>JAEQBH010005503.1:0-102942 GCA_016808115.1 Tetrastigma voinierianum | reverse complement strand
ATCGGGTTAATTACACATTGATTAATTATACAAAGTGCTCTAATCTTTGCAATAAACAAGTCTCGAAATATCCACTTTTGAGAAACCATTTGTCGAGTCGTAGATATGGTGACGTGCGAGGTGTAACTATGTAGTCCACATCTGTCTGAAGGAAGTAATCCGAATGACTACGTCGGGCGATCCTCATACTTTCCAAACCACAGGGCCAGACTCAAATCCGGTCTCCCTCATCCTCTAAGGTAGCCAGCCCGTGTGGTCGACTCCACAGGTTTGTGCCGCGATCTAGGGTAAAGCATCATGCTTATCCCCTTGAAACGTAAGACAATATCAAATCACATTTGTGATAGGTAATCCTCCTCTTATCACGATCAATGGCGACTCGGTATCTTGATCCTTAATCCATGCCAAAGAGCCAGGCATCAAACTTATTATGTCACCTTTCAGGTCAGTGAAGCGAGAATCCACTGAGATATCTAACTCCTGATCACTTACATATATGATCAATCCTCACCCTAACCCCTAAGGGAGAACTCAAATGCTTGGCTCTTCGAGGTTTAAACCTCTAAGCCCCAACCTTTCACATGAGAGGTCAGCAATAAATATGAATATGATGCATTAAAATCAAACAATATCTTTGCGCATGGGATAACATACCACATACCACTGTGTCAAGATCGTATGTCGCGCTGTCCCATTGATGGTAGGACTCTGTCCCACTAATTCAAGATCCTAGCCTCTGTGTATATTCGAGTCTTGTATTGCCTAGGCTGATGCTTAATGATAGCATGTGATGCGCCTCGTGCGGCTAGAAGCTACTCGACCATGTACGATGGCCCATTTGCCCCGTCCTTGAAATCCCGTGGAATAGAAGTCTTCGCTTCCCTCTAAAAATTAGAAGAAGATTGATTCTCCTTATACTTAGTACTAGCACCCATATTCGGATGCTCCGTGTGTCATCTACTCCTCTTCCAATTGCGAGGTTGTCTAACCATGGTCCCCTCCTCCACCATGTATGTCGAGGATGATGTGCTGAAACCTCACAGGAACGTTACTTGTCCTCACGGCCCTCTTTGTTCCACTAGTAAGCGCAATTAGTACTTGATGAACCTTGTGTTGGCTTGTTGCAATGATGGCTAATGCGAGGAACTGTATCCTTCGAACTAATCGAAACAATGACACATACGTCGGGTCTCCCTCTCCCTTGAGGGTTGGAGGATCATGTGCCTCGAACCTCCCCAGGGGGTTACTTGACCCCTTTGTTCCCAGTTGCACCGACGTGCGATGGTAGCGGCGACAACACACCTTGCATAAGGGTAACATTCGCGGCAATAACAGCCTCATGAGTGGTGCAGTAGTCTAAAGTCGATTAATTAGTAAGGTTATTACTTTGCCCTTTAGCCCCGGCGTCCTTTCTACACTAGCCGTACACGTGTCGGATAAGCGATAGAGTTCTCAAATTTCTATCTCATTTTGCTGTAGTGTGCGTGGAAACCCGCTAATAGACTTATATTCTTATCATATAAATGTTTGCATATGTCATATTATTTAAGATAGAAGCATATAAGTATATGCTGCGTAGACCGGTAACAATGTGGTGAGATGAGAGGGACGGCACGATAGGTGCAGGAAGGTGCGATACAATGTAGAGAGGCATTGCTGCACGTAATAGAAGTGTCGTAGCAATGGCGGGTCTTAGAAGCAGCGTCGGAGGTGTGCGCTCCGTGGCAAAGTGTGTGGCACTGGCGAAGTCTTGAAACTTAGCAACCAAAGACGTGCCTACCCACGTAACAGAAGTGCCATAGTAATTGCAGAAGTGCCGAAGCACTGATCAGAGATGCCTATTCATTCACTATTCGGTCTTAAACAGGCATACGATTATGTGTTTTAGAACTCGTTATATCATTCTAAATCCCATTAGCAAATGAGGCGAAACAATGTTTGCCTTGATGATCGGGTGTGTGGCTCGGGGGCGAGATTCGCTGACTTGCATACGTATGCGGCCACTTTGATTCTGAATTAACGGAACTGATAGAAGCAGGGGTTGTGTCTTAGATGCTCAACTTTCAATGCCGTGCCAACCTCCTCACGGACCTTAAATCTTTTGAGTTCCGTTATAACATCATCGGGCCTTAAATACTTTGGTATTGGTAGCAACTTTTCGATGGGTACTCAATACCTCGGTGAAACAGCTTTGATCATGATACTCACCCTCTTAGGCCTAAAAACAACCTTTGGTATCAAAGTAGTCAACTTTTTGATGCGGTACTCTGCGATTTACATAAATGGTCGGTTTGGCCATTTTCACCGAAAAATCTTCCAATAAAAAACTAAACCAACTCAAAAACCAACCCCAAAACTACTTAAACCAACCAAAATACACATGTATTGAAGAGTTATTCTAACCCAAACATAGACAAAGAAAGAGTTAAGGTGGTTTCCTAACCAACTAAATCCATACATAGATTCCATACTAACTATCACAAGAGTTCCCGAACAAAAGTGTTCCCGAACCAAAGTTCCAAACTTGGATTTTCTTAACTTCTTCTCTTCGCCTGCTTTCTTCTTCTTCTTTTCTTCCTTTCTCTCTTTCTCCACCGTAAAGCCCTAACCTTCAAAGCCAAAAAATGAGATATTCTAAGACCTTGTTTGGTCTTAACCCATTTTGGCCTAACTTACCATTTTTCCATTTGGTCCCTTTCTTTTCAATCTATTTGCAAATCCCCAAGCATCATATTTCCACTTTATCATATAATGTTTTTCCATCTTATGTCACTTGGGTGCCAATTAGAAAAATACCAATTTACCCTTAGTACTTGAGTTTAGAAAAATACCAATTTACTTTTCTTATACCTAAATTGCAATAAAACTACTAGGGTCTAATTAGAGGTGTTACAAAAGAGTAAAAGTGTAAGGTTTGCGGAGCCTGATGAGGCACCAAAAATCCGCTACCCACAAAAAGGCGCATGGATATTGAATATAAAATGATCATTGTGATGTATCATCTAAAAAGATTTTGGTTTATAAACAAATGAATTGTTTTTTGAAAATGATCATTGGATGTCATCCAGAATGACGGTTTTTCACACATGGGCTTAGGCGTTGTGTGAGGGAATCGGTGAGGACTCGGACTAATGATACATGATGAGTCGCATCTCATTTCATGGCATGGCATGTAGGATTCCATATGTTGGAATGTGATTGTGAAATGGTGAGTAGACATTGCATGTGCACTTAGGTGGGGAGTAGCCCTTGTAGGAGGTATTCTCTACTAGGCATGGCTCACCCTTTATGGGACAACCATTTCAGATGTAGGATCTACACCGTTTGGACGAGCAGACGAGGCCATAGATTGTAAAGTATAGGCCGGCATGTGGCGTTGATAAATCTTTTGCAAAAGTTCTAGGGACGAAAATAGTTCTAAGCATGTATTTTTTGTGTAAATAATTGTAATTAAAATCTTTTGGACTATTGCCAATATAGTCGAGCATGTAATAATGGTAAGAGGGTTGTGATTAGACTCTTATGGTTTGTATTTAAGTGTATTTTTCTCATATTTTCAACTTAAATATGAATGAATGGGTCCCGGTGGAGGGACATATTGAGGTGGTGCCGAGTAACTCAATGTCCACGATGGTACCGGTCCGGTAGCAAGACTTAGGTGCACGATGACCCAAGGTGGAGACTTTCGTAGGTTGACGGCTAGTCAACGGGACCCTCAGGTTTTAGGGCGTCACTGCTTGGTATCAGAGCTAAGGTATACGAATACCTAGGCTTGATGGGATGGGTTTAGACCATGCATTCATTGTGAAATTTTATGAATTGTTGTGTAATAACGTGTTACAAGTTGTGTGATAATGCGTTACAAATTGTGGGAAATATATGCATGATAGGATGTGTATCGAAAGCGAAGAACACTAGGGTTAGAGAACATAACCTTAGGGGTTCGGAAAATAAATGAGCATGATAGTTTAGGAAATGATACTTACTAGTGTTTGGCATTATCTGCTAAGAAAAAAAGGAATCTCAATTTGCTAATTGACGTGTGTAGATGGAAAGTCGAGGACGGGACGTAAAGGTCGTCCACGGGGCCATAGCCAACCACCCTTTGTTTTTACCAACTGGGCTCACATAAAGGCTATGGAGCCTTTGTAGTTGCCATCATTGCACAGGCTAGTGAAGCTGGGGGTCAGGGAGGGTCGAGTAACCTCCAAAGGTTTAAATCACATCATTCCTCAACATTCATGGGAGGAAGGGATCTAATGGTGGTTGACCATTGGTTCTGATAGGTCGAGAAGGTATTGGAGGCTATATAGATCACCTCTGATGTGGTAAAGATAAGGCTAGCTACATTCTAGCTAGAGGGTGAATCTTAAGTATGGTGGGATCAGGTTAAGACCTCAAAGAATCTAGAGGCAATGGCATGGGGAGAGTTTCGTGAGCTCTTCATGGGCAAGTTTTTTCTGGCATCTGCTATACATGCAAAGGCCCGGGAATTTCTAGAGTTGAGATAGGGAGCCATGACAATACTCGAATACGTAGCTAAGTTCACTGAGATCGCACATTTAGGAGATGATTATGTGGCTGAATATGGCCAAGGTGAGAAGTTTGAGGATGGTCTGAAATTGTCTATTCGACACAAGATTGTAGGACTTCTCCCACAAGATATGAACTCTATAGTCAAGACAACTATGGCCACAAGTGAGAGAAATTAAATGATGTAAAGAGCATCCGAGATGCGGGTGCTAGTGATAAGAGAAAGGAGAACCAACTGTCTTCTTCTAGCTCGGGAAAGAAGTAGAGGACTTCTATTGCACGAGGGATTCAAGGATAGGGTTGCGGCTATCAAGACCAACGCTAGGTCAAGGCTCAGGCCAGGTTAGGGCTCCTAGCCAGCCAAGGCAGAGGATGTGTTTATGCCATTGCTTTAGACACTTTAGATGGGATTTCCCTCGGCGGGGATCCCCGAGGTTGGCTGTCTATGCCATTCTGACCTGCAGTTAAGGCAGCGGGACGTGTTCGGTTATTCAAGGTATGTTTCTGCTATCTCGCCTATGGGTTAGGATATTGTTTGATTCTTATGCATCGCATTTATTCATCGTTGCATCATGTGTGTAATAATTGGGCTTAGAGGTTGAGACCTTGGAAAATCTGTTGCATGTAAAAACTCCCCTAGGAACTAGGGTGAATGTTGATATGATATGTCGGAATTTGTGGAGTTAGAGATCTCCAAGATTCACTCATTGTGGACCTAAAAATTCGTGGACATGTCGGAGTTTGATGTCATCCTCGGGATGGATTGGTTGGCCAATAGCCTTGAGTCGTCATTGATTATGATCGTAGGAGGATTCTTACTATGCACGAGTTGTGTTTATGTTATGTTTCAGGGGGATAAGCACGATGCTTTACCCCAGGCTGTGTACGACTCTAGGTGGCAAGGGCAGTTGATGGGTTGGTTTGCAAGCCTCACCTTGAAGGACGAGGCTAAACAAGAGTTGGGTCTACCTCGAGTAGTTTGTGAGTGTGAGTATGTTTTTCCGGATGAACTATTGGGATTACCTCCGCAGAGGTATGTAGACTTCACGATTGAGTTACACCCTATTACATCGTCCATTTCTATGACCTACATGGGATGTACTTAGGTTGAGGAGTTAGTAGGAACTCAAGGTCTGGATACAGGAATTATTGGACAAGGGTTTCATTAGACCAAACACTTCACCTCAGGGCGCTCTAGTTTATTTGCAAAGAAAAAGGACAAGACCCTTCAACTGTGCATTGACTATCGACAGTTGAACAAGGTTACGATCAAGAATTGGTATCCTTTACCAAGGATTGATGATTTATTTGATTAGCTGAGAGGGGGGCAGGTCTACTCCAAGATAGATCTCCATATCGATTATCATCAGTTGAGAGTTATGGAGGCTGATATCCCTAAGAAAACGTTCAGGATGCGGTACGGGCATTTTGAGTTCACAGTGATGTCTTTCAGATTGACAAATGCGCCAACGACATTTATGGATCTCATGCATAGGGTGTTCTAGCCCTATCTAGATCAGTTTGTGGTAATCTTAGTTGATGACATCTTGATCTACTCCAAGTCGGAGGAGGAGCATGAGGATCACTTGAGGATTTTTCTTTAAGCCCTCAAAGAACATCGGTTGTATGCCAACCACTTGAGGATTTTTCTTTAGGCCTCGAAGAACATCGGTTGTATGCCAAGTTCGATCAGAAGTGCATTTTGGCCTGCGGGTGGTATTCTTGGGACATGTAATTAATGTCGGCAGGTGTATCGTTGGACGAGAAAAGGTGAAGCATATATGAGTTGGGAGGCGGAAGTAGGTCTTCGAGATACATAGTTTCTTGGGATTGGCAGGCTATTACAGGAGGTTCATTAAGGACTTCTCCCGATTAGCTGGGCCTATGATGAAGTTGACTCGGAAGGAGGTCAAGTTTGAGTGGAATGACTTGTGAGAGCGGGCATTCAGGAATTGAAAAGGAGGCTTACTTATCCTCCTATTCTAATAGTCCCGAAAAGGGGACATATGTACACAATGTACTGTGATGCATCTAAGGATGGACTGAGGTGTGTTTTAATGCAATCCATGAGGATTGTAGCTTATTGTTCTTGGCAGTTGAAGAACCATGAGTGGAATTACCCTACACATGACATAGAGTTGGCGGCCATAGTCTTTGCCTTAGCCAGAGATTTCAGCGCACTATCTATATAGTGCCTGTTCTAAATTCTCGGTTCCACAAAGTTTGAAGTATATCTTTACATAGTGGGACCTCAACATAAGGCAGCCTAGATGGATGGATTATCTGGAGGATTATGATTTCACTTTGTATTACCAACCCGATAAGGCAAATGTGGTGGCTAACACACTCAGTCGGAAGTCATAGGGAGTACTAGTTAGTGTAGCTCCCGGGAGTGGCAAATGCTCGAGGTTGTGGGATAGTTTGGACTACAGTACAGTGATCAGGCTCAGGGTGTTTTGGGAATTTTAGTGGCTACACCTTCTTTACTGAGTAGAGTGATTGAGTCACAGGGACAGGATATAGAGATATTGTCCATCGGGACGAGTCACGATCATGCAGTGACGAAGGCTGGGCCGTACTGCAGCGATGGTAGTCTTTAGTACGGGGGACGAGTTGTAGTTCACGGTTGGCATATTTGAGAGGAAGTCCTCGGGGGGTTCCGCCTCTCCATTTGTTATTGCATCCAGGTGGCACGAAGATATCTGAGATCTTCATCCACGGCTATTACTAGACTAGGATAAAGAAACACATTGGAGATTTCGTTTGTCGATGCCTCATGTGTCAGCAGATAAAGGAGCTGAGCAGAAATTTGAGGTTACATATGTCTGACCAAGAATAAAATTTTGGTCTTTCACCCTGGGGGGGATCTTCCCTATCTTGCTTCACCCAAACAAACAAAATTTATTATTATTATTTTTATGCACTCATGAGTCTCAATTTTGGACGTTGTCTCAATTTCCGAGCTCACTACACATTCACCACATCAGGCTCGGCGCGATGTGACGCTATATGAAATTTGCAATCATGTCATTTCATGTTATGTCATGCTACATGCAATATTTATAAATTCCGAACAATTATATTTCCTACATGTAATTTCCATTCATCACATTTCTGTGTTAATACATCACGGAAGCACCTATTAACAGGATTTTTACACACAACCGCATATTATTTATTTTTCCAACAATACACACAAAATGGCCCCAGTCTCGGACCCATGTAAACAGGGCACCTCTTGGTCCCTTCACGACCATGAACCATTTTTTTTCATTCCATTCATCAACAAATTACTGTGATACCAAAACACATAACAAAACCCGAAGATATCAATCCCGAGATCAAAACCAAGCCTCAACACAATTTAGGGCCTTGCAGCAGTTAAATCCACATCGCATTAATAGAAAATAGTCCTGAAAATTCAGCCTAGATTGTCTGAAAACAGTCCCAAAAATTTGAGTAAGTTGTCAGAAAACGATCCGAAAATTCAGCTGGGACTATCAGGAAAAGGTCTAAAAATTCGGCAGAATTTGTCAAAAAATAGTCCCAAATTTCCTAATAATTCCTACACACTTTCGGTCCCAAGATTTTGGGACTGGGTTTCTGACCTCATGACCTCAAAAGAAAACTGAGTCATTAAATGACCTTTAGGCTAGAAATATTCAAGTAGGAAAATTCCTACCTCGTGAGTTTGATGAAACTCCAAGATTTTGGTTGGTATACCCATAGCGTGAGCTCTCAATGCGTGGACCGACTTTACCTTTTCCTCTGATGAAAACCTACGGTCCGATTTCCGTAAATCTTAGAGAGAAGCTAGAGCTTCTCTCTCTAAAATTCTTTTTCTCCCTCCTCTCACACACTGTCCGTCTCCTCTTTTATTTATTTATTTATTTATTTTACTTTCCTTATTTTATTTTTATCCTTTGCTTTCTTTTTTTTTTCTTTTTTTTCTTTTTAAATTTGGATACGTAGGTGACGGCTGCAATGGCATGTGTCGATCTCTCATTCGGGTGCATTTACAAAGAATTATTTCTTTTCGAGTTCGATTTATTTTAAATGAACTTAGCTCAAGTCATTTCCTGACTTATGAGATTTTCGTAAAAATCTCGTCAGCGAAATCGTTAATGACTTATAACCTAGAAAATCATAAAAATATTCATTTTCTTAGAATTGACGAGACTTTTACGGGTGGCGGCTTTAGTTTCCGCGAGAAGAATCCAGCGACGGTCAGTTTCTTCATCAAGAATGCAGAGAATTTTCTAGACTTCCACTGAACCCGTTAACGCCAATTTATTATTATTATTATCATTTTACGGCACGAAAATTTCTAATTTTCTGAGTTTACTTTCTCTCTATTATTTTTGTTTTGGATCAAATTCCATCCTTTTATCATTTAATCTTTTCATAATAATATATGTACACATTCATCGTGTACCTAACTAATTTTATGTACATGACTTTTAATTTGTCATCATTTATGATTGCTATAGTGTAATTCCGTGAAAATGTGAGACAAAGTTCTTATTGAACAACTTGATCATATTGATGGATTGAAATTGATTAAAACTCGTGAAACTATTGAGTGCTTTAAGAAACGAAACAAAAATTTTATTGTAATATTTAAAATAATAACTATGTTAGCCTTATTTTCTCTCAACGTTCTTTCTTAGCCACTAATTTTTTCTTAAGCCGGAGGCGATTTTGAGGTCGTTATCCGCTTAAAATAACCCCTTTATACTTCTTTCTATCAAACTATTTCGTAATAAAGTGGTTATTCCACATAGATCTAAGTTTTATTTTGTTTTTCGTAATTTAGTCGTTTTGTTGTAGCGTTTGGTTTTACGTCATGGTCTTATTGTGACGTTTGGTTTTTCGTTTTCTTGTTGTAACATTTGGTTTTTCGTCATATAGAATCCTGGAAGGGTATCCGGGTCGGGTCCTGTCAAAACATGTTTGGTTTAAAGTTTTTTTTTTTTTTTTGGAAGACAGAATGAACACAAAAAACAATAAATTCGAAAAACAAGAATAGTTTTCAGAAAATAGAGTGAAAAAGATGAAGAAAAAAATAGAGAAAAATAGAAAATAGTTTTAAACTTAATAAAATAATTCTATATGTTTATTTAAACTCATTTCATTTGTTTCTCTTTACTATATAACACTAAGAAATTTAAAAATATGTAAAATTTTGAAGAATTTTGATTATAATTATATTGTAATTGATTGCAATTAAATGAAACTTTTGTCTTAATGAACTAAACTTTTTATTGCAAATTATGTTTTTGAGTAAAAAAAGAAAAATTATGTTTGGAGAAGCTACTAATGGTTATTGAAAGTAGAGCATTTTTAGCGGGGAAAAAGAAATCTTCCATTAAAGCACTAAGAGTTTGGGGTTAAAATGACTCCGAAAAAATATTGATTCACAAGCTACTTTCTAAACTTTTGTTCAATGTGAATCCATGCAATGTAGTAAAGATATTTTTTTTTTTTTAATAAAAGTTAGATGCCGCGATTAGTAACAATGATTTCTAACTTAGATTTAAAAAATAAAAATTTTTGTATTTCTCTTATGTGACATGAATAAAGCTAGATTGAGAAGCCTAAAACCAATATTGTTTTCAATAAAGAGGTTATTTTGACCCCGAACTGCTTTGAATTCTGCCCCAGAAATGTGTCCACGGGTCCCCATAAAATTACATAAACTCTAAATTCTCCATTTTTTTTAAAGAAAAAAACCTTTCACTTTATTGTTTAATTTTATGTTTAACATGTGCTAATCAATATGCCACATTATTATTATTTTTTATTATGGATAATGCATTCTGGAATCTGCATTTTTCATATTTTACGTATTTACTCTTGTACTTTAAAATGATAAAACTAATCCATTGCAATATCCAAAACATAAAAAGTAAGTCATTTTATAACGATTGTGGTAATCGTCGTTATCTATCATTGCACCATTATCTACCGGTCCAACTTAAGCCCCACACATTCAATTTTGCTCATATTTACTGTCTCCACTTTGAAATGTAAAAATTAACTTATAAAAAAAAACATGAAAAATTGACTAGTATTTTAATTTTATTTAACAATTAGATAAAAATAAAAAAAGGTTGATTTATTTTTACTTTTTTAGCTATATAGGATAATTATTTTTATATAAAAATAAAATTTCTCAAATTTTAGATAAAAATTTAAATTTTTATAAAATATATTAACTTTTATATACTTGAGGATGATTTTTTATCATGATATTTTATTTTTTAAAAATTTTTTAGAATGTTGTACAAATATTGAATAAATTAAAAGATAGATGTTTCTTCAAAAAATTGGGTTAGATACGATTATCATTTTTATTTAAAATTTTTTTTTAAATTTTAGATAAAAATATTTTTTTTTGTAGATAATAGATGAATTTAATATGTATAATGAGAATGATTTTTCTCATGGTAATTATTTTTAAAAATAAATAAAAAGTATTTATAATAATAATTTTATTTTTAATAAATAATTTTTTTATAATATTTTAATAAATTTATAAAAAAATTATTTTGATACATAATTTGTAAAAAATAATATCATAGTAAATATTAATATCATTATATATGTTAAATTAATATATTATCTACAAAAAAAATCTAAGGCCCACAAGAAATTAATCTTTAAATAAAAATGATTATTCTATCCACCCCAATTTTTTTTTACGAATATATCTTTTAATTTATTCCACTCAGCCTATAATATTTTTATAACATTATTATAAATTTATAAAAAATAAAAATAAAATTATTATGATAAAGAATTTGTTTTAAAGTTATTTAAAAATAATAATACTATGGAAAAAAAATCATCCTCATTATAAATGTTAAATTTAGATATCATGTAAAATAAATAAATGTAATAAATTGGTTTAAAACCCTAGCCCAAGCATAAGGAGGAGTAACTAGGGTTTGAAACTTCAGTGAGCTTTCACTCATGCTACGAGTGTTATATTTCAAAATAAAATTTAATATTAAAAACACAATACTTCAAAGGAGTCAATTTTAATGTTTTCAATAGTATAAGGGGGTTAATTTTAACATTTCATAAGTATAGGAGAGGAATGTGAACTAAAAAGCGAAGTGTAGGGGTTGAGTTAGATGGTAGATAACAAATTTGGAGGATAAATACCAGTGGATTTACCACAATGAATTACGACATAGTTAGAAAAGACTAACCTTTTCATGTTTGGATAGTGCAATGAGTTAATTTAACATTTTAAAGTGCGTGGAGTAAATGTAAAAAGTAATGAAAGTGCAGTGCCTAAGAATACACTATTCCTTTTTAAAACTAGTCATGCTATCATGCTTGCTCATGTGGTAGACACTTAACTTTTCAAAAGGTAGAAAGAAGGGGATAGGGAGGAGAGATCCTGGGTTCGAATTCGGTAGAGACGATTTCTTATATTGTAATTAGAATGTTTAGATTTGTAAAATAAAAATAAAAATTTAAAACTAAAAATAATGAAATTTAAACTTTTTAAAATATATAAAGAAATTTAAACTTAGCAAGGTCAAATATGGAAAATTATAAATAGAGAGACCACACCTACAGACTAAAAGATCACTTGCATATTCTAGCAGCCACTCACCAAAACTTAATTACCTGCAGGAAAAACAAATGGGCTTTAACTGTGCCCCTTCCCTCACATTTCTTCATTACGATAACGCATAATCATAATAGACAATCTAATGAACCAACCAAGAATCATGCCAGTCCACACAATTATGTATACTCGATCTTTTTATTTGTTTATATTAATTTATGTAGCATATTAATAAAGTTCCGCACAAAGGCGGGGTGTGACATAACTAAAGTTGGCATTAGGCATGCTGAGACTTATTCCTTCTGTCATGTCCACAGAAGAATTTAATGGTGTAGTCATGTCAAATCCTTGAAGTAATCGAGCAATTGTCAAGTGTAACATCTGTATGGCCATATTGATTCCTGGGCAAGATCTTCTACCAGAACCAAATGGGATTAACTCAAAATTCCGGCCAAAAACATCTATAATTGTATGGCTAGTCAAAAACCTCTCTGGCTGAAACTCTTCCAGGGACCAAAAACATTAGGATCTCGATGCATCTTCCATGCATTGACTAGCAAGCGGGTGCCTTTGGGAATGTGATACCCACCAATACAACAGTCTTCCATTGCCTCGTGTGGTAATAACAGAGCTGAGGCCGTATAAGCCTCAGGGTTTCATAACAATAGCTTTAAGGTAAACTAGGTTCAGGGATATCTGATTGTTCCACCCATCTGTCTCTACCAACCTTTAACTCTAGCTCTTCTTGAGCATACTTCATAACCTGTCTATTGTTCAACAATGCAGACAAGATCCATGTAAAGGTAATAGAAGTGGTCTCATTACCGGCCACAATCATGGTCTGTTATTTCAAAATTCCAAAAATAAACAAAAGGTATTAGGAGATCATAGAAGGTATCAAGATAGAACCTCGAATATATCGAACTACATAATAGATAAGGGAATTGATAATTCATAAAAAATTTAGAATACAGTACTTGAATTAGTTGGTAGTTTGCTTTAATTATCTTGCCTACTACTACATCATTGGAAGACTCGTGGTTGGTCAATTGATTAAGCCCTAGTATTTCACTTTTAAGACTTTTCTGGTTCTTTAACAAACTAGAATATACAATAAGGAAAATAAAGAAATACAAGAAAGGCAGAGATTTACATGGAAACCTAAATAAAGAAAAACCATGTGCGCAAATGAGGAGAAATAGACATGAGTACAAAATTGGAGTTTGCATTATGGAAAAAAATAATCACAAAACCTAGGATGCCACAAAAAATACCTCAAAAAATCGATAACCTAAAAATACATGTATTTATTTTATAGGTATCCCAAAAACAGCTGTCCTCAATAAGATGAGTTAGGGGCCGCTGGATCACTCAATCCCTTCACTAAAAACCCTAAAAAAAAAATTCCAAAGACGTTTGTGTCGTGAAACTTTTCAAGTCAAACCAGACAATATTCGGTAACCCAAATGTAACATTAATCTTTCCTTGTTTAGGTGTTTCCGCATTGTACAAAGAGTTCATGGACGGCCTGCTCAATCCATGGGCCGCAGTTCATGCGCCATAATAACTAATCATTAGGTGAATCCACCTAGAAATTTGATTTTTACATTTATAGCATTTGTGTATGTGTTTTCCTATTTAATTGCTAGATATCAAATATTCATGATTATGGTGAACATGTTACATGGTGATGCCAATCAACTCTTCTAGTCATGATTCGTAGTGATCAAGAAGGTGCCCTTTATAAATATAGATAAATAAAGAAAAAAAACAATACGTACCGGTATCGTCTTCTTTATTATAGTCTGGCTCGAGTAGTCAAACAGGGGCTTATCTTTGAGCTTGTTTAGCATGACGTCTATGAAATCCTGCCTCCTGCTGGCCTCACTGTTGAGCCTTCCAATATGTTCTTCTACCCAACTTTGTAGAAGTGAGTGCAATTCCTTTGAAACAAGTTTCATAGAGGACAAATGGCCTTTCAAGTCCACCAATTCAAGAAATGGGATTACGTCAGATGCCACAGTGACCCCAAATAGACGGATGAGTTTCTTTATTGCTGCTATAGCAGACCTCGCTTCCTCAGTACCCCCATGGATGAGGTTGTTAAAATATCTCTTCCCTGCGATCATCCTCAGGATTACATTGAAGGTCAGATGTTCAAACCACTCACTCATTACCACCTTTTGTGGATTCACCCAGTTGTTTTCTTTGCCAAGGATGTACAAATCTTTTATCCCAACATCCAATTCAGAAACCTGCAAATGAGTCCAGCCACTGGAGCGAATAGTGGAAAGAAGTTCGAGCACGGATAGCTTCCGCATCTCACGCCAAAGAGGTCCGTAAGGAGCAATGGCGAATACGGCAGAGTTGTAGCCTAGGATCTTGGCTGCTGCAGAATTTGGGCGTGAGGCGAAAGCCTTGTCGTTGGTGGTGAAGCATTCTTTGACAACCTCATGATTACTCACCACAAGAGTTGGGAACATTCCAAGCCGGACGACAAACACAGGGCCAAGCTTGTCGGCCATGGCGGCAAGGGTTCGGAAAACGGGGACTTTACCTTGTAATAAGTGCAGGTGACCGATAACTGGCCAGGCGCCGGGGGGCTCTGGCGGGGGCAAGCCCTTACTCTTGTGAGTATGAGGAATCGATCTTGCCTCTCCAGTGATTATATTTTATGCAAATCACCAATAGCCCCAGAAAAGGCCTCAGTGATAGGAAATGAGAAGGCAAATCCATGTTGGAGTAGTAGAACTAGAAGAGATTGGAGAATTGTGCTCAACCTAAGGTTCACTACCACATATATTTATACAGATTTCCATTACTGGTACGTTCAGTGTTAAACCCCAAAATGCCGGCTGCCACCAACTGGGAGTAATGTTCTTGGTCGGGTGGCAATAAAGACAAGAAAAATGGCTAGCCGCTCAAGCTATTTAAAAGTCAACTTCTCTACACGCGAAACTGGTCTCTGCCACCCTACTGGCGGAGCCAGAAAAATAGAGGGGCGGGAAAGTTTAGAATTTTTTATTTTAAAGTAATATAATAAAAGTTAGAAGCAAATGTCCCTACTGGGCATACGGTGGATCATGGCCGATTTTAACTACTTTGGATAAAATTATGAGAAATTATTCTGTAAAAATCCATTCTACCATACCATGCGAATTTTTGTATTTGAGAAAAAATTGGGATGTAATATATATAGGGTGTATAGAAAATTGGTGGGTTGTAAAATAGAATCTCTCTAAAATGACTCATCGCTTTATCTATAATCTTTTCATAATATGGGCATTCATCGTGTACCCCACTTTTATGTACATGGCTTTTGATTTATCATAATTTCTGATAGCTTCAGCCTTCAAATGTAATCCAAAAGTAAACAAAATCCATGCTTAACTTGACAATCACGTTGATATGTTAAAAATTTATAAAAATTCGTAAAAATATTGAAAATAACTTTAAAAAATGATATAAAAAGTATTAATAGATATTTTAAAATTATTTTATTATATATATATATATATATATATATATATATATATATATATATATCTTTAATAAAATAAATTTAAAAATAGCTTTTATATCATTTCTTAAAGAGATTCTCTCCACTTTTTCTCTCTCTTTATTATTTTTGTGGGCATAATTCCTACTCAAAATGAAGCAATCATATTCATTAGTTGAAATTTGATAAAGTCGTGAAAATATTAAAAAAGGTCTTTAAATGATATAAAAAGTAAAAAAAATATATATATATATATATATATATATATATATATATATATATATATATATATATATATATATATATATATCTTCTCTATATATTAATACTTTTTATATCTTTCGTTTCTTAAATTCCTTTCAAAACTCATGGAGTTTTTGATCAATTTCAACCCACCAATAATGATAATCGTGTTGGCTAATTAATAATGTCCACATTTCCATGTAGAATCACACTTGCTTAGTATCCTAAATTATAACGAGTAGAAGTCATATACATAACAGGTTATGTACACATTGAATACACATCAATGTTTTAAAAAGCAGGGACCGATTTTAAATCGGGAGAGTTATCGATTCCACAGTTCATGAGGTTGAACCGCACGGTGATATTGACATCGTAATGAAATAATTAATATATTATTAAAAATAAAAATAATTATAAATAGATTTAACCGTTCAATCGCGGGTTAAGTCGGTTCAAGAAAAAGCGGTTTTAACCTTTGAGCGGGATGATGATTTTGATCTTTGGTTCGCGATCAGCCGGTTCGGTCCGGTTTTTAAAGCATTGATGGGCACATTGATGAAAAGATAAGAGATTAAAATGGGTGAATTTGATCCAAAAGAAAATTAATGAGAGAAAAGAAAAAGAGGGCATACACTTCCAAAATTGAACATCTCAACAAAATTGCATTCATTTGATAATCAAATACTTTACAACAACTTTGTACACCCCTATACAAGTGTCTTACACTCCCAAATACAATAACATTGTTGACAATAAAACTTTACAATCAAACCAAACTAAAAACTGTACATTAGCAGAGCGATTGACAATAAAACGTATCCCATTGGAGCCTGATATTTACTTTTACAATAAAATTCCAAATACAATCACAGACATGTTGCACTTTCCAAATTCACTACAATGGATGGACTTTCTCAGCACCATCAACCGAAAGGCAAACTAAAAAGTAGAATTAAAAATAAACAAGGCAATACACTTCAACGGGCGCTAATTTGCTTCCAACCAGCAATTCAAATTGTTCTAAACACAATATTTTTTTAGCCTTCAATTTCTCCAACTAGAAAGTACAATTGTATAAGCCAAGACCTCAAAACGCAATGATGATGACAATAGTGAAGTAGCAACAATGGAGAGGCATTATTTAGAGAGATGGCAAACAAAATGTAGATTGGCACACCGAATAGCAGCAGTCAGGATCAGCCTAGGGCTTTTATTTTCATTACTCTTTTTTTACTTCTTATACTTTTTCTCTTTATTTTATTTTCTTTGTATTTTCTCTCAAATTTTTCGAAACCACACATAGACTAAATGGTTTTCTTTTAAAGAATGAGAAACTAGAGTTTTGGTTAAACCTTAGCCTAATTTTCTCTTTCCCTTTTCTTTAAGAAATGAGGGGTGACTTTTTGGTCATTCTTGACTTGGAATCACCCCTCTATACCTCTTTCTATAATTTTCTCAATAAAGTGGTTTTTTCACACAATTCTAGATTTAATTTTTTTTTTTTTTTTTGTGTTTTCGTCGTTGTCTTATTACGACGTATGGTAATTGTATCGTCTTGTTGAGACATTTACTTGTGGGAGCCATTCGAAGGTAAAGCATAATCGATCAAATAAAGATATGAATCAATCGTAGTTTGTCCATATCTTGTAGAGCTGGAGTTTGATATTCTAATTATTTAATACCATTAAATGTATAGGATTTGATTCGATTTATTAAGATGTTAACTTAGATATTATTTTAATTTTATGATTTTTGACGAATTTGATTCCATGTTTGAATGGAATGTATTACTAGTTTAATGGATAAAAATTATTTTCCTTAAAAAAAGACGATGTTCAATTGATGGTTTTCTTGAGGTCCCACATATATGTTACGTTAGAATATGGCAAAAATTCAAAGGCGATGTACGGTATTTGTACAGTAATTTTCTAGTATCTTCATAATATGTGTATTCATTGTTTACCAAACTTTCATGTACATGATTTCTGATTTGTCATAATTTGTAACAGCTACAAATGTACTCCAAGCTGAAAGGTGGACAATATCTTTACTCAACGTGACAATCATGTACATGATTTCTGATTTGTCATAATTTGTAACAGCTACAAATGTACTCCAAGCTGAAAGGTGGACAATATCTTTACTCAACGTGACAATCATGTTGATGGGTTAAAAATTGATAAAAATTAATAAAAATATTGTAAACAAAATTTAAAATTATATAAAAATATAATAGATATTTATAATTTATATATCTATATATATACTTTAAAAGTATCTATTAATATATACTTTTTATATCATTTCTTAAAGTCTTTCTCTCTCTAATTATTTTTGTTTTAGATCAAATTCCATCCTTTTTGTCATTTAATCTTTTCATAATATATGTACATTCATCATGTACATAACTAATTTTATGTACATAATTTTTAATTTGTCATCATTTATGATTGCTATAATGTAATTCACGTGGAAATGTGAACAAAGTTCTTATTAGACACTAATAATCATATTGATGGATTGAAATTGATTAAAACTCATGAAACTATTGAAAAGTACTTTAATAAACGATACAAAAGGTATTAATAAATATTTTAAACTTGTATTCTCTTAGCTTCATTTTTTCTCTATGTTATTTTCTAGCTACTTATCTTTCTTTAAGCAAAAAGGGGTGTTTTTTTGTCATTCTCAAAATAACCCCTTTATACTTCTTTTTATCAAACTATTTCATAACAAAGTGGTTATTCCACATATATTTGAGTTTTATTTTGTTTTTCGTAATTTTGTCGTCCTGTTGTAGCGTTTGGTTTTTACGTCATTATCTTGTTGTGACATTTGGTTTTTCGTTGTTTTGTTGTGACGTTTAATTTTTTAAATATTCTTGTTCACGATATTTGGTTTTAGTTGTCGTTTGTGACGTTTATTTATGTGAGTGATTTAGTCAAGAGCGAAACAAATTATATAAAAATCAAATTGTGGTCGTCAATATGTTGCAGAACTAAAGTCATGGGTATTCTAGTCACTATAGTATTATTAAATTTGTAGGCTTTTATCCCATTTATTATGCTATTAACATGGATGTTGTTTCATCCTTTATGATTTTTAGCGATTTGATATATGTACTTCTATTGATGTATTATTCTTGAAATTTGAATTAATAAAAATTAATTTTCTTTTCAAAAAAGAAAAAAATTAAAATTATATATGCATATAATAATAATAATAACTATTATTATTATTATTATTTATTATCATTATAATTGTTATTATCATTATCCTCAGTGACAAGATTAAAAGTTAGGGGGGCAAACTTTTTGGGGCTTGTTTGTTTATAGTAGTGTCGAGAGACAAAAAATATGATTTCCTGATGATAGAGGCTCTCAATTCATCTTCAAGGTACACCTATTTTTCCTTTAATTTGGTTCTTTATTTACTAACTACATGATTTATTGGTATTTGTAATTGGTGATTGATTGCCACACTTTTCATAGTTTGATTAGTAGAAGCCGGCTTTAGGGGCTTAGAAGTGCTCTGACTCACTATCGTACCTTCGATAGGTAACATGACCTCGAATTTGGACTTGGTTTTCCTATACGGAGTCTTTTTGCTCCATAAGTTACATTTAGGGTTTTTATTTCTTATTTTGTTTTCCCTTTTAAAATAAAACAAAATTAAGTGGCGACTTCAAACCGTTTTTAAAATAGTTTTTCAAAAAATAAAAAACGAGTCTTGCCTTTTAAGTGGGAAACGCATCATAACCAAAAATACGGGGTCCACACTATTATTAGGGTGAATGGAGTGAAGCTGTTAAGGTAGGTATCGTCATTTCTTATGTAACGAAAGGTTCCTTTAACCCCCACCGATAGGATAGTAAAATTCTGCGTGGTTCATGACACTTGAGTAGCTCTTCGCAAATTAAGTATCTACCAAATAATAAAGCTCATCATGGGATAACTTCACTATCCATATGAATCTTAGCAAAATTAGATGTACAAGGCGGGAGAAATTACGGTTACAACATCCGAATTAATTTTGTGAAAATAAATTTTTATTTTCACGAGAAAATTTTATATTCATTTTTTACCTTTTAACTCTTACATTTTTCGGCTCAATAATCTTTCCTTGATTTTTCGGACCCTTAGGAAAATGATTTTCATGTTTGTTGTCATGAAAAAACTAAAGAGAAAATCAAATATAAATATTTTTAAAGAAATTGTTTATTCTTAAATTATTTAATCTTTATAGTGAGTTTAGATAAATAAAATCTGTTTAAAATGAAAATAAAAATAATATTATACTAGATTTAACTTTATTTTTTTATTTTCATTACTTTATTTCTTAGACTTTTTCTCTTTATTTTCTTTTCTTTATGTATTTTCTCTCAAATTTTGGGACGAGACATAGACTTAATGTTTTTTTGAAGAATGAGGAAACCAAAGTTTTGGTTAAACCTTAACTCATTTCTCCATTTTCTTTCGGGAATGAGGGGGTGACTTTCCTGGTCATTCTTGACTTGGAATCACCCCTCTAAATCTCTTTCTATAATTTTCTCAATAAAGTTATTATTCCATACAAATCTGGATTTAATTTGTTTTTTTTATTTTTGTGTTTTCATGATAGTCTTATTGCGGCTTATGGTTTTGTGTCGTCTTGTTGCGACATTTACTTGTGTGGGGTCCATTCGGATAGTAAAGCATAATTGATCAAACAAAGATAAGAAATCAAATCATGGTTGTCAATATAATGCAGAATTGGAGTTTAGGTATTCTAGTCATTTAATTTACTGCCCATCAAAATGTATGCGCTTTAATTCGATTGATTCATTATTAACTTGGATATTGTTTCATCTTTATGGTTTTAAGCGAATTTGAATTACATTGTTTCAATGAAATGTGTTACTAGTTTTAATGAATAAAATTATTCTTCCTTAAAAGAAAGAATTGATGTTCATTTAGAGTAATTTTCTTGGTCCACATATCGTTATGTTGAGATATGGCGAGAGATTCAAAGGTGGTGTACCCTATATGTACGATTACTTGGTGGCGTAAGGTAAGGAATATATATAGTATCTAGTATCTTCACATATGTGTAGGAAAATTATGCTTGTCTCAGGTAGCCTGCAAATATTATAAAAATCGGACCATAAAAGTCGGGTACATTGCCGGTTCATTACGCAGTAATTGCTATTTGGTAATAAAAGTCATAATTGCAAAAAAGTTACCCCAAACTACCCCTATGGCCAATTATCCCTACGGTAAAATCATTTTACTAACTTCTCCTCTCCCCTCCCTTCCCTTGGACTCTTCATCTTCCTCAAATCTCCTCTAACTGTTTGACAGTCAGTCGTCCCATCACACTGCAAAAGCCTTTTTTTATTTTTTTTTTTATTTTCCCCTCTTTGCCTCTCAACACAAGGAGAGGCGAAGAAGGAAGCTTTTTTTTTTCATTTTAATTTGTTTTCCGATATTTCCCACTTTTCGCAATGCAAAGGTAAGGTGAAATCACGAGTCGTGCTAACGGTTTTCCGTGATCCCTCTATGTTATCTCTATTCGAGTGTGAGTTTGTGTTGTTTAGTTTTATTATAACCGTTTGCCATTTTCGATTGTTCTTTCTTCATTTTTGTAAATATATCTGGTTTGGTACATTACTTTCTTTGTTTTATGCATCTGACTTCATTTGGCATTTCGGATGTTCGTTGTTCGTTTTGTAAATATAGCTTTGTTTTGACATTTTCGGCTGTTCTTTCTTGGTATTTGTAAATAAAGGTATTACCTTTATTAATGTCATTTCATTTTGATGAAGTAATTAAATACAATGGCAGGATTGTCCACTGCCTAAAATGCTTGATGCTTTTAGCTTGACTAAGAATCCACCCACGCATGGTTTAGAGTATTACCTTTATGGGATGAATGTGGGCCGTAAAAAGCATGGGGTACCCTAATAATGGTCCCAAATATTATGTGGATCCATTACATCTTGAGGTGGTACTATCGGGACTAGCACATAATAAATTTATCTTTGAAGTGCGCCATAAGGTATTTAGGGTACTACTAGATGCAGCAATAATAAAACATTAGTGAAAGCTTGATTAGTGAGTTAGTTTCCTTCAAGTCAATTTGTTACTACCATTACCTAGAGCTCCTTAAAACACTATATTTGTATCTAAGTTTTTATTCTATTAAGGCTAGAGTCATTCATTCAATTGGAATGTATTAGATAGTTTACTACCATCGTATTTAAGCTTCCTTCGGGGAAGTAATCTAATCAACAAATAACTATGCATTACCGACACGTGTTTTTATAAATATATCACCCGGAGAATCGCATTCCATATGGGGTGGTACTAACATAATAAACTAGGTACTACCTAGTGCCTACCATAATAAAACCTTGTTATAACCACCTTAGTTGTATTTTCAGCCGCATCGTATTTACACATCCCATACAGACTATCGGAACCTCACTATTGGTACACAGCCATGCTGGATTGTGTTAAATGTTTAACCAATGAATTATGTCGAATAAATTGGTGTGTAAATTAAATCGAGTAGATTAGAGCAAAGATGGAGAGAACAAGATGTTCATATGATATAAATGGGAAATGGTGAAGTCTAATGGCCATCGAATATGGTAATTTAGTCATCGCCAAAATCATGAACTGCATATTCCATATGTCTAATTTTGTATCTTGATAGTTTGTAATAGGCTGAAAGCTGAATCAACTGCATGGAAAATGTACCACATGTAAATTGACTTCAATCAATGCTGGTACTATTAGAAGATCGACGCAGTAAATGGAGTAGAAATGTTTAAATTCAATGACAATATTTGTTATGTGGCGGAGAGTTCTAGACAACTGATCTGTTGAGGCAATTCTGGACCACTCCATGGTGGTTGTTAGGTTGTGATTTTTAATACAACTTCAAGAGTTACTAGTTTGGGGAAATATGACTCACTAATCAGGTATATGTCAAAGTTAATAGCAGATCCTCATCCTATCGTTGTCAATTCTGTATTGACGCGCCCAGAAATGTAGCATTGAATTGATGAGTTCGGGCTCCATGGATGTATTAGGAAAATGCCTCATGATAGATGTTGAGTCTCAGGTGCATAAAAGGTTCAATATAATTCATGCCATTCCAAATCGAAATCATGGCATTTAGTGGCCAAATGTTCCCACCGTGGATGTGATTTCTGGATGCTACATGTACGATGTCTATAGAAACGTAGATTTCAATACTATTACAAGAAAAATAGTTGGTTAATAGATATTATCTATTATTGCATGGTGTGGGCCGATTGCCCTGGAAGATAACTGTCATGTTGGTAAGCCGATCTGCAGATATAATGTGTTCGGTAAAATGATGGTAGTTTCCTCAAACCATTACGTTAGATGGTCCCAGCCTCGGTTGTCAGATATGCATTTGATGTACATCGAACGTGCCGCCACGTATGTAAATTTGAAGATTTTCGGAGGGTTGATCGGACGCGCTGACTTTATACAAAGCTCGCAGGTGCTGAGAAGGGCTAAAGAGATAAGATATGACAATCAAGATACTTCTATAAAATCATGGCTCTGATGTGTGATTTAGACAAAATGCAGGATCCCGGATCGTTTGTAGAGTTGACACACAAGATGCAGTCAGCTTTTAACAACTGTTTATTGCCCATAAGTGTCCACATAGGGTTTTTGAGGATGTCTTTACTTAATCATTGCTGGTCATGACTATTCTTCACATGAGTGGTCCATATACGGTGGTGTTCTTTTTTTTCAAATGCAAGATCTTATGATGCCAACACAAATATGTTCCCGATAGTTTATATGTGATGTAGAGCTCCAATAATACGAGGATTGAACTGGTCTACAAACCCAAAGAACTCACTAGAGTTAAGATGGTCATTTGATTCTAGTCAACACCTTGCCTCTATGTGAAAGTGTACCGCAGTCTTTTCGAGAAGAGAAACCATGCCTTATTATGGCTGTCATCAAGGAGAACTCAGAGTTTTTTAAGCTAAGTCTAACATTGGCAAAGTTGTAAGGGGGAAGGGAAATGTATCAACACGACAAATCTTCTATCATGTCACATCAGTAATCCATCAACGTCCCTCCGGGAATGATCTCAGATATGTATAACGATCTACAAAAGGCAAACTTGATGAGCAAATTGACCTCACCACGATCACATGTCAAAAATTCCCTAAAAAAATCATATGAGATAAAATGACAAAACCATTAGAATACTATAATTTGTTTGGATAGAGATGAACCATGATCACTCTTATTTAGGAAGATTATTATTCTGTAATATGACTAAGTCGGTGCTGTTGTTAGGTATAGTTGAACTAACCACGGGTGGTTTTATGTGTATTGTGCAATAGACCTAAAGTGAAACGACATTGAAAGGCGCAGGTTTGCAAATGCTGGAGCCCATTCAAGAGTCTGCACTTTTGGTGTATTGTTTGGTATCACTCAATCCTCAACGTTTTGATCAAGAGCCATTAGTCGGCGACTTTATTGCCTAAATGTCTAAAGATAATCCCTGGCATGCATGTGCAATGATAGGATTGAATGGATAAAATGTGGCTAATTTGTGGTTGATGATCAACTAAGTTATAAGCAACCCGAATATTTGATATACCCCCTATTTTTTATATGGAGGACCACTACATGCGCCAAAAGCGATATGGATGGTGTTGTTCAAGATGTCTAAGAAATTAATACTTCAACCTCCATGTCCAAATGGCCTCCCGGAAGACCAAAGAAAGCTGATATAGTCCTAATTCCTCGTGATAAATGCACCGGCTCATTGTTCAGTGTTGTAATTTGGTTAGTGTTAATCGAAAAACATAAAAGATCCCCTCATTTAATTAATATTTGCTTTAAGTGCTTATCTCATTCTATTTTATGATATACTTCATTTGAGTTGTTGTAATTAATTATATGATTCTTTGTTATCTATATTATAGTATTGCTCACAACATTTCGTTATATTAAACATTTATGTTGTAATCTTTAATTATAAGGATTTTGTTATTTACATAATATAAGATTAGTCAACATTTCCTCGTTTAGGACAATTACTTATATAGAATCTAATTACCGTAATATTTGTTTCCAATATTAATGGCGCAAACCAGACATACTTAGTGGGTAATACCAGAATATAATCGTAAGTACCACTCAAAACACACCAGGGCAATTACTAGAATATACCGGGGCAACCCACCGAACATATTAGTATGGCACTTACTGTAGTAACATACCGGAAATACCATTAGGAAAAAATATTTAGGGCATACAGAACATTAACGGAGGTACCACCGAGTACTTACCCGGTTAGTGATGTGATGTTATTTACTGCGGCATCAAACCATAACTATTACATTGCCCCATTTATTGTTATTCTATGGGTTGTTAAAGAAGATGAGCTAAATAAAAGAAACAAATATGTGTTAGAAGATCGAACAAAGGTGACTCAAATTTCTTATGATTACTATTTTTACCACACTTCTGTATTGATTTCACAAGTCATATTAACCTCCTTACTACGCTACTGTAGCGCCCACCCAAATTCAGTGTTCGGGCACGGCTCTAGCTACGCATGGTATTTTCTGCCAATTGTTAAGGCATGTTCATCAAGCCATGGATCCTGGGTGGTTACATAGTCATCAAACAAAGAAATCATATACAGCTATGCCAATGGTTGACCACCAGATAATATGTTCCATACCAATTCATCAAAACAGCTTTAGGCTATTCTAGACGCGCATATTTAGTCAGAGCTTGTCGAGGCTAATATAGAATCATCACATGTCGTGAACCTCGATGTCCCCCGCCATCGAAGGCAACAGTCGCGACGGGCAAGATATACACATGTGATATTTGAACTCAATAGATTCTATTACTCATAGAAGAATTTACAAAATTTTCCTATATTCCATGCAACTATTTTGGCACCTAATAGTAAACCAAGAGGGAATGCACGACCCATGGATTTCATATGGGATATTCAGTGTCCCAGTCCCAAGAAATCAGAAAACCTTATTCCTTGACACTGAAGATGGTATCCAGAATCCATGTGCCAAACAAATCCGAAGATTATGTGCTACATGGAGGAAGTTCATTATTCTTGCAAAGATACTGGAAGTTGGTCTTCATTATATCATTTGTCTATTAAAATCAGTCGCGAAAAAGTTACAATATTTTATAATGACTTAAAACGACTATCACTTACACTTATGTGAGTGGTGATGTAATCATTGAAGTTAGCTAATCAAAACATGGTGTCGTTATAACACCAAATGAAAAATTAAATTACAGATTAGAGTTTGAAATAAAAATTCTTTGATTGTTGGTGAATCGTCGAAGGTTATGATATCGGTTTTGGAGCTCATACAAAGTTTTTCTTTTTATATTTTTGAAGGTTCTAAACTCCTTGACTTTGGTTATAATCATGAAATGTAAGTTATATGTAATGCACCACGCTTGTATTTCTTCCCATTAGGCCTAGAGAGAATGTGGGCTATAAACAAGAAGAGATGGTCGGTGATGAAGCAAACTTGCTACGCGTTGAGTGACATTACGACAAGATATGAAACTTGTGACATAGCACCATAGAAGAAACAAAAACAGAGGATAATGACACTAATCGTGCTCCACAGAGTCCCACGATCACCAGGACCATGTGAATGTGGTAAGGCCAGAGAGGAGGGGTTCACCTCACACCAATTGGGCTGGGCATGTCTTTTGTGTTACATCCACAGCTCCACATATGTTGCCGAGAAGATGACTCTTCAAAAAAAAAGCCTCCGCGGTGAAGATGATAAAGTAAACCAAAAGGCTTGGTCATATATTATTAGCAACACCTCGCCATTGTTCAGATATACGTTGAAGCACCGAGAGAATTACAAAGCCTAAAAAGATTAGTAGTTTATCAAGATTAGATGTAAATGGCATTGAGAGGTATTTGTATCATAGATTGTATATTGTAATTCTTTTAAACTTATTTTTGTTTTTGCTTGTTGTAATTTTTTAGGCTTTTAATTTACGTGAGATAATAGTCTCCATAGTTAGGTTCCACAACACAAGGAGATGAAAAGCTGATAGGAAAACAAATGCGGGTCAACAAAGGTGGGTAATGAAAGACTGAGCTAAATATGTAGCTTTTAAATCGAGTTTATGTTTTTCAAAAATCGGCATGTATGGATCCGATCAACATACAGAATGTCAAAGAATGAAGATCTATGATTAACTGTAAGATGACACTATTTCGACTTTTACTTCGTGAGTAATAATGCTTAGCTTGATCTTTTATCATTGTAATGATGTTCATGTCATGCAATAATCGGCTTTCACTTAACCCCTCTTTTGTTATATTTGTAATTGACCAAATTAGGATATTAAAGTACAAAATGAGTGAAATAAAGATAGGGACCAAAATCTTATGAACTTTAAAATACGTTTTGAATTGATCTACAAAAGTGTGATAAGGTATACCAACCATCCCCTACCATGTTATTTTCTAATATATCTATTATTAGCGGCACTATGGTATACTATTAATGATTTTAATAACATTAAAGTTTATATCTACCAGATAAAGGTGATGACAATAACCAAAGCAAATCCACATCATAAACATTTGAGCCCCTAACGTATAGATATTGTATCTGCTAATTACCAAGGCCAAGCTAATAACGCACTCAGGATTCACTACAACTAACCATTGCTTCACGCGATTGTGTAAAAGCTCAAGGCTAAAATTTAGTGCAATATTTTTATTGAATCTTGACTATCACGCTTCACCCTAATGCACCAAACAAAAGATAAAAGTTATCATCTTCTCATCATCCATTCACCACAAATGGCGCTTTCTTTTATTTAACTGAAACAAGCACGAACTCCTTTGTTTATAGATATAGATTACGTGGGAATACGTGTCATCAAATTCATGGAGTATTGAATGGGATTTGGGTCGAATATTACGCGATTGATGCGTGAGGTTTCACCCATACTATTTTTCGCGATATTGACTTCAAAATTGTGCGTAGTTTCTATTGGCAATATAATGCCGTTGTCGACCGCAGTTTAATTTTTGGTTTTTCTTTCATCTTCTGGGAGGGAAACGGAAATATTTACAGGATAAGGACGCTTTCACCCTGATCACAGAATACACACTCATGATAATGGAAAACAATTCTCGAGGCTTGGTAAACGATTAAACAGAAAGTCCATCATATTATATGGACACAATATGATATCCAAAAAACTCAACTGTATATGTTTACTGAAGTGTTTATTCTATGTAATCAGAACTCCATTTTTTGTTCATGCGGTTTTAAACATGTTTCATAGAACCCAGATATCTCCATAATATATGTTGTGGTGGATCCATGATGTACAGATAATTACAGATTTATGGTTTGAACTAATCATACCAGTACTCATAATTCATGGCATTTCAAATGAATATATGTACTGTGGTAAAAATCCCCAAAGATATGTTTGGATAGCAAATCCTCAAAGATATTTTGCAGTTGATGAGATTCTAGAACGAGGGACTGTGTAATAATTGTCACAGATCCAAAGATAAAAAGTTAAAGAAAGATAAATAGTTAGATGTCTGTAAGAGAACCCAACAGAGTGACAGAAGAAATAAAAATCTTCGCTATAAAATTAAGATATTAAAGGAGAAAATCTTATGAAGGCCATCAAGCTATTTAAAGATGAATACAGCGCTAATTTCAATTTATTTTTACTCTATTTTACCAGAAGGAAAACTTACAGGGGTAGTTTGGGGTAACTTTTTGTAATCATGACTCTTGCACACAACAGTACCATTTTTGGAAAACGTATCATAGTGAATGGTAATTGGAATTCTTCCTTCTGTTCTTTATAATATTTATTATTAATGCAGAGAGAAACATAATTTCGTGATGTATTCATTGTTTAATTAACTTTCTATGTACATTGCCACTGAGTTTATTCGACTCATTCCCCAATTTGTAACAAATACAAATTGCATCACATCGAAATGGGGGATATTTTACTAAACGTGACAATCATGTCGATGGGTTAAAACAAATTGATCAAACATGTGCAAATATTGTAATAATTTTTGAAAATTATATAAAAATAATAATAACATTTATAATATATATATCATATTATACTTTAAAATATCTATTAATATATACTGTTTATATCATTTCTCAAAGTTTTTTCTCTCTAATGATTTTGTTTTAGATCAAATTCAATCCATTTTATCATTTAATCTTTTCCAATATATGTACATTCTCTATTGTGTACCTAATTAATTTTATAAAGCATGACTTTTAATTTGGTCATCATTTATGATTGCTATAATGTAATTCACGCTGAATGTAAACAAAGTTCTTATTGGAAATATAACAATCATATCTATGAGATTGAAAATTGATTAAAACTGTGAAACTATTGGAAAAGTACTTTAAAGAAACGATACAAAAGGCATTAATAAATATTTGAAAATTATAATTCCTCTTAGCCTCATTTTCTCTCAACGTTTTCTAGCCACTTAATTTTCTAAGCATAGAGTGGTGATTTTTTGTCATTCTCGCTTAAAATAAACTCGCTTATAATGCTCATATCAAACTATTTAAGAATCATGGTTATTCCAATATGATATGAGTTTATTTTGTTTTTCAGATTTATTTTCATCTTGTTTTAGCGCGGTTTACGCCATCATCTTGTTGCAACGTTAGGTTTTTTGTTGTCTTGTTATACTTAGTTTTTGTCGCCTCGCGGTAATATTTGTTTTTTCGCTGTCTCAAGGTAAAGATTTTATTTATGTGTGGGTGATTCGTATAAAATCAAATTATGTCACAATATGTTACGTAACTTAAGTCATAGGTATTCTTAGCTGCTATAATATTATAAAATTTGTAGCTTTTAGCCAATTTTTATGCAAGCATAACATGGGTGTTGTTTCATCATTTATGATTTCTTAATACATTCGATATATGTATTCTTTATCTGATGTATTGTTAGTCCTAATCAATAAAAATTAATTTTCTTTTCAAAAAATAAAATTAAAAATTAAATATGCATATAATAATAATAATATTAATAATAATAATATTAAATTATAATTATATTATTACTATTATTATCGCTTGTTGCTGTTGTTGTTGTTGTTGTTATTCATTATCCACAAGGTGTATTTCAAGTCATAAGTAGACTTTAGCCTGCCAGAGTGCCTAAACAAACATTATTTTCTATTGGAGAAGCTGTTTCTTCATCAAGGTACATATTTCTTCCCTTTAATTTGGTTCTTTATTTAATAAATTGATTTATTGTATTTTGTAACACTGGATTGATTGATACACTTCCTTTCATAATTTGATTAGTAGAGACCCTAGTGGGTTGGTGAGGTGCTACAGCTGGCTACCGTATTCCTCCTCCTCTTCCCAATAGGTAACAAGACCTAAGCCGATTCTAAGCCTCTATACCCATTTTTTCTTATCGAGCCTACTTAGTGGTTTTATTTTGTTTTCCCTTAAATAAAATAAAATTAAGTGGCAAACCCCCAAACCCGTTTTAAAAATGGTTTTCAAAAATAAAAATGAGTCTCTACTTATGAAAACAATATAGCAAAAACGCTGGTCTATACACTATTTCTAGTGGTGAATAGAGGAGTCATAGGCAAAAAATTCGCATCATGTCTTAGTGGCAACGAAAGGCCTCGAACCCCCATCAGATAGGATAGTAAAATTACATGGTTCGCGACACTAGTGAAATCTCTTCACCAAATTGCTATCCATCACAATAATAAGGTCATCCATGGACAGACTTTCCTATCCGTATAAATCTCTTATCAAAATTGATATAGCAGACTATAGATAGTAAAATTACGTGGTTCATGCACATTCTATGAAATCTCTCACCAAATTAAGTATCCTACCAATAATACACTATCCATGGGATGACTTTACTTATCAAAAGATAAATCTAGAAAAATCAGCGTATGATTCGAGAAACAGTTACAACATCAATTAAATTCTTGTGGAAATGAATTTTTATTTTACGAGAAAATTTTTATATTCATTTTTTACCTTTTCTTTCTTCCATTTTTTCCCCTTTTCTTCTTAAATTATTTGTTTCCTTGCTTTTTCCAAACCTTTAGAAACCGATTTTTTTCATGTTTTGTTGTCTAATGAAAAACATAAAGAAAAATCAAATAAAAAATTATTTCTTATTGAAAATTTATTTATTCTTAAATTATTTAATCTTATACTCGATGAGTTTAAATAAATAAAATTTATTTAAAATAACAAATAAAAATAATAAACCAGGATTTAACTTTATTTTTATTTTCATTATTTTTTCAGTTTTATGCTCTTTTTCTTTTATTTTATTTCTTTCTTGTATTTTCTCTAAAATTTTCGTAACCACACATGTATTTAATTTTTTTTTTAAAGAATGAGAAACAAAAGTTTTGTTGGAACCTAGCCTCATTTTCTTCCCCTGCTTTTAAGAAATGGGAGGTAGACTTTTCGGGTTATTCTCGACTAGTATTTCTATTCTCTTTCCCGCGCCGTACGTGGCACTTCCTACATAGTATTGTGCGATTTCGATTTGTGTCGCTACCGCTCGCTGACATAACCTAAAGGCGTTTCGCCTTCCCTGTCAGCAATACAATTTATTATATCGCGACACTCCCATCGCGCCAAGGCCCTCGGCGGCGCACTCGCCGCTGCGCCAGCTGGCCGTGGTCGCAGTTGCGCCCGCAACAGACGCGGCTCCAATCCGGCTGTATCACGCCTTCGGTGAGTGCCCTCGGGTGGTCACGATACACATCGCTTTCGCGACTCAAACAAAGAAATGGGCAAGAGCTTCCACCCCGGCCTCAAGTAAAATATTTTTTCTTTTCTTCATTCCAAACTATTGAAACCATCAATTTTTTTTTTTCATTTTCTAAGAGATCCAAATAAAATATATTTAAAATTTATTATTATTATTTCTTTTTCCAATTTTTACATATCAGAAACTAATAGAAAAAAATTCCTCAATCCATTTTTTTTCATTTAATTCTCGACTATTTGCCTAAATTCCTCTAATCAAACTTGTTTCACTCAACCCTACAATGCTCAACATTTTTTTTCCTAAGTGTGCTATTCACCAAGCAATACAAAATCACACATTGCGACAACAATCATCGAAAGGCATGCTGAACGCAAGATCCTCGCCTAGGCTCCATCAAGTCCTAGGTAATTGCATACCTGACTTATTGATACTAAGCTATACTTGCATCCGACATTAAGCCTAGGTATTTGATAAACCTAAGCTCGATACCAGCCGTGAACGAATGTGGACTAAACGGCGGATACACCCACCGAGCCTCAAGTGTAATCGCGTTATACCCAAATTGATACCGTCGTGAAACTCTGTATCAGTAACCATACTTATGGATACCCACACCCGAGCTTCCCAGGTAATCGTTTGCCTAAGCTCTAATACCAAGTTGTGACGCCCCAAACCCAAATGGGTTCAAGTGGATAAACTGGCTAACCCATCACTGTGGATGCCTGCAACCTAACACCACTCATATGAAAATCTAAAAGTAGTCTCCTTTGTACCCTGAGCTCTACCTAAGGTACAAAACCCGTCCTAACAATTAACAATGACCACAAGGTTCCACATGCGAAAAGTGAAGCAATGGCCACTTGAGCCCCCGCGATCAATATCACAAATACATCAATTATATACAATAGTTCAAGAGTTAATAAGTTTGCTTTAGTTCAAAACATATATTAGAATTTCATGTAATTTCTAATACATGTTTTACAATCCAATACCAAAGCCACAACCCAGGCCTTCTAAAACGCACTTCTTAGTGAGCATCGTCCTCCTATACACTCCTCAGACTAAATAGCATCCCGATAAGCGTGAGTGTGCCCAAGAGTGATAATTTCACGGTTACTCCCCACCTAAGTGCACATGTGTCATGGTTAAACATGATCCAATCAAATACATGATCCTACTTGAATGTCTACATGTCAAACCCATGTCTCAGTCCTCACCGACTCCCCTGGGCCACATGCCTAAGCCAAATGCGAGTAAAATCACACGCTTTCAAAAACAAAAGCTTTTGTTCTCGAAAACTTACTACCGAGATCCAAATATATCGACTACCCTATGAGGCGAATCTATTTGATAAACTCCTCCAAGCCTAATTCACGGGCCCCTCCGACTTGAACACACCCCAACACAATTCTCTCAAAATCTTCCATCAAAATCTGCAAACATTTTCCTTTTCTTTCATTTTTGTGTCATGCACTCACTCCTACTATCTCTAGTGGTGCCCAAAGGCATATGGAATGCATTATGCCAATCCCAAAATATTCATGCTAATATATAAAACATGTATATATTAACATAATTAATCTACATAAATCATGTTATTCAATTTCACAATCCATAACACCAAAATTAGCTCACATGAGCTAATTAACAAACACAAGCAATTCATTTTGAATCACTCAACATCATAAAAAATTCGCACACAATTAAAATCACGTAAACTATTCACATGAATAGTGAAACCTCGTGGCTGGCACCGCGACGCCACACAATAGAGATTTCTCCACTCTGCTCAAAGCTTCTTAAGAACCGAGTATCACGGCCCTTCAACCCACAAACAAATCCCCTATCCATAAAATGTTTGCAGCTCTTAGCCAGCAAAGAACAAAGAGAGCCAAGTAGGAAAAGATCCCTACCTTGAGTCGGTTTAACCCACACAAAATCTGTCCACCCGTAGCCCTCCAAAGATAGAAAACAACTTTACTTCTTGGCCCGAAGCAAAACTATTCGTCCATCAGTTGGGAAATATAGAGAGAAGCCACACACTCTCTCTCTTTCTAAAACCTCAAAATCCAAGCTACTGCCGATTTTTCCCTCTTCTCCATGTTTTTCTCTTGTTTTTCTTTCAAATGGAGAAGATAACTATTTACTCTTTTGCCTTTATCCAATTAACTCATTAATTCCCATCTTGTTCCTTTCTTATGATTTTATTAGCCACGGCTTAATCTAAGCCATTCATTTCCACTGATCTTCAATCCATGTAACAGATGTCACACGGTACAAGTAGTGTGACTCGCCACATCACATGTCTCTCGCTGTGTCGATTTACGTTATTCTCGGCACCTAGCACCGTGCCTCTCGAAAAACTGAAATTCATCATCTCTAATTTGACAGTCCACCGGTAGCTAGATTTCGCTATAAGATTCCAACAGTGAAGTCTGTTTCGTCATCCAAGATCTAGAAAAATTCACTACCTAAATCATTTTACCCTTTAGAAATTTGAATTTTCCCAAGCCTTACACTTTCAAAGATGTGAACAAAGGTCTTCGGGTCAGGTTACATCTTAGACAGATTAAACTTAACTTGCCATTTGACATGTGTAGACATAGTCGGAGAGGACGTAGATGTCGGCCCAGACGAGGTGCCAGCCAAGCACCACCAATATTTGACCCAGCCTTCACAGTCGAGGATTGTGGGTTGCCGCACAGCCGCTTGAAGTGCAAACATAGGTAAACAGAGAGGCAACCGGAGTAACTCTCCAGGTTCGTAAAGGTACATCATCCCTCCGCCGATATTGACAGGGAAGGGTGAATCGCGGGTGGCAAACCATCGTTTGTGTTGGAGTAAAGATATTTGAAAGGCGGCGCGGAGATTACCTCAATAATGTATCAGGATCGGACACTTCACTGCACTTCACTGTGCCGCTGCAGCTTCTGCAGTGGAATCAAACGGAAGATCCCGTGGCCAGGCAATGACATACGAGTTCCAGAGTCGCTTCCATGGGCAAGCATTCGAACACCGCTAGACACGGTTCGTGGAGTTCCTAGAGCCGTGGCAGGGATTATGATGGTGATCGAGTGCGTGGGTTAGGTTCGCGGAGCGGTCAGAGCTTTTGCCGGGAGATTAATGCCACACAGACCGCCAAGGTCAGAGATTTGAGAAATGGGACTCCAGATTTGTCCTATTCAGGTAGATTGTGCATTCCGCCCCTTATAAGACATTGACTTCAACATAGTCGACCCACAAGACCATGTGAGAGAGATCGAGGATGCCCCTGGCACTTCGGGATACGGTGTGTTAGTAGCAAGAGGAAGGAGCGTCACTTTCTTCAGCTGAAAGAGCGCAGGGCTTTCGAATTTCACATGGGTTCGCATGTCGCGCTATCCGTTAAGGACGGACAAGTCACTGCTAAAGTGTATGTGCTACCATCACACAGAAGGGACATACTATGAGTGACGCCCTCGTACGTGGATCCCAAGGTTTTAGGACAACGCATCCTGGGGCCGGCCGTGGATGCAGAGCTATGTTGGCTTATTCCTCCACCCTAGTATGGGTTAGAGGAGCCAAGGATCGGGCCTCAAAGGGAGGCCCAGACGGCACCTCCCTGCTACACAGTGTGCTGGGGTGGAGGCCAGCATGCCGAGGCAGAGGGAGGCGCCCCTGGGGCAGGACGCTGTGGCTTCAGGCATGTCTGCACCAAGAGATCAATGACTGCCACGGGGACAGTATGTTCCTTTTTAAGCATCTCCAACGGCGGGCAAGAGCCTGATTTTGATCTGTGTGGTTCACATTCATCCACATTGCTGCATCGCCAGACAGAGTCTGCTCCTGAGAAGCTCGAGGGAAGCCTGGAGGAGCCCTCAGATGTGAGTCTCCCTGGGCGATGTGGATGATGTGGGCCGAGGTCAAGGTGAGCCAGAGATCTCCGGATTCGCTTCACATTGACCTGAGGGGCCTATGGATGTCAGAGTTTGACGTCATCCTTTGATGGATTAATCGACTTCAAGATAGCAGTCATCATCGATTGTGAGCGTAGGAGGGCTACCGCTACACATAAAGATTCATACCCCCGTGTTACGCTTCAGGACAAGCATGATATTTTGCCCTGCATAATGTACGAGTCCAGTGCATTTACTGTGGTTGGCTAGCAAGCCTTACTCCTTCGAGGACGAGGTGAGACCAGATTTAGATCTACCCCCGAAAGTAGTCACAAGTGATAAGGAGGATGTTTTTAAAGATGAACTACCAGATTGCCTCCATAAGAGTTTAGACTTCGACGAGTTACACCCTAAGTTTCTTCGCCCATCTCATGATTTGTTAAGATGGCACCAATTGAGCTGCAAGAGGCTCGCGCGTCCAGCCACATGAGCATCTGACAGTGATTCAATAATAGATCGAGTACTCACCCATGGGGTGTTTCCTGCCGGCTCATGGTTGAAGAAGGCAGACCCTTCGGATCGTGTATCATCATAAGATAATACCAGGGTTACATCAAGAATCGGTACTCCATTGCCGAGGATTGACACTTTGTTTTATCATTCGAGAGGAGTTTTAGTCTACTCCTAAAGATAGATCTTCAGACTTTGCCAGCCATCGTAGCCTCGAGGTTAGTGAGATGGTTATCCCAAGACAGTCACATTCTTCAGACGGGGTAGACTTCTGAGTCGGCATGATGCCCTCGATCACGACGCACCAAACAGCTGATTCATAGATCCCATTTACAGTGGTATTCCAAACTTATTTGATGTCTTGTCATGGTTCATGGGACATGATCTACTCCTCACGTGAGGGAGTAAGAGGATCATTTCGAGGATTGCTTTTACAAATACTTCGAGAGAATTCATCACCAGACGCCAAGTTCAAGTGCAGTTTTGGCTTATTAAGGTGTAATTCTTAGCACACTAGCAGTCGCATGATCAAGCACGTCGGGACCTTAGAAGGTTAACCCTTACGAGCTAAAGACCGTTACTTCAAGATAAGGGAAGCCTTCTGGATCGACTGGTACCAGAGATCCACGGTGATTTCTCCGATTAGCGACCCCAGACCTAGATCACCTTAAGAAGGTTATAAGCTTGATTAGGATGATCGACAGCAGGAGGCATTCCAGGAGTTGAAGAGGAGGCACATCAGCTTTGATCCTGATAATCCCAAGAGAGACAAGGTTGGCTATCAAAGGTAATGTAGATGTTCAAGGCCCAGATCGATGTGTTTTGATGCACCAGAGAGTGGTAATGATGGCTCTAGCCAAGAGGACTCAAGGCACTACTCCACACACGGTATGGAGTTATGCCAGCCTTCGCCAGACGGTGGGACACTATCGCAGGTGGCGAGTAGCTCTGAACATACCCAAAACCACAAAATCAGCGGATATATTTTCATGCAATGTGGACCTCAACATGAGGTAACACGATTGATGGAGTTCCTAGAGGATCATGATCACCGGCATTATCATCCAGTACCGCAAATGAGGTGGCTGATGCACCTCGGGTCGGGGTCACGGAGCATCACAAGATAGCTCCCGGAATGCTGATGCCCGAGACCAGGACACCTTCTAGCCATGCATAAATCGGAGCAGTCAGCACGCCGGGAGCTCAGTGGGCCATGACCGGCTCCCATCGAGCGTATGACTTGAGTCCCAAGCGGGCAAGACACGTAGATAATGTCCACTCATTCCACAATCAGTATAGTAGCGACGAGGGCTGGACTCATCCATGCGTATGGTAGTTCTGATAGAAGACCGGCAGGAAAGTGGTTCGTGAGTTGGCCGTGATTTCGGAGAGAGGTGATTCTCGTGAGTTTCACCGTCATCGGTCAGGCATCCTGCGGGCACGGAAGATGTGCCGTGATTCTCACCCTCGCACGGTCGAGTGAATAAGAGACGCGTAGGGACTTCGTCATTATGTTCCATTGTCAACAAAGTTGCGCCGGTACCGTAACGCAAACAGGCTATCAGCCTGAGTGCCATGGGAAGTGGGCATCGCCACGATGGGATTTCTGCGGACCACTCATCACCAGGTCAATCGTAGGCGCATGATGCTGATGGTGATAAGGACCGACCACAAAGTCTGCAGATGATTTAACGCGGTGGATGATCCTCGTCAGAGAGATTCGCCACTGTGGCTAGTCCAGAGAACGCTTCGCCAAGCATGGCGCACCAAAGATCCGCTAGTGCTCCGATAAGGACCCGAGGGTTTACCGCAGACTTTGCAAGAGCTTCCAAAGCATGGGCACACGGCCGATATACAAAGCAATCCTCCTTCAATCTGGCAAACGAGATGGTCACAGACCACACATGTGTTAGAGGACATGCCATTAAAGCATGCGCTCGGATCAGGCAGGGAATGGGAAGTGAGCATTTTGCCTTTGGACTCACAAAGGCTTACACAACAAGGTCAGCGAGATACGGATGGTTACCCACTATATATAGAGGCATTTATGGGAGTTGCGCAGATCACCACATATGTCAGACTATATGGGAGAGATTCCACTACCTGGGCTTCTCATCTTATTGTAGACACCTCGGTGAAGGTGACTCATAGACAACGCTTCTCTCATGGTCGTGCCTATAAAAGTGCAAGGATGTGTGACGCCTTGTACCCTTAGAGTTCTCGAAAGGTTGAGATCACGCCTTCTTGAAGGTGATGCCCCAAGAGAAGAGTGGGGCCAGTTCGACAAGCGAGGAAAGCTATCACCGTAGGTTCATCGGCCTTCAAGATAATGAGGGTAGGGCACCTGTGAGCGCATCGGTTAGCTTTACCCACCCATGCCATCGTGTCCACAGGTATTTTGACTTCCATGTTCTGAGGTAATAATCATCCAGCTCATGAGCGATCGTAGACTGAGGTCAGTTACGTATGGACCTTCGAGGAGGACCGCAGCACAGGATAATGGATCAGGTTTTGGCGGCAAGACCTATGAAAGGGTGAGGGTGCGTGGCGGTGTAATCAGTGGAGGAGGAGCCAACATGGGAGCGCAAGGATATGATGCGGGCCACCTTATCCTTTCTCGCTTAGGATTAAGGTACGTGGGTTTAGCCGCTAATACTAAATGACTAGTTTGGCGCTGCAGGATGGCATAGTGCGCTGGGCTGTGATATGCATAGCGATTTGTCAGTGATTGTACGGAATTTTGGATGAAATTTTGGCAGATGGGAGAACAAACCCGAAAATTCTAACAAGAAAATGCAAAATGGTACTCGGTCAAATTAAAATTTATCTATAGATCCCCTGATTTACTAGTAAAACAAACTCATCTATTGGAATCGTGATCGCGAAACTAGCCTTACCGACGTCAAATTCGCTGACCTCGAGATTAATCGAAATTTCACATTTTTCGAGGCACCTGTGCTCTGGTGCCGATGACAGCTTTCTGTAGAGAGACATGTGATGACAAAAGTAACCTACTATATGTTCATGTGACACATGTTGGGTGATTTGTGAGAGGATGGGAGATAAATTATTGATTAAGCCAAGTGTCAAAAGCCTTTAAAAGTCGTAAAACTAGCGACAAAATGGGAATCTAAGGAAAAGAAACATAAAACAACTCATCTTTCTCCCACTTGGTGTACCTTGCAGGGAGGGGAGAAACCAAGCAGAAGTAGAGAGAAAGTGCAATCCTCTCCTTAGATTTCTGAGTTTTACGCAGGTTTCCTGGCTTCGAGCCAAGAAGCAAAGTTGGATTCACACTCAGCGTCACAGGATTAACACCAATTTTGTGTGGAGTTTCGGTTAACCCAAGAGGAAGGGTCTTCTCCTACTTGGTTTATTTTGCCAAGAGTCATTTTAATGGATGGGGATTTGTTAAGGCCTGATGGCGTGTTTTTGGGTCCTGAAAATATTTGGACCGAAAGTGGGAAGAAAATCCCTAGTAGGTCGTGTGAACAAAGGCGAGACCTAGGCGTTTTACCGTTCACGTGATTCAGGTGCGATTTTGTGTTACTTGGGTGATTCAAAATGAATTGCTTGAATTTGCTTATTAGCCCATGTGAGTTAATTTTGATAAAGCACAAAGAAGTAAGTTGATAACATGTGATGTATGCGGTAGTTAATCTTGTTAAATATATGCATGTAAAATATATTAGCATGAATTGTTTGGAAATAGCATAATGCATTTCATATGCACCGGGGCACCCTAGATTGTTAGGTGTGAGTGCATGACATGAAATAAAATAAAAAGGAAAAATGGTTGTGAAAGGAATTTCAATGGAAGATTTTTCTGCGAGAATCGTTGGGAGATTGCCTTCCAACAATCTACATCTGGAGGAACCTCCATGAATCGCTTCTAGAGTTATCCAACAAATTCGCCTCGGAGGGTAGTCCAATATATTTACCGAAACTCGGTATGATGTTTTCAAAGACAAAAATATTTTGTTTTGAAAACGATGTTTTTCTCGCATTGGGCTTAGGCATGCGTGAGGGCTTGAGAAGTGGGAAAGGGTGAGTCGCATTCTCATCCATATCATGTAGACATTCAAGTAGGACCATGTATTTGCTTGACTGTGTTTGGTTGCCATTACTTGCGCACTTAGGTGGGGACTAACCCATGTAGGAAATTATCACTATTGGGCATTGCTCACCCTGTCGAGGGATCATTATTTCAGGTACAGGGAGTGTTTGGGAAGACGACTCTCATTAAAGGCCGCTTTGAGAAGAAAGTCGACATGTAGCTTTGGTATTTATTTTGTAAAACTTGTATTAGAATTCTAAATTTTGATATATGTTGTATTAAGAGTGATGTAATTAACTCTAGAACTATTGTAATATAGTTGGTTAGATTTTTGGTGTTATTGATGGGCGGGGCCTGGCGCCATTTTTACCATGCATGGGTCTCGCATGATATGAGACACAGTACCTGCGGGTTGACGGTTGTCAACGGACCCCTCGAGATGGCGCCGTAAAACGCTCCTGTGCTACATGTGCGTAACTTTCATTGATCGTGCCAGATATTTAGTTCAAACATGCGTGACAGGGTTAGAAGGTTTCAACAAAGTGACTATTAAGATTCGGGCTTTATATGTTTTTCATCACATAAATGAACAAAGGAAGAATTCTTAAACAAACTTAATATTTTATTACGAAATGAAAAGGAATAGCCTTCAAGGTCAAGTTCAGACATTGAAACCAAATTACGAGAAATAGAAGGAACATAAAGTGTCTGAAACAAATCTAGATAACAATTAGTGTCTAGAAATAAACCAAATGTCCTGGTAGCAACCATTGGAACTTTGACTCGCTTTCCCACAACTGGCAACTTTCATTTTGGTTTAAAGTCTGGATTGTAAGAAAGCCTTGCATCGAATTAGAAACATGAATAGTAGAACCTGGGTCCATCCACCAAGTATTAGAAGCAACTTTAGTAAGATTTTATTCGAAACATACGTAAGCTAAAGGCTTACCTTTCTTCTCAAACCATGGGCTACGTTTGTGGCAATCTCTCTGAACATGCCCAAACTTCTTACAAAAACGGAACTTGATACAGTTTTGTCCCCTCTCATGAGCCTCTTTACCATGAGGAGGCCTATTTTTCTTAGGTAGTTCTACCTTTTTGCTCTTCTTAGGTTTTTTCCACTTCTTATCATGGCTCGCTTATAAGGTGAATCGAAGATGTCCTTGTTACTTAAGTCTTCATTTCTTCGAACTAGTTATATACTGTCAATTCATTTTATATTCCACTTTCCTTAATAGTGTTGTAATGAATTTGAAATGACCCATACTGAAGAGGCAAGGAATTTAAAATAAATTGAACTAGAAAAGACTCATCCAGATTCATCCCAAGAGCCTTCAATTTAGCAACTAGATTTGACATCTCAAGGATGTGCTCATGCATGATACAAGTACCATCAAACTTCATGGTGAGTCAGCTATTAATGTCCCAACAAGAGACTTGTCAGCTGAACGAAAACTTTCTTCCACAGTCTTAAAAAATTCCTTAGCAGTGTCACATTCAGGAAGTGTTGACATAATGTTGTTCGCTATGCTCATTCGCATAAACATAATGCTCAATCTATTCGATCATTCCCAGGAATGACTTAAAGTTTTTTCTTCCACACTACTTTCCTCAGTAATAGCATGCAGTTTCTCAGTCCAAAGTGCCAAATCAAGATCCAATACACCTAGGTGAAACTGGACTTGCACATACTAGTATGAGAAATTTGTTCCATTAATGATCTGAACAGATGAATCATGCGAATGAAGCGAAACAAGTATTGAAACTGAAATTAAATATATGCTCACACATTAATGCCTTGAGTTAAATAATAAATGATTAATAGTACTACTGTGACACATCTTTGGATGAAAATTACAGCATACAAAATTAAACTTTTGACTATTATGGTGATTCCGTTTCACCTATTAAAATAATTAATAATATATCCATAATCCGATAGGTCCGTTACCTTTGGGTATTCGATTCCAATTCTCAATTAAGGATACATATTAATTATTTTACCTTAGTATATTAATTACAAGAAAAGTGGTGCACCTTTGGGCCAAGCCAAAAAATTCTCATGATCAAGGATACTGATAAATATTTATTCAAATACTTCAAAAAGTAATTTTTTTAATACTTGGGATTTGAGTATTAAGATAAAAAAAATATAGCTTGAAATCCATGGCTTTCTAGTCGGGTCACTTTGGTGATGACCAAATTGATTCATAAAACAGATCTTAAGTTGAAATAGTTACTTTACAAAAGTATTATTAATCATCAATTATAATTTGTCATTATCTACATAGTTTCATGTATGTGACAATTCATATTCAAATACATTATAGAAAATAATTCTAATATATCAACACAAGAAATGTCACTCATAAGTATGAAACAGTTGGATTTATTTATTTATTTATTTTAACACATATATTTCATCATGCATGAGTTCTTTAATTGATCTATACTTGTAGAACAAATTATGGGCAAAATTAAAAGGCAACAACATAATTATACTATAGACATTACGTTTATTAGAAAAAGATATGCATTATAAAATATGACATCACTAGATAATTTCATGGAAATGGCATCAAAACCAACATACACGGTCCTACTAACAAAAATAAAATAAAATCCCACATATCTAGGAATTAATTTTGGATGTTTAAGTCACAGATAACACAAATAAAAAAAAATAAAAAATAAAAAGAGATTTTGTTTTTGGAAAATATCAACATGAGTCAGAAGAGAATAAATAAAATCAAAACTAAATCATATCATATTTGATCGAGCAAAAATAAAATAAAATAAATAAAATATTCCACAAATAATTGATTCCAATGAATAAATCATAATGGAAAATAATGAAAGTCTTAACCTTGCTCTGATACCACATGTAAAAATAAATAAAAAAATCAATCTAAGTCTTAATGCTTTCACAATTCCAAGATTTTGACTATCATGATATTCGGCCAAAATAAATAACATACCGAAATCCAAAGTAATTTCTTGAATATTTCTTTCTTTCTGATTGTCAAATTCTTCAGGAGATAGATTTCTCCCTCTTAACCCTTTCTCTTAAAATAAAAAGTTGCATTCACACACTGATGATGGAAACCGTACAATGCTTCTTAAATGGGTAGAGATAGGACCTATTTCCTTTCTGGTAACTGCCACGATCTAGTAACCACTACTCCACTTCCCATCAAAGTAGGGAGCAAAAATAAGAAATTATATCTTTGATCATATTAACCAACATTTTAGATATTAGATTAGATAACTTCCTTTTAATAAGAGACTAAAAGTCATACACATGTTATGTGGGACATTGATTATTATTTTTTTTTTTACATGTGGTACTGTATAAAGGTTAAGACTTTCTATGATTTTCCATTATAATTTCATTCATTGGAATCAATTATTTAGGAATATTTTTTTTTAAAGGTTTGTTATCTATTATGTAGACATATTCAACCTCATTTATGGCTGCCCTCCTTATCGTATCTCTCCGATATCAGAAGCTGAAAGCGGTAGGCAAGAGGCTCCCTTTCTCCACCACCTGGAGCAGTAAGAGTCACTCACTCTTTCGAGATTTCCAAGGTATTTAGCATAAGGCAGGGCAGCGATAAGGTCTCCACAAGAACATTCAACAATCTTAAAGCCGAGCTTTGTAACTAAAGCTTGTAACAACGTGGAGCATTAAGATTGTTGAACGTTCTTGTGGAAGACCATATCCTTGCCCTCTACCCATGCCTAAATGCCTTGGAAGTCTCAAGGTGGGTGATGCCTAGATGCCTACAGGTGATTAAGAAGTAGCTTATGCTTTGCCCTAGGCTCTATATTAATCTGAGACAGCATGTTAATAAAGAGGAAGAGGGTGGCCATAAATAGGGTTGGATATGTCTACATATATAATGAACAACAAACCTTTTAAAAAGAAAAAAATAAAATAAAATCTTCCACAAATAGTTGATTCCAATGAATAAATCATATTTAAAACGAAAGTCTTAACTTTGCTATGATACCATGGTAAAATAATAATAATAATCAATGTAAGTCTCTTGTGAATGATTTCCAATTCCAAGATTTTGACTAGTATGATATTCACAAACATAAAATAAATATATACCGAAATCCATAGCAATTTTTTGAATATTCTTTATTGTTCTAATTCCTTAGGAGATAGTTTCACCCTCTTAACCTTTTCTCCCCTAAATGAAAAGTTGCATTCACACACTAATGATGGAAACCATGCAATAAGCTTCTTAAACGGGAAAAGAGAGAGGATCTGGCTTCTATGGTAATCGCTACGATCTAATAACAACCATATCTACTTCCCATCAAAGGGAGAAAAAAGGAGAAATTACATTCTTATCAGACAACCAACATTCGTAGATTAATAGATAACTTTCTTTTAATAAGAGACTTGGGGTGCTTCATGACGTGCTTCGCGGAATTAAAATATCAACACTTCGCCATCCATAATAGAATTAGGTACCTTGTCGAACTCATATTCCTCAAAAATAGAGCAATGTTTAATGACATCGCTTTATGCAATGAGAGATCTCTGGAGAACTCAACATCAACCAAGGAAGTATTTCACATTTTCTCAAACTCCATATTTCACTCTCCAAAACTTTCACCCAATCCTTTCTGTCAGTTTTAGATTGTAAGAGACTCCCCAATGCTTTGAGCACTAAAGGCAATTTTTGGCATTTAGCCACAATATCTTCGCCTAATTCTCGATGAGGTGTATAATCTGAGTTCATTCTAAAAATGCATTTTTCAACAGTGCCAGCAATGTTCCGCCGATAGCAAGTCAGAGATAAAGTATCTCAGACCCATGATTTTTGCAACGCTTTGATCATATGGTCATAATAACTTTGCTCCCTTTCTCAGGTAGGAGGAATCTGCATCCTTTCCTGGGCATGTTCCATCAATCACCATTGTGATTCTCCTCCCAAACAACATCTTAATCGAGTAGAAATTTTCGCCACCAAGCCTCTCTTAATCGCTTCGCGAAGCAAATCTAGGCTCTCGCCTATATCAGATTTGATTTTGCCGGAGAATAATTTGTTCGCCTTGGAAAGATAAAATCTTGAAACGCAAACTCATGCATTCCGGGGCTTCAAAGTGTTTTTCACCGAGTCCATCATGATACAAAAAGTTAAGGTCTCATTACACCATTTATGCCGATTTACTTCTGGAATCAATTTATCTTCTAATATTTCTATTATCGACAAATTAACCTTTCAATCAATATCTTCTGTTTGATTTCATCCCCGCCGAATCTAAAACTTCACACCCCATCACTAAGTCGCGAGGGGATGGTCTTCTCGTAATTTCTTATCATCGACCAAACCACCGGACGACGCCCTACACTATCTTCCAGCCTACCGAAGTGATATATCTTTATCAACCTCCGGCGTTACGATCACATGGCAGCACGCCCAACCGTAAAAAGGGGCGCATTGCACCGCCAGCCGGGCCTGCAGCCGCCGCGCTCGATCCCGAATCAGCGCTTCGTATGAACCCTGCCCGGTAGGTCTTTCAAGATCAGCGAGAGGCATAAACAGTGTTAGCCCAATCACCTTCACGCAAGCGTAAACAAACACTTAACCCGCCGAAATAATGACACCCTTCAAATTGTGATCTGCAGAAAGTTTCTTTAATTATGGGAGTAGCGAATCACCAGTCTTTTGTCCCTTGGTGAAGTTGAAGACCTCCGAAGAAGCCAACTTATCGAAAAGAACTTGGAAAGAAGCTGAGACAAAACCTTCTGCTAATAACTCCAAGGCCATGTCTGTTTCTCTACAGATGAAGAGGAAGTGAAGGATTAGAAGGAAGATGAAGGTAATGGCGCGTAAATGGAAAATGGAAATGAGATCGAGTAAAAAGACATAGGAGGTTTCTAGGAAGAAGAGAATGAGGTCTCTCATTCATCCGGATGAGGTATAATCGACGTGGTCTTTGCTTCGTCTATTTCGTATGCTGGCCATTTTCAAAGGTAGGAACTACTCAAGGTTGTCAAGCATTGTAATACCGCTGTCCGTTGTGTCATCTCCATGAGTGGTATTCCCAGTGATCCTCAAGGGTCATTTCAAAATTGTAGCGTTTAAAAGCAAACGGGTCAGGGTTCGTGTTGATCGAGTAATCGATTAAATCGAATTATTTTAAAACAAGAAGACGATTGAGGGTTCTTGGTGCTTCCACCACTATTGATCGCTAGCTTCCCACCTCTTCTTCACGATCTCATCCAGAACCATTGATGAAATATCTTTGGATGGAAGATTTTATAATAGCGCTCTTTTTAATGAAACGACAACGATGTTAACACTGTTCAAACAACATTCGACCTTAGTTTACCAGACCACAACGTATCGAATCTCGCTCACGTTGTCAAGAAGATGCCCAAATCATGCTGCGCCATCTTCTCATGTCAGGTCGCATATCCTCGAGCAAGGCAAATGCGAGTAACATAACATTACTAATGAAATGAGTTTCCCCGTCATCGAAACTCACCAGCCACAAATTCCATTGAAATGAGAAAAGAAAATCAGCATTTGATGAGAAACGATTCATAAAAGAAACTGAGAAAATCACTCTTCAATTTCAAAATCAAAGAATAAAACACACACATCAAAGAGAAAGCTAAGTCTGTGGGTAATCTAATCAAAGATTTCATACAAACTTGAAACTGGAATCTTATATGAAAAGGAAGTCTTCTAACTACCTATGAACTCAGCACAAAACTATGAGAACCTTCCTTTAGATGAAAAACTGAAATCAAAAGCCGCTCCCCCTCTTTCTCTTTGGCTTTGAGTACCTTTTTTCATTGTGATCCTGAATCGCGGTTAGAGGATCTAATGTACTCTACATCGAATTGTACCGCTCTAGTTCTACAGAAACATTACGCAGCTACCGTTATTCTGCATCGTTTACAGTGTTCGCACTTTGCTTTTGGTGCTTTTCTCTGCTCGGGGGCATCTATGATCGATGAGAGAACAGACTTACTCGCCACCGCAGTTCTTGGCCAGTGGGTACCGTAATGTGATTTGACCGTACTTCTGTATCACCCGCTTTGGCTTACTTTGTTCCCCAGCATCGCTGGTAATCTCTCAAAACTTCAAATTACAATGGCTGCCATCATCCTCAATGATCCATATCTGGTTTTTCGACCTAACACTTGTAACAATTATGTATGAAACCTAAAACTTACACAAACTAAACCCGAGAACAAATTCAAAGGCAAACTTAGATTTTATACAAAATGTGAGCAAGTATGACTCCAAGGGTAATAAATTCCTGATATAATTAGTTGATCTTTTTTGCGGTATTCAATGTAGCCTTGTGCACCTTCGTGTTGATTTCTATTTTGTTCTTAAATTTATATTCTCGTGACATCAAATCTTTCACGATTCTATAACAATATATTTATTTTTGAATTTTGCACACATTTTAAAGTCGTTAAACTTATTTCCGATGCTATATATTTAAAAAAAAAAAATTTATATATATATATATATATATATATATATATATATATATATATATATATATATATATATATATAATTGTCTTTGATTTGGTCAGCAATTTGAAACAAGTAATACATAAATTTATAGAACTTGCTGTGTGTCATGTGGGCAATGATGTATGTCACACAAATGTTGTGGTGTCGCCAAGTAACTCTGATTCTGCCTGTAAGAACTGCTTTCCCTCCAACTTGTCGTGAGCCATAAACTTTTAGTTTTAATTTGATTTGGGCGTGATGTGCCATTGGAAAGCCTTTAAATGTAGAATTAAAAACCATTGGTGGAGTTGAGCCTGTATTTGATCTTCATATGGTATAGAAAATTCATCTTCCCAATGACGGCCATGGGACACCCGCTTGACTCCTTTGGGAAAGATAAGGTTTCATTTCTTTGGTCAAATCACTTGTTTTCCAACAAGATTCCTACAGTAAAACCAAATTTAGAGGAAATTTTATGAGTTTCATATGAATATGGAGTTATAAAATTGATATTACACGTTTCTTAATCTTTAAGTGAAAAATAATGGAGAAATGAATTCAGATCAAAATATTCATATTTTTATTCTTTAATTAGTCATAAAATGATATATCATTAAACATAAAATATAATGATGGCAAAGATAAAATATACTTATATTAATAAACTATAATTCTAAAATAATTTTATTTTCTTAAAAGATAATTTAAAATGGAGATTTTTAACAAATATTTAATTTAAAATAATATTGACAAAAATAAATTCAATTGATATTAATATTGAAAATATTTGTTTTTAAAAAAAAACATCAATGATATTGTAATAATTTTATCATTAAATTATAATATAATAATTTATTATCAAATTATAAAAACAAAAGTTATAATATATTAGGTAAGTCATCTTTTTGAAAAGACGCACTTTAGAAATAAACCTTTGCATAAAAGGGTTGGGTTATCGGGCCGCTACTTAGATCAGTCACCATATCGCTCGCAAAGCTTCAGAGCATCCTCCGCCCAAAGAGGCCTCGAGCATCGGCGCGCGGCTTGCATCCGTAACTTTCAGCACCCACTCTTCGACATGTGGCTTTCAGGGAATCACTTAACCTCGATGGTCGAAAGCACCTTCAACGACGCCAAGTTTCTCTCTTCAACTAGCAGAGGAGTGAATCACCGAAAGCTTCTATCCTTTGATGGAGTCGAGACCTCCGAAGAAGCCAACTTATCAAAAGAGCTTAAAGAGCAGTTTAGAAAACCTTCACACAATAATAACAAGACGCTTACACTATATTCATTCCAACCAACCATACTTTACTCACATCTTCTTCTTTTCTTCTTCTTCCTCACGTCTCATCACATTGAAACATTTCCAGTAAGTTAATTCCAAAAACCCTGACTTCTTCTTCTTGTTGGGTTACGGGCAGAATATCTAATCTGATTGGAACATAAATGCAGCGGAATTTAACCCTTAACCCACAAAGGATCACATGCGTTTCATAAAAACCGAAGGAAGGGTAAATGAAATCCACTTCAGACGATTCTGCCTTCAAAGTCTCAAGGCCTGGTTTATTCGGATTCTTCAAAGGTGCGCCTTCTGAAAAGCGCACCACCCTCTCTGGCGAAGCATCCAATACACCAACAAATAATGAACGATCTTGTTGAATGCTAGTTTAGTTCATCTTCTCAAAAACGAAATTGAAGATAAAAGTGAAGGGTCTCTCTGCTGTGGTTGTTTTGATTAAAAGACGATCACAAAAATATATATGTCTCACATATATATATAAGTCTTCTAGGTTGAAAAACAAAAAACGCATTTTTTATTATTATATTTAAAACTCTTTTAAATAATAACAATTAAATTCAAACCCACGATAAGGAAAATCTAATTTGGTTTATAGCTATTATATATTTAAAACTCTTTTAAAAAAAAACCCTTTACAGATTATTTCCTTATCCAATAAGAAAATATAACAAATTAATTATTTGTTATAATTTTAAATCGGAATTTAAACTTTCAAAAATTAAATTTGAATTTAAATAACAATCTGATTTGTTATTTGTAATTTGTAAAATAATCTCACTTACTTTAAATTCCTCACTACGTAGAGTGGAAAACCATAACCTCGTTATTATTCGTGCTCTTAATGTGCATCTCTATAGGTTCTATTAAACATTGCAAGAGAAGCCAAATCACATTTTGATCCTACAAGTCATAAGTGGCCTCTAGCAAGACATTATGACTACCTAAGTTAAATGAAAAGTCATGATCCAGATGCTTAATATAGCTAATACGACATAATCCTTTTCGGCTCTCATGATATTTGATAATATAAAGTATGGACAAAGTCAACCTTATATTGCTTTTATCTTTACGCTCGAAACTCCACTTAGACCGACTAAACAAATGACATTGATCTCATCAATCTGGCCTGGAGCACGACCATGCATTTCCTCTCATTTTAATTGTCGATCGGACCTGTAGATATATCTCTTATAATAATAAAGAGGGATACCCATTTTAACGCTCATATCTCACTACATAATTTTTATTATGTCTGGTAAGTATAACCTTTCATAATATCCCATTAAAGACAATTTTGGATTATGTCAAAACACAATATTCTCTTATGTTGAGAACTATAAACGCATCTCAGTCAAAGGATTTAATGACAACTATTAGAGATTGATCCTTATGACTTTCATCCATGTATTAAATCTCAAGACTGGTCCGGTCTCACATTCTCGGGTCTCAACAACAGATATATAAATTTGATTGTATCTCACATAAATATTCATCCTATGAATACTAATTCGGGAAACTTTATACTGTTCTTACTCTATTGTTATTCCCATGTCAATAACCCATTAGGATATTTTAGAATAATTAATATTATTCAAGGACATTATATATAGTAAACATGCAAATCATCATAATAATTAATTCCTCATAAATAGTCAAATACCATGTCCATACGATAGGCCTAGAGCACTATTACTAACACTTCTTCCCTCTTTAGATCACTTATTATTCTTGTAGGTTCTTCCTTCCTTGGTGGGTGGACGCCCTGAACCGGTGGGTCCTGACAACTCGTCAACCCATGGCAACATTCTCCAGATGCCTGTTACGGTGACACCACTGGCTAGGGGGTACCCCGGGGCAGCAGTCTCTTTTGTGGCCGGGAGCTCTACCCAAGAACTACAAACCCGTCTTACCAATTAACAATGACCACACAGTGGTCCACATGGGCAAAATATCGTCATGTGGGCCCATACAATCAATACTACTAAATTACATCAATCCAGGTACCTAAGGTCTAAGAGTTGTTGAAATCACTCTTAATAAAACATATATTAAAATATAAAGTTCTAATACATGTTATACAAAAACATCAAAGCCACAATCCACTTTCTGTAAACGCGCCTAGGGGAGGTTGTCCGCCTATACACTCCCTCACCAAAATAATGATCCTCGACCGAGTGAGAGCAAAGCCCGTATGATAATTTCCTACATGGGTTACTCCCACCTATGCACATGTCATGGCAAACAATCACACCAAGAAAATACATGGTCTCTACTTGAATGTCTATATGCCCAAACCTATGTCTCGAGTCCTCACCGACTCCTCACACATGCCTGAAGCCAAATGCGCAGGTAAAACACAGATCCATTTTCAAAACAAAAGATTTTTGTTCTCTAAACTATCACCTAGATCGATAAATATATCGGATTACCTCCAAGATCTTGTTAGATAACCTTTCTAAACAATTCATGTGTCCCTCCATGAATTTGTTAATTATCTCCCAACACACCTCCCGAATATCTTCCATTCAATTCCTTCTTCACAAACATTTTCCTATGCTATTTTCTTTCATGTCATGCACTCACTCCAAATATTCTAGTGGTGCCCCTCAGCAAGTACATGTGGGTCATTATGCCAATCCCAACAACTCATGCCACTATATAAAACATGGCTAGAGTTAACATAATTAATCACACAATTCATGTTATTCAAATTCATGAATCACTAAACACCAAAATTAGCTCACATGGCTAATTAATGAAATACAAGCAATTCATTTTGAATCACCTTAACATCTTAAAATTACACCAAAAATCACATGAACGCTGAAGCCCCTCGTTGGCACTATTCATCAGCCAACATAAGTAGGAATTTTCCACTCCTGCCTGAAAATGTTTTGAAACCAAAATTACGCTAAAATCAAGCCTCTAAATTCTAACCATTTACATGGCTCTTGGGATGTTATTAATACGGCGTAGGAAAAGATCCTCACTGAGTCACACCCACCAAATCAGGTCCACTGTGAGCCTCGCCGCACAGAACAACCCATTTGGTCTGCTTTAACCGACTGGTCCGAATCTAAGGAAATCTTAGAGAGAAGGAGCCTCTCTCTAAACTTCAAAAACCCAACCCCTGCTCATCACGATTTTGTTACTTCGAGAAGAGATCACTATTCTTCTTTGGTTTCTATTCTCATTAAACCTTTCCATCATTCCCATAATGTCCCTTTGTCTTGATTTTTGACACTCAAGATAATCTAGGCCATTCTATCTCATCCTCTCTCACTAATCATGCAACATGTGTCACATGAGTACATGTAGTAGGCGACTTGTCACAACATATGTCTTTCGCGAGCCGTTTTACTACGATTCGCAGTCTCAAAAACATGAAATCCCGCACTGCTTCGCATCCGGACGTGGTAGCTAGATTTCTGAAGACAATTCCAATGGTGGAAGTTTGTTTTGTCATCCGAGATCCAGTACTCTGACACCCGAAATGATTCATTTTACCATTTTTCAAAAAATTCTGAATTTTCTGTTTACGATTCGTCTCTTCAATTTTCAAGGCATCTACAAATAAGAAGGTAGAATCCCCAAAACTCTCACATTTTATTTTTCTTCTTCTTCGTTTTAACACTTTTTCTTCTTCTTCATTTTAACACTTTTTCTTCATCAGAACACTCATAATCTAGATTTTTATTGAATGAAAAAGCTTTTAAGATTTCAGCTGGGGTGGATATAGACAATGTCATGCATTTGGCATACTGGAAGAGTTTCCTGTTTCAAATTGGTACTACCATAATATACTCCTGCGGTTACTACCATAACATATCAGGGTATTATTGCAATAGTTAGTGGGGCACTACCTGGTACTAGCCATCACATATAACAAAGAAATGTAGATGGTGCAATTTTTACATTCAAAGATTCCATACAAATAAGAAGTATTGCACACCTATTACATGTTTATGGTTGTAATGAGCCGTACTATCGTTGTTAGGCATCATTTGATATAATGTATGTGTTTATCTGATATTACTGGCAACACTTGATTTATTATTTGATATAAGTTTAGTGAAATGCCTCAGCTAGCGTGTTATGTTTGTGGTAAATTCATAGAGAAAATGCAGACAAACTATTATGTTGTATCATTGTGGTCGAAAACGTATATGCGACCAGGATTGAATGTCGAAGTCATGATATTCTACGAAGGAGGCCTATACAAAGCCTACATTTCCAGAAGACAGGCTATGCGATTCGGGTGCTATATCCACTAATATGTTATGATAGTAAATACTGGGGCGCATGTTATGGTGGTACCAATTTAAAAAAAGATATCAGTTCAAGAGGTACCAAATCACATGACATTGCGCTATATTAAGAACATAAATCTCGTGATGGGTGTTCTAATGAGGAAAAATGGTTCAAATGAAGAAGAAGAAAAAGAATATGTTAGGGTTTTAGGATTGCCTATGCTTTAAAGGGGCCGATGAGAAGAAGGAACATGTAATTGTGTCAACCAAGGATAAAGAAGCAAAGAAAATTAGGTTTTGCTATGATTGCTCATCGTAAATGGTTCACGCGTCATGAATTAGGAAAAGAAGAAAATAAAATATGATCAAGTGAGTGTGCTGTGGACGACTGTGTAATGCCACATGTTCGTGAAGAAGAAGAAAAAAAAGAATTTTTTTTTTTATTTTTATTTTTCTTGAATTTAGTTAGGAGTGGGTTTGATGTTATTTGTAATTCATTACTTTTATCTAAATACACAATTATTTTTTCGTAAATTATATACCAACAATATAAAGTTTTTTGTTTCAATTTTGTTAACATTTTTTCATTTTGTAGACAAGTTATAAAATCTCAAATCTAATGATGTCATACTTTATCAACACACTAGTTTATTTTATAAATGTTTTTTATATATTTGGGCCTAGCAAACGCTATGTTTTTGAGAAAAAGTGTTTGGTAAAATTAAAATTTTGAAAACCTAAAAAATGATTCTAGTGTTTTTCTTAAATACTTAATTATTTTTTCCTTCCACATATTCTTTGAAAATCTACTCATATTTCTTAAAATATGTGAATTATTTTTTCTCCTATGTTATTTTTCTCTTTTACCAATCTTTCTCTTTTCCAAGAACTCTGAAGAATCCATTCAACGACTTTCTCAACCCCAAGTTTGTTCCATAATGGGTTTTTTTTTATCTAAGCTTATGTGTATTTCTCATGGCTTGAATTCGAACATGAGGTTTTGTGTTTTTAAAAGTAAATTCTTTTTTAATTCAACAAAACATTCAACACTTTCAGCATACCACTAAAGATATAAAGGACTATCCAGAGGGTTTGGGGCAAGTCTTTCATCTTCTTTCATGAAGTATGGTGTAGAGTAGGCCCAATAAGGATTGTTTGAGCCGTGATCCAATCCATATCCTGGCCTTCCCTCTCAATGTAAGATTTTTTTCTTGATTTAATCCAGATCCAATCCCATACATGCCCAAGCTCTCAAGATATTTTTTTTTCTGATTTACATGAGATATAAAGTATAAAATCAAAACAGAGTAATTTATATATGTGAAACAAAAGAAACAATATAGTAGTTCTATGTCTAATACTGTAATATTTTATCTTCGTTTAGTTCATTAATTCTTTCTTTTGTTTTTTTATTTTAATTATTAATTCTTATTCTCAAATTTTTATTATTATTGTTATTGGGCTATATATATTCCTAGATTATTTGCCAACCTTATTTCTATTTATAGGTTTTAGATGAGATGTTCAGCTATAGATCCAATAATTACAACAACCAAAACACAAGAAAACGAAAACAAAGTCGCCAAGCAAGGCTTTATCGGATGATATTACAATGCTTATTAAAGTTTCAGATCAGACTTTAATGTAAAAAACATCAAACAGTCATAGAAATTAGACAGCAAGTCCACTCTGGAAAAACTACATCACATACAATCCGCGAACACATTTGAGTTCTGGGTGCCATCAGCATTTGAATTATGACGCCTTAAAACCCTAGAGTAGACTTAAGGTATTGATAACCCGACAACCCCGCTTAAAAACTAGTGGGGCATTCGGGTAACTGTTTAAACACAACCGTTATGTCCATCACCAGATCCATAATTTAGCAAAAATCGACAAAGTCTCCCTTTTGTACAGGGAGCTTGGTCCATCTCTCAACTCAGATAATATATAATCACATGACTCCATCCAAGCTCCATAATATAAACACAAGTAACCACGTCGATCTATATTTATGAGAAAGTGGCCCTTAATTGAGTCATTTATCCATGTTTGTGCAAATATACATGGCATGAGAATGATGAAATAGTTCGTAAGAGAGCTTAATTTGATAAAAACACTTTATAAAATATACTATTAGAACTAGTTGTTCCGTAAAATGATCTTTAGCAAAAATAATTATGTAATGCCACAACCCGCTCTTCTTCATAATTGCAGCCTGAGTGAGTGCTCGCTCTACCTGCAGATCTCTCTCATCAAAATGTTTTTCTCCATAAAGGGTGAGCCATTTACACAAAGATAGTAAACCTCACAGGTGGTTACTTCCCCACCAATAGAATGGCCAAGAAACACAATTCATAACGAGTTATCTACATTCCAAATAAAAACATGCAATTTCTTACTTATGGAATCCATATTCCATGAAATGAGATGAGACTTGAATCCATATTCTAACCCAGTCCTTTATCACCACATTCACTCAAGTCCTTATCACCTTTACCACATTAAATGCGTTGTCAAAGTGACAAAAAACCTATCATTTTGATTAATCAAATGATCATTTTACAGAACAAAAACTATTGTTTTCTAAACCAAGCTTCTTTGGATATTATGTCCTTCATAGTGATCATTTTATAGGTCTAAACCATAAAGTCTTTTATGAGTAGAGAATTTTCGGAGTCCATCTTAGGTTTCCTACCCTTTCCCAGACTTGTTTGGCTTCACCGTTGGACACATATTTATAATAAAAATGGTTTTTTTGAATGATGATTTAAAAAACCCATTGATTTTAAATCCATTTTTCTTGACATGTGTTACATATAATTGTTTACTTTCATACTTAAGTCTTAGAAACCTTACCAAATTTATATTTTGTATAGGTTTGATACAACTCATAATCTAAAAAGAAAAGATATATATGTATTAAGGGCAATAGGAAATGCGAGACAGACCAGAGGTCTGAACATGATTCATATCAACAGCTTTTTTAAGTCAATGAATTAGAGTAAAGAGTTGCTGTTGCAAATTCATAAAGACCTCAGCCAGCAGAGAATCAAGGTCAGAGAAGAAGCGATACTCAGGCAAGAAAGTTAAGTCATGATAAAGAGTGATTCAGATGACAGAAAGTCAAAGAAGGATCTATCTTGACATCGTTTCGATGGCTCGCGACGCCGAAAGAAGACAACTCTTGTCGCAGATATTAGTAAAAACTGATATCGCATGGTTAGAAATGATCAAGCCATAAACTAACTAAAGTCTCGAAAGCAAAGGATGTTCAAGTTTCACATGCGATGACAAGAGGCAAAGGAAAGATTCAAGGTCGGAGCAGCGGTCAGTTGTGACAAGAAAGAAAAGGGGGAGAAGAGAAAGCCATTGTAAATGAGAAAAGTCACGGCAAAGCAGCAAGTGCCTCAAAGAGATCTTGTCATGACAATCAAGCTCAGATGTCGTGATTAATCGGAAGAAGAGTGAAAACAACTCAGTCGCAATGTATAAATCGAGGTCACGACAAGGAATGAAGGGTTACTGAGCCGGAAAGGCATCCACATGGGAATTCGGTTGGCGCGAAAATGATGTTTAGAAGGAAACCAATGATCACGTTAATCAAAATAGGTTGAACACTTAAAAGATGTTGCAATTTAAGTTCTGAAAGCAACTAACAAAAAGAAAAGTGAGAAGTTGGAAACTAACTGGGGTCGCGATGATACTTTCTGTAGGCGCCCACCGTAGTTTCACCCGAGTGTAAAACAGCTTGTGAATCTAAAAAACAAGGTCGCATTAAGGAAGGAGTTAAAACATGGGTCAAGTCGCACCCGCTATTTAGTTGGCGCATAGTAAAGTGCAGCAAGGAAAGATACAACCCCCGTCAATGGAGCAAAATCGTATACGTCAGCTTACAAGGAACTGGAACAGATATCATCGCTGAGTCGCAAATCTTATTAAAGTAGAAGATAAAACAAATGGATACGCGAACATAAAGCGAAGCTTTGCATCAGAATCAAAGTGGCTTTTGCAACGAATCTTCGTCGATACGAATTAGTCGCGACACCGGAACTCGTAAAGTAAAGCTGGCTACCGGGTCACGGTACAATTCTGGTGGTCACAATAGCTAAACACTGGTACCCGAAAAGTCAAGGTAACAGAATCATAACTAACGCGCCGCTGTAACCAAAACTTCTGGTCGGATAGAGCACAATCCATAAGCATGAAAAAGATATTCCAGTAGAGAGCAAAGAAACCTCCCAAAAACCATAGTTAACAAGAACCCATGCGGACAGCAACAACCCAAGTCTCAGAAGAAACTCCAAGGTCTCATAACTAATTGAAGAGGCTGCAAGGAATGATGTCGTGTAGACAAAGAGCATCATCAGTCGCACCCTTTATACTCCGTACCCCAAAACAAATATGGTCATGATTAGTAATTAAGTCACGACGCATCGCAAGCTTCCATGATTGCAACCTCATTCCGACAAGCCTTTAAACGCTTATCCAACAAATGAGTTAGGCCATTTAATTCCTGGGAATTCCACTAGAAGCCTCAATCAAGCCAATTATTTAAAATGTATAAATAGGGAAGTCTTTTAAGGCTGAAGAAGTGTGCCTCTTCCGTAACTCTAGGATCCTTTGAGATTGAAACAGACTCCACTTGTATATTTTTGTAAATATTAGGCTAATCGTTATTTTTTTGAGACCTGTCCAGCACCGTGTTTTATTCAGTAAGCCTTGGATCAAATCAAGCTCAATCTCTTCTTCAAATTTTACATCTGAATTATCAGAGTTTCTGAATTTTCAAACAATTTTCGCTTTATTACAGCTGATGTTGATGCTCTTGATCAATACCCAATGAAAAGATCGTGATTTAGTTTACAGAATACGCTTCCAATTGTAGAATGGGACCTGGTTATTAGTTATAGTCTTTTCTCTGCAAATTAGACACTTAATTTCCGTAGATTTGGGATCATTTGATCGCATGTTGTCTTAACGATCGGTCCCAGTAGTAGTAGTTATACTGCAAAAGAATTGTTTCATGCTCATTATCTCAGAGGCCTCCCAAAGTGATACAGATGGAGATCTCCCGAGAGCTTTGAATGTTCTACTTAGGGTATGCTAGACTACTATTGAAGAAACCGGGAGCTCTGAGAGAGTTCTACTGATAAATTTCCCCAATTCACTCAAGGTACGAAATCATGATTATTTATCAATTAAATAATTCCAGAGATTTCCACTTCTAATCCGATAAGGATTCGATCACGTGGTTAACCGATATCTAATCACAGAAAGGGAAAATCCATCGGGATCGAAAGGAGGAGTCATCAACTACCAGAGGTTTAATGACCTGTGACTAAAAAGAAATCAGAATTAGAGCTGGTATGAAGTATTGAAAGAAAAATATCCTTATCTTAGATAGAGTATGTTCTCAATACAAGCAATCGGTTGGATCCATGTCTTGAAAGAAGTGTTAGACCCCTAACACCAGTAATTATGAAGAAACTGCCGATTATTAGGACATCTTGACAAATCCAAATCCAAAAGCAGATTGAGGAAAATCAATGGATCATACGTGGAATTAGTCAAGCTGATAATTCCATATCCTCGGTGTTCATTTCTAGTGTGAGAACTGATTCACCCAGCTTTTATTTTTATTTGTTTGAAGTCAAATTTTATTTTAATTAGAGAAAATAAACTAGGATTAAAAACATATCTTACAAATTTCGCTTTTCAAACCATTATAAGGAGGTGTGGAAATAGTGTGACAATCTTTGTAGTTAGAGGCTGATTTCAAATTCTAGTCAATCTCTGAGAATGATGTCTGACTTTAATCCAATTTTACTACTGGTATGACATGTGCACTTGTAGTGTCTATAGATTAAACTCATTTTATAAATTTTAATTACAAAGACCATTTTCTAATTTTCAAAACAACTAGCTCAAATTTTTGTCCTACCACAGGGAATCTGTAAGGTCAAGAGAGGTGTTAGAAATTGAGTGAGCCATAGCCCTGTAAATTAAAAGGACAAACAGCCGAGGCGTCATGTTTGGGATGAAAAGGATTTGACTAAACTCAGAACACAGCACAAAAGAGAGAATGCTAATTTGGGATATTTTTCTTTATTTCCATAAAAGACAATTCAGCCAGCCACGCATGCCAAAAACAATAGATAGTAGTGAATAATAAGTCATTGATCTTTTAGATTGAAGATATATGATGTTCAATACCTCTGTTTCCAATTAATCTTAATATGTTTCAATTTCAGGAAATTATTACTCGCATAGGAAGCCATAATCCCATCTCGGTTTCTGATCAATTGGAAAGAAATATTGAGAGGAACTAATAGCGTTAGAAGTGCAAAATAGCAATTATGCGGCAAGATGAAAGAATGGGTCGATAGTCGAACTAAGAAATAGCAGAAAGGCTCGGCGAAAGATACATGGAGGATCTGCAGAGACCAGTTTATCCAACAATATTCAATAGTTAGACAACCTGCTATAAAGGCTAATATTTTTGAGTCAAACCAAAGACTGACCATATGGCAACAAAAATCCACTACAGCCATGTTCATCAAGTGATCCTAATGAGCACATAAGATTCTCAAAGATAGACTGCAGGTGATCAAACTACATCTCTTCTTTTCCCCAGAGATATTGGTGCTTCATGGTATGAACTGCCATACGGCTCAGCATCAAGGCGGAAAGACATGTCAGAGCTACCTAGGAAGATTTTTTCTCCATCACCCACAACAAAAAAAAAAGAAGAAGTGAGATCATTGTGTTCAAACATGGAGGATGCTTATATACCATTCTGGATAAAAGGTTGTCAGAAAGCTCCTATGGCAGAAGGACCCGAAGACCCAAATGGGATATTTGCCTACCACTGAATGATACTCCTAAGGGTATCATGAGATGGCTTGTCAGGGGGCATTTAAGCTGGGTATGCAAAGGAAGCAAAGGTAAATGATAGAAGACTCGGCCAATGTAAATATGAAAGCTCCATCCGACCTTCAAAGGAGCACAATGTAACAGTGTGATTTTTAAGCCTATCGAGTTCAATAAAAAATGATCGTTGGTGGAAAAACAAAAAGTCGATGCAAAAATGCACAAGTCAGGGAATCAAGAGAAAATAGTCGCAAAGATGTCGCATGAAATTGAGCAAAGGGGAAGAGATGGAATCTCAAGAAGTGTTGAGAGGGAATTTCAATCGAGGAGGATCCCACTAAGTCGAGGAGGCCAATTATTTGAATGAATGTGTGGAAGCTACTTCATTTCAAGCCTAACCCCAACTTGCCTACACACTACACACCAGCACTATGCGGCCATGAGAACTTCCTATATGGTGGAGGACCATCACAAGGCCCAAGACATAGGCAAGGTTTTCAACAAGGATATAATCCACCAAGGTTCTAATAGCAACAACAGCAAAGAGAGAACATGAATGAATATGGAAGTCCAGCTGAGGAGTGGTAAGGAATTGAGCAGTCAAAGAGAGTGCGTAAAAGAAAGAAAAGACACGCTAAGCAAGAAGTATGAAGATGAAGAAAACTGGATGAGAGAATAGAAAGAGCGTGCTTTAGAGTTAATCGTAGAAACCGAAAATAAAGTGCAACCGAGTGTACTGGGAAAATCTGGTGAACAAAAGGGAAGAAAAAGAAGGTTCAAGCCTACACACCCAGCCTTTCCCAAAGACTTCAAAAGGCAAAGAAGAGGAACAATTTTTTTCAAATTTTTGAGATTTTCAAGAGGAGTGAAATAACATTCCTTTGCAGATGCCACTTAATGCTAAACTATGCAAAATTCTCGCCAAGGATATACGAGCAAAAAGAAGAAAAATTGTCGGCTTAGGCTGAGGTGAACCTAATCGCAACATGCTGCGCTTATTCAAAAGAGCCTACCAACTAAGATGAAAGACCCCGAAGCCACTCGATCATTCCCTCGTATAATTGGGAAATATGAATTCAAGAAAGCTTTGTGTGACTTAGGGTGCCAAAGATTTAACTTGATGCCCGTATCGCGAACAGCGTTGAGCTTGCAGGAACTACTCCTTGGCAACAAATTAGCATTGCAAATGGCTGACATAGGTCAGAATGAATAATAACTAAAGGGAGTCTTTGAGGATGTATTGGTCAAGGTAGGGAAATTCCATCTTCCTTGTGGATTCATGTCATGAAAAATGGAAGAGTGACACACAAGCCTCATTGCTGGGAAGAATCTCTTCTTAGCAAACTGTAGCCGCCCTCAATGATGTATGTACACAGTGAGCTAACTCCTTAGAAAGGGAAATACAGCATACCTCCAACCCTAACAAAGCTTGTATCACTAGGTTCCGATCTTGACAAGAAAAATTAAAGTGGTTGGTGATAAAATTAGTCCCATCATTTCTTTGAATTGAACTCTTTTATTGTAACACTCAAAGATTCTATCAATGAAAATGTGAGCGCAATAACAATAACAATAATATTGTTATTATCATTATCCTCGATGGCAAGATTAAAAGTCAGGGGGCCAAACTTTTAGGATCTTGTTTGTTTATAGTTGTGTCGAACAAACATGATTTTCTATTGATAGCGCTCTCAATTCGTCGTCAAAGTACATATTTCTTCCCTTTAATTTGGTTATTTATTTACTAGTTGTATGATTTATTGGTATTTCAAATTAATTGATTGATTGCCACTTATTTCATAATTTGATTAGTAGAGACTCGGCTTTATGGGCTTAGAGGAAAAGTATGGCTAAATGTTCGACCTTCCCAATAGGTAACATGACCTCTGAATATCGACTCCATTTTTTCCTATACCCGTCTTTTCTTATTAGAACGCATATTAGAAGCCCTTTCTTTTCTTATTCTTGCTCTTCCCTTTTAAAATAAAAACAAAATTAAGTGGCACCCCAAACCGTTTTAAAATGTTTTGGTCAAAAATAAAACTATTCTTCCACTTAAGTGGGAAACACATCATAGCCAAACACAAGGGTCCGTATCATTGCCTGTGTGGTGAATGGAGGAAGCAAGTGGTGGCAAGTACCATCGCTGCCTTTATGTAACAAAGGTTCCTTTAACCCCACCGCGATAGATAAATTGCAAAGAAGTTCATATTACTATTGGAAAATCTCACCAAATTGCCATTCTATCAAATAATAAGATGAAGAAATTACAAGCATAACATCAATTAAATTTTATGAAAATAAATTTTTATTTTTACGAGAAAAATTTTATATTCATTTTTCATCTTTTTCTTTCCTATCATTTTTCCATTCAATTATCTTTCCCTTTCTTTTCGGGAACCCCTTAGGAAAATTATTTTTTCATGTTTTGTTGTCAAATGAAAAAACTAAAGAAAAATCAAATATAAATAATTTTTTGAAGAAATTTATTTATTCTTAAAATATTTAATCTTTATACCGAGCGAGTTGATATAAATGGAAATTGGTTTCAGCCAGCAAAGAAAATAATATATACTAGATTTAACTTATTTTTATTTTCATTACTTTTTTTATTTCTATTCTTTTCTCTTTATTTTTATTTTCTTTGTATTTTCTCTCAAATTTTTCAGAACCACATGTTAGACTTAATGTTTTTTTAAAGCATGAGAAACTATTAGAGTTTTGTCAAACCTAGCTTCATTTTCTACTCCATTATCTTTAAGAAATGAGGGGCATTTTTGTCAATCTTGACTTAGAATCACTTCCTCACCTCTTTCTATAATTTTCAATAAAGTGGTTTTTCCCAACTTTATCAATTTGTTTTTTTTTTTTTAAAGTTTTCATCTTAGTTTTGTTATACAGAGTGGGTTTTGTGTTGTCTTGTTTTGCACATTTACTTGTATGGAGCCTATTCAGATGGTAAAATCATAATTTATACACGTAGAGCAAATGTGAAATCAAACTGGCATTGTCACATACTCAACCTGAGTTTAGGTATACTCAGTGAATTTCTAGTACGATCAAATGGCAGGCTTAAATTCGATTCATTGTGGTTATTACCTGGATATTGTTTCATTCTTTGTAATTTTTTAGGTGAATTTGATTTCATGTTTCATGAAATGTGTCATTAGTTTTAATGTGAATAAAATATTTTTCCCTCAAAAACTTGAGCGTTGAATCGATAATTTTCCCGGTCCACATAATGCTATGCTAGATATGGCAAAGATTCAAAGGCAAACACAGATATGCATGAAATTGGCCGGTAAGGCAAGGAAGAGCGTGATACCTAGTATCTTCTTACATAATAGTGTGTATTCACATTGTTTATCTAACTTTCATGTATATCTTCGTGTTAATATGTGTGTATTCATTGTTTATCTAACTTTCATGTACATGATTTAGGGATTATCACAATTTGTACACATAAATGTACTACGTTGCACTGTATTAATACTTTACTCAACAAGATAAACTTATGTTGGCGTTAAACTGATCAAAATTAATAAAATATTATAAATAAAATTTTAAAAATAATATGTTTATGTAATAATAAATATTTTTAATTATTACATATCTATATATAAACTCTTTAAAATATCTATCAATAGATACTTTTATGTCATTTCTAAAGTCTGATGCCCCACTTCCCGAGGGTCCATTGATAATCCGTCAACCTAGCTGAATTGTGGATTTCTATGACCCCGACAATTACACTTGTATTCCATTTATCGAGATCCATATTTTCACAAAACCCAAAAGAGTCTCTTTGTCTCGGGAAGCTCTACCCAACATACAACATGTATAATAATACAATCATAATTATCCGTAGTCTCAACAGACCAGTGATTTACCATTGTGGTCCATCTCGTCATATCCCCAATATACATCCCGCACGGACCTATCATTCACATTTAAATCTAAACTATGAAAATAAAACACTCAGAATATAGCCCTGTAAGTGAGTCCGATCAATGACCTTCTAACCATAATTACGTGCATTCGACTATTGAGCATGACAGTTCCAAAAGAATTTAGTTACAATTCTTTATACAAAATACTTCTTACAAAGGAAACATCAAGGCCACATCACCTCTCCTTCATAACTACTTCATTCTCGCCAGAGCACGGCCTCCCAGAGACCAAAGGGTCCCACGACGAGGCCAGCAATGCCCAAGAGAAAAATTATCCCAAGGGCTACTCCCCACCTTAAAATGCACATGCAATGGGCAACCATGAAAACGTCCATAATCACATTCCATATAAATAAGAATCAAATTATAGAAGGAACATTACGTCGTGCAAAGGAGATGAGACTGATGCTCCATAAACCCGAAGTCTCTGACCGACCTCTTCACACACTACGAAGATGCTTAGTGTGAAAACCAGTCATTGGTGTTTCACCCCAATGACTCAACCCATTGGACAACCCTCCCGGGGTCTCACCATAGGTTTCTCATGCCTTCCGACACTTTTGCGAACTTTCATCTCTAGATACATATGTCTGACCAAGAATAAAATTTGGGTCTTTTCACTGGCGGGAAGGGATCTGTCCCATCTTGAGCCCAAACACACAAAATTTATTATTATTATTTTTATGCACCCGTGAGTTTCACCTCGACGTTGTCCCACTTCGCCCATTACATTACCAAGAATGGTGAATAACCAATACCATGCACCCACACTCTAATTTATTACGAACATGACCGTATAAAATGCAACCATGTCATTTCATGCGTCGTTACATGCAATATTTATAAATTCGATAGCCATATTTCCCTACATATAATTTCCATTCATCATACTTTTGCCACAGCATTACGTGAAGGATTTATTAACATGATTTTTGTTACGCCAACTGCATATTATTTATAGTTTTTCCGCACAATACACACAAAAATGACCCAAATTTAACCCATATAAACAAAGGCACCTCTGTCCTTCACGCTATGAACCATTTTTTTTTTTTTCCATTCACTGGCAACAATGTCTATTGTGATAACAAAACATTACAATAAAACCCGAATACATCAATCTCTCGAGATCAAAACAAACGCTAAACATGGCCCGACCATCAAAAATAGATCCGGAAAATCCCGTTTCTTATCTCCTCTAAACAATCCCGAAATTCAACCCTGGACTGTTCAAAATATCCCAAAATTCCAAAAATTCACACTCAGCCTAAGATTTTGGGACTAAAATGCATCGCTCTCACTAATACTTTAAAGCAAAGAAAACCCAAGCCATTAAATGACCTTTTGTTGGTGAGAAAAACAAAGTAGGGAGTGCACCCTCACCTCGTGGAGTTTCCGACGAAACCCTTGAAGACTTTTGCACCCATGTGTAGCTCTCGATGCGAGGTGACCACACAATCCTGCCTTTTAATTCGACAAAAACCCAAGTGTCTGATTTCTCCCATAAATCTTAGAGTAGCTTTTAGAGCTTCTTTCTCTAAAATTCTTTTCTCCCTCTCTCTCACGCACACCCGTCCGTCTCCCTCTTTTTTTTCTTATCCTTTCCTTTTTTTTTTTACTAGATGCATGCATGCCCATTACGCCATGTGCCCACCCTCCGGGTTCATTTCTTCCTAAACAATTTATTTATTTTCAGTTCAATTTATTTTTAAAATGAACTTAGCTCAAGCCATTTCCTGACTTCCGAGATTTTCAGAAAATCTCGCTCCCAGAGTCATTAGTCAATCTATCACCTTAAAATCATGGTAAAAAGATTCCAGACTGTCCTAATTCACGTAAACCATTCCCGGGTCACGGGATTTTGCAGATCGAATCCAACGGCGTGAAATCCGTTTCATCATCCAAAGATCTAGATAATTTCTGTATCTCCCTAAACCATTCTTGTAATTTATTATTATTATTATTATTATTATTATTATTATTATCAATTTTCCATTCTTTGGAAAATTCATATAATTTTCCTAAGCCTACATTATCTCCTTAAAAGAATTTCGGCCTCAAAATTCGCTACACCGATGAGTACCCAAAACGCCATGTCATATCCGTGGTCCTTATTTTAGTTATATTTTATACACATGCGTTATTGCCTGATGACCAATTATTTGGATTCAGGTCCATTGCAGAATATGGTGGTTTTGCAGCTTTATGAGATAAGGGAAAGAAGGGCGTAAAACCTTAGTCATCGTCACGACGCTCCAAATTAAATGTGACATCGCAACGCTCCAACCGTAAAGATCGTGATGTCTTAAAGGTCACGATGGGTCCTCGTCAACAGAAGAAGCCAAAGAGCCGATCGCCAACGCCGCATTCGCCAAACCGTTTCAGAATTATAAAGCACAGGAGCACTAATTTTGGGATTACCAAAGGTCGCATTTAACGAGGAGCCAGAACTAAGTATGCGAACCCTGAGAGATCTGAAAGACCTCCGCTGTATTCCTTCTCAAAACTATTAATGGTTTATAGAACTATGTTTGTATTAAATTAAGATATGTTCTAGAATTATTTCTGTGTGGTTTTGTCGAACCTCTTCTTCATTTTGTATGGATTAAGGTTTAAATCTATTATTTAGTTTTATTTATGATTTATATCGGCCTGCTTTTATATCCGTGTTTATTTTCATGGTGAAGGTTCCGCTAACATTGATGATAAAGGATCTTGTCGTGGGTATGCGCGAGATCGAGATAAAGGGACCCCAAGGATATGAGTAGAGTTTAATTTTGTTAAACCCGGAAAATAGAGATATCCCCATTCCAATAAGGCATATAAGAGTTTGCATTTGTTGCTTTCGAGAGAATAGCAAGAGATGCACCAACTCTATTGGCAAAAGATAAAAGTGGATATATCAGAGAGGGCATTCCCAGAGTATCGATCACCTCACATCGAAGATTCATTAATAGACTGAAGGTAATTTTCTAGCTAATAATCCATCAAATGTGGCAGGAGGCAAAACCCTAGTTTTCACAAAAGTGATCTCACAAGTTAATTAGATTTTAGTTTTAATTGATACATTAGTTGAATATCCACAAGATTTATGTCTGATGACATCATAGCCACTTCAGTAGTCAATAAACTCTCCTGTGGATCTGACATCCCACTTAGGCACACTATTCTACCAATACGATTTGCACTTGGGCGCACATAGGCGCTACCCTCGGTTTATACAAATCACATGATCACTTATGTGTGCAAGGCTAGTGCACCATCACCCAAAGCAATTACCGGATTTTGATCTCTTAGGCCGGCTGGGCCGCTTCATTCTTCGCTCCGCCCACGACCTTCGATAATCCCAAAATTCAGTATCCCTGCTTTTTATAATTATGAAGTAGGAATCGCAAGAACGCTAAGCACGCTGGGGGTCACCTTTGACTTTTTCTTCCGTTTACGCCGATATTGCAACGTTGTAACTAAGACGCTTCAATGCATGTTGGCACGTCGCGACAGCCGCTGTAGGTTTCCACTTCTTAGTATGTGTCCATGCTAGTGGCCTAGAAAGCCCATTATTCCTTTCACTAAGATGGTATGTATCTCTCTATTGATTCAACCTTGTCTCGCTCACCCCGATTCTTCGATATTCGTGCTTCTAATATAATGGCTTCCTCACCATGAAGTGACACTTCTCCCAATTCAGTACAAGGTTAGTTTCTCAAGATCTTATCGGGCACCATCCCAGGTCTCCGGCAGTAATTATCAAAAAGATTTCAGCACGTGAGAAAATCATCCATGAATACTTCAATAGTTTCACCATGTTTGAGTATCATGGCTATCATGCACACAAATATGCCTGCCATAGGTTACATAAATTGTGCGGCATTCGCCGTGCCAAAACGCATCATGTGCACATGAATAAGCGGTTTTCTTATCCTCCTGGGCATATAGTGATCTGATTATAACCCGAATACCAGAGAAGAAACAGTAATATCAGTGCCCTACCAGCCTGTCAGCATCCGATTTAGAATGAGAAGGAAAATGATTTTTTTGGTAGCCTATTTAACTTCCTAGCCTATGCAAATCCTCCTCCACCATATAACTTATTTGAGAAGGTAATGTTACTCTCACCAGATCACCGTGGTCCCTCCCTTTTAAGCCAACTTGTGCCTTTTAGGGCTGCCTAAACCATCAAAGAGCAGGGTAGGACTACCCCCGATTCAACCACTTTAACACTCTTTTCTTACCACCTCCTTCTAATGGCTTCTTAGTCTCCTCCGAGCTTCTACCGATGAAGTTTGTGCCCATCCTCTAATAGATCCTAAGTATACACATGGAGGGCAGATTCCCTTTAAATCGGGGTATATCACCCAGACATACGTTTCATGATCTCAAAGCACTCTCAAAGCTTTTCACCGTTAGAGATGCTGATATGACAAATGGCAGGCCGAGGATTCCAGGCATACTTCGCGACTTGGGGAGCCAAGCTGTCTAACTGTGGTGTTGCTCGATCGAGGTAATCAAGTTAGTGGGTGTTTCCCAACTCGCTCATACAGCCTCAGTTGTTCCCACCGAGAGAGTCCATCCACTTCACTTACTTCAATTTCCATCACCTAGTTCTTCCATAGCATTCTCGCATGGGCTAGCCTCTAAAGGGTCAGTCAAACCTGACTTTAGCTAGGCATTATAGCCTTTATCGCTCATCATGAAGACATCACTCTCCTACCGGATGCCTCACCGCATTAAATACTTTAAATCTTTACTTCATCATCTCCCACTCTTAGTTTGCTCTCTCCCTTCAGACATCAAATTATACCCTACCGATGCTAGGAATGGTCTCTTTATGATGGGTATCTCTTTATCTTCCTCCATGTCTAATATATTAATATGAAGTCGGGTCAGAAGATAAACTTATCTACTTACTAGCACATCCTCTCTCACTCCCCGGATGTTTCAATGATCTATCTCCGCCATTGCGCAGGACCGTAGTAGTCTGAAGGCTCACTTAAACCCGTTGTCTAAAAATGGATAAAGGCATGAGATTAATACTAGCTCCCAAGTCAATATAGGGATCTCTCAGCGATCAAGTTCCCTATCTGGCGTGGAATTGTGAAGTTTCGCCTCGATCCTTTAGCTTATGTTCATTTCTAAAGTTATAACATTGCACTCTTCTATGTAAGATTCATTGTCCTAAATTCCTGATAACTTCTTCTTTCCCCTGGAAAGTATATCTTTCATGAATTTGATTAGGCTAGGCATCCGTCCCACGTATCTACAAATGGAATGCTGATATGAAGTTTCTTAAATGCTTCCACAGAATTTAGTAAACTCCGCTTATCACTTTATTCGACTAACCAAGGGGATATGGTATTGGTGCATCGAGTTCAAATTTTAGAAGCACGCTTCCCACTTCTTTCTCCCCATAATGCTTTTCCTCTTGGCCGCCTCCCGGCTCGATCTTCCTGCTTGAATTGTCTAATTACCTCAATGCTTCACGATCGGTGGTGGGCCCCATGTGAAGCATAGTTCTCTACCACTTTAACGTTATAGCCTCACATGTTCTCAGCCATCCCTCATGTTTCCAGCCCCAAACAAACCTATCGCCTAGTAAGAGTACAGCTTTATTCGCTTTCCATTTTCAGGCCGTGTTTCTCTAATCGCGGTTTTTTGATTGTTCAAACTAGGTAGCCTGATTTGCACATATCCTTTGTCTCATTCATAAAGACGGTATGAGAAGTAAGCATTTGAGTAGCAATGCTGCTCCAAGTCCATTTTTTTCTCCGTGTGGCGGCGTTCGCCACTGTGGTGGTGCAAGATGTCAGATTGCTCCTCCATCCACTCGATCGTTTTATTATTATGCCACCCGCCTTGATTCTAGCTTCTTGATGATTGCTGCTTCCATACTCGACCTCTCGTTGTTGAAGCAATTAAATTCGGCTACATACTATGCATGCTTCATCGCTTACGCCCAATCGGACAGACCCGCACCGCCATGTTTTCCCCAGCCGCACCGCGGTCCTATCATTAGTATGAACTGCATTTCATCAGATTTTGTCATTTAGTGCAGCCGCAACATGAGTAACCACGTCAAGCAAGAACCCCATTATCATGCTTCCCTACAACTCGACCAATGAACCTATTCCGTGAATTACTATTCGGCCATTAATGAATCTTCACGACGGGTGATCGTGCCTATGAGATACCCTCTCTCTAGGTATATCCTCCTATCTCGCCAGTAGGATTGGGTGCATCTCTGCCCCGATCCTATACTCTGAAATGCTTAAATGCTCAAACCCTAATCATCACACTCAGAATCGGGATATTTCTATTCGCCGATTTAACCAAGGCCGTCACTATCCCCGTGGAGTTCTTATCTCTCAATCTCGAATATCATGAAGACTGCGTCAATGTCAGCTAGACATCACCACATGAAAATAAAACCATGTACATATAGAGCAAATCGATATAAAATGATAAATTAAACCGGTCAATATTACCAAAACCTTAATCCATAACTCGCAGGTTGTAAACCCCTAAATAATTTAACATATCTAATTTAATAATGTGATGTATATAGTTCTATAAACCATTAATAGTTTGGTAAAGAGAATACAAAAACAGAGTCTTTTTATCTCTGCCGCCGCCGCTTCGCTTCTCCGCTCTCACCGTGACGACTTTCATTGAACTGAAAAATTAGGTCTCGTGGCTTTTTGCAATTTCGGCGCGGAATCGCAGGAACGTCATGGATCGCGTGGACATCCCAACGCCGTGAAGTCACGCTTCTTTTGAATTTTTTTTCACCAAACGCCACGGTCGCTGTGACATCGTCACGCCGAACGCTGTGCACGCTGGCATGTCACGAGGTGTTAGCCGCTAGGTTTCCAATTCTTCTTCGGTGATGTCCATAAAGCCTGAAACCAACACATATTCACTGCAGAATGCACACAAGATCCAAAATCAAAGATTGCACAACACTTATTAATATATAAAAATATAACTAAAATGTACTACAGATGATATGATTATGAGCTGCGAGACACTCATCACACACACTTATCAAAGTCACACTTCAAGACACACAAATATACGCATATGCAATAGTTATCTCTTAATCAATATTAGACAAATGCACCTTCAGCATCCTCAACAGAGCGGGATAAAGTCCCCATCGCTTCTCCTCCTCGCTCCAAAGCTCTGGCCCCCGCCCCACACCACCCTCCACTATCGTATGGTTCGCAGATCGCAAAACCTCGATCCCGGCTTGAAGTCCATGATACACACCGGTCCCCTCCTTAAGGTCCCGATCTCAGACAACAAAATCCCTCTCCAATACACTACATTAGTTGGATTCGAGTATACTCCTGAGTATGGAGATGTGGAACACCTGGAGCAACCAGGCAGAAGGCAACGATAAGAAATGTGCCACCCTCTCGAGCATCTCGCCGGGGCGGCCCGACATACCCTCGCGGCACTTCCCCCTGCTTTCAAAACCCGACCACTCTTCTCTTAGGCATCAATTTCAGAAGATGATCACCGCACCAAACTGTGAGGGTCGACGCCTTCCGTCACATGGGGCCTTCTAACGTTTGAGCCGTAAGAAGATACTTTATCAAACTCCACCTTCTCGCAGGTGCCCCCTAATCAGATCCCACGCTGAAGCTGAACTTCTCCCCACCTCTCATTCAAAATCGGGATCGACATGGCCTCCCATATAAAGCCTTAATGGGTACGACTCAGATACTGCAATGCGTCATAACCCATGTTTCAGAAAATTCCACTGGCGGTAAAGCAGTTCCTCCCAACTACTCCTATGATCCGTGGACATGCCCGCAGTTATGTCCTCTCTAAAAACTGGCGATGGTCTTCTCCCGACCGATCATATGTCTATAGATGAAACGCAAGTGCACTATCATCAATCGCGCCTCATGGCCTTTGGAAACTCTTCAAAGTGTAAATGACTCCGGTCCTTTGTCGCTACGATAGGATCGCACCCATGAAGCTTCCGACAATTTCTTGAATATACAACCTGCACTTCTTAGTGTCAAAATCATCCAGACCGCGTAGAAAATGTGTCGACTTAGTGAGCCGCCGATCCACAATCACCACACCACATCCTGATCTCGCAGAGTTCTGCGGTGCGTGGGTCACAGTCCATCGCGGATATGCTCCTACTTCCACTCGCTATTCTAATGGTCAAGTAGCCTCGCGGCTTCGATGCTCAAAGCCTTGAATTATCAATACTACGACATCATCGAAAAAAATCTCCAACATCCTACCTCATCCCGTCGACACATCAGCAACGAAGGTCATGGTACATCTTCGCGTGCCACCGATGAACAAAGAATCGAGCAAGAGAACTCCAGAATCTCCTCAGAAGCAAATGACCGGGGATCACAAACCCGTCCCCCTATACCCGGAAGACTATCATCCGTGTGCATGACCCAAATTTTCGTCACCCACGACCGTCAGACCCCGGGTCCTTACGACACCATTCACGTCCCGCTCTCGGGACTCAATCAATCATTCAACAGTGTGACATGAGCCACCAACCCCTAATGCTCCTCAGCCTGATTACTATAATGTGTTTAAACTATCCTGGCCGCCTCAAGCATTTGCCACTTTTAGAAACTACACTAGCCAGACTTCGTGATTCTCGACTGAAAGTGATCGACCACTACATTTGTATTACTATCCTTCGCTTACCAGGATGGTAATGCAAAGTGAAGCTCATAATCCCGCATACTCCATCCATTATGGCATCCATCCGTGTTGCCTCTCATGTTAAGTCCCACCGTGTGAAAATATACTCAGACTCTTTGTGGTCCGAAACACCGAATTGCTCACCATACAAAAATACAAGCGTAAATCTTTTAAGGAAAAGACAATGGTCGCCAACTCGATCATGCGGGTAATTCCGCCATGATTCTTTAGATTTGAACTATAAGCTACAACCCTCCCTTAACTACATCAAGACACATCCCGCTTCTCGTCTTGTAGGCATCACAAAGACACCTCAGACTCGTCCCTGCTCCAGACTATTAACCTGAGCTATAGTACGCCTCTTTCAAATTTTGGAATGCCTCTCGCACGTCATCCCACTAAACTCGACCCCTCGTCAATCTAGTCATAGGTGCTTCTAGCCGGAAGAAATCCTTAATGAACCTCCTATAGTACCCCGCCAGTCCTAAGAAACTGTGTATCTTGAAGACTGACTTCGGCCTTTCCTAACTCATAAAAGCCTAAACTTTCTTAGGGTCTACTGACACACCTGAAGCTGACACAACGTGTCCCAAGAATTTCAACTCAATAAGCCAAAATTCACATTTTTTGAACTTATCATACAACTAATGGTCCCTGAGTACCTGGAGAACAATCCGCAAATGATCCTCATGCTCGTCCTCAGATTGGGAGTAGATCAAAATTTTGTCAACAAAGACCACCACAAACTGATCTAAGTAGGGTTGGAATACCCTATGCATGAGATCCATGAATGCCACTGGAGCATTCGTCAACCGAAAGGCATCACTATGAACTCGAAATGCCCATACCGCATCCTAAACGTTGTCTTAGGGATACGCCTCGAACTCAACTGATGATAACCGGTGTAAAGTTCTATATTGAGTAGACTCGCGCCCCTTTCAGTTGATCAAAGAAATCATCAATCCTCGGTAATGGATATTGATTCTTAATCGTAACCCTGTTCAACTATCGATAGTCAATGCACAGTCTAAGAGTCTTATCCTTCTTCTTAGCAAACAAAATCGGAGTGCCCCCATGGTGAAGTGCTCGGTCTAATAAATCCTCATTCAAGAATTCTCAATGGATTTTGAGTTCCTGCAACTCAACCAGTGCCATCCTATGAGGAGTCGGATTCGCACGTAAACGTGTAGCTAGGCAGCTTCCGAACCAACAAAATTTATAAACATAAACCTTCTACTGCTGTAGCCTAGCCATTGCAGTATAGTGGCTCTAGGGTAGAACTCAGGGATGGGTTTTCTTCGCACAAATGATTTACAGTGAGCTCAAAAAGGTGAATTTAAGTTTGGATTTTTGGGTTTGATAAAACAAAGAGAGAGTATGGCGGGTTTATGTGCTGAAAATAAAATGAAGAAAAATAAGAAAAAGAACTCCTTGAAGCATCAGGCTACTGGGTTGAGGTCCTAAGGTAAATGAGAGGGTCTCGGGTCCTTTTCCTCGCGTTGGGGAGGATCACCTATAGTCATTTCCCGATCCGGATCTTCATTTGGCTTTTAATATCTGAACCCTAACAATTTTCCTTTTGAAACAAAGCATTTATTGAGCATAAATTCTCCCGGACAGTGAAAACATGTCCCCTGATCTACCCTACAGTGACTCATAGAAGACAACTAACCGAATCTTAGTGAATCTAGCAATAAGCATCCACTGAACCCAAAAAGATTGCCAAATACTGGTCAATCAAGGCATCTCAAGAAGATTTAAACCTAGATTGATAGAAACATAAATGCTAAAAACTCCTTGCATTAAAAACAGGAGAACCAAAATTTTACCTCAATTCCAAAGCCCAGTAACCCTCCTCTTCAAGGATGAAGGGGTTTTAGCCGACCATCCTCAGTCACATTCCGCAGGTGCTCGGCACGAGAAATGGCAAAAAGGGAGAAAATAAAAGCAAAGTGGGAAAACCGGTTGTTACAAAGGTGTACAAATGGCTTATATAGCCACCAAGACAAGCAAAATTACTAAATTACATGAACTGGTCACTATTACATAGAGGGTAAAATGGGAAGTAAAAACAAAAGTGACAAAAGGAGTCAAAAGGTAAAAAAAGCAAAGGAGCGAATAGTGCAAAGGAGTTGTGAATACCGGCGCAGAGGCAATTTCGCAACCTCGCGAAAATCTGCGCATTGCGAAAATTTGCGTACTCGTCAGCTTCTTCTTCCGGTTTCATTTCTCTTTGTTCCGGGGTTTTAACCCGCAGCCTGAAGTTCGATCAATTCTTCAGGCTTGATCAACTCAACAATTTTGGGTATAATTAGCTTGCAAAACTAAAAATTAGCCACAAATGAGATCAAGAGAATAGCGGTGGACCTTAATGTGCAAATCGGGGTTAATTACGTTGATTAGTACACAAAGAGTGCTCAAAACCTACAATAAACAAGGCTCAAAATATCACTTGAAAGCACTAATCACACCCCTATCCCACACATTGCTATCCCTTAGCAATGAAAGAAAGAGAGAGTAATAAATAATAATAAAAAAAATTATGTTCACAAAAATGATATTTCTAAAAGGTTGTGAATGAGTAATGCCTAACCCTCGATGAGAATCACTGAAACCCTTGCCCAATAACTATCTCGAGAGAATGAATTCCATACATAATTGAGTATCAAAAGAGCCTCCCTCTCGGTGAATCAACCAGAGACTTCCACCAAAACCTAAGTGCTTGTTTGACTGGCTCAACAATAAACTCGGCAAATCGCACTCTCCTCCCAACCAAGCCACGCTCCACCTAGGACACTCAACCCCACCTAAATAGATCATAACCCACTCTTATTCCACAACTCTTTTTGTGTTGTAGAGGTGCAATGCTGAGGAATCGACCTTACCAAAGTCTATGTAACGGGGATCTACCGATGACTCCCAACCAATTTCGACCACTAACTCTTCAGGTTTCACCCCGGACTTCGAATGATTTCGAGACTCTAGCACCTACAATTTGCTAAACCTCACCCATCCACCCATGTAGCGAGCACAAAGTCGGTGACTCACAACCAGTTGGCTTAGGGCACCGGGCTTTAAAGACTTTCATCATATACCCCTCGGACCGTGCTCGGGTTTCAAGGCAAAGCGTTTCAATTTTCTTATTTTTGTTTTTGTTTTTTTTTTCTCTTCTTTTATTTTGGAAGACACATTGGCCTTCTTTTCATGGGGGTCCTTAACCTATTAAAGGTAGTCAATGAAACTAGGGTAGGTTTTGCAAAGTTTAGGAGGTTAGGCAGTTTTTCAGCTTATTGAGGAAACCTGATGTGCACAGTGTATGGTTAGCTAAAGGTGGAAGAAAATGTTGAAAGCAACAAGAATTCAACTTATCATCCGCTTAATTAAGCATGAAATCAATCTAACATCAATAGAATTTGACAAAGTTTCAATTTTTCAAACTGCAAGCTAGGCAAAAAAAAAAAAAAAGGGTGTAATTTTTGAAAACTGCAAGTGCAAGATGTAAAGTGCATATTATATAAAAAAAATGACTATATTTTCAGCTTTTCAAAAACAAACTAACAGCTTCACAAACAAAACAAACAACTATACAAAAGGAAACTAAATAGCAAGTCATTAAACTTAACAAAATAGGCTTGCTCAAAATGGAAACAAACACAAAATAAACGCCACTTCCTTTGCTAACTATCCCCCCAACCAAATGTCTCATTGTCCGCAATGGGGCTTGGATTGGAAATTTAGGGAAGGAAGTATTACCTCCTTGATGAGATGTACCCATTTTTGGATAGGAGACTTCGCAAGCTTTCCATCGAGACCTTATTCACTCCATTTGGGCTTCAAAGGAACAAGTTAGGAGAAGAAAAAAGAGGAAAAAAATGACAAGTTGGAGCATTTTGAAAATTAAGTCTTTATCAAAATTTCAAAAGTGTTCTTTCTAGTTATATTTATATTCTACACTCTTTAAGCTTTCCAACGGTACCAAGAAATTGATGATCATGCTGGTTCGTGAGCCTTGAAATTGATTTCTGCAGGTTGTCAAATTTCTAATCAATTTCGCTTTGAAGTCCATCAATTCTCTTGTCTAGAGAGCTATCCACTGTGTCAATTTTGCTCTCCATTGTGTCAATTTTTTTATTGGCCTGGACATTCACTGCTTTCTGCTCCTCTATAAAAGTATCCACCAATTTTTTGAAGTTCAGTATTGCTTGCTCAACTGAAGAGGATAACTATGGTGGTTGTGGTGGCTAAGGAGTTGAAGCATAATATGGAGGAGTAGGAAGTGTATACTGTGGAGGTCTTGATTCAGATGAGGAATTTGGGTGGTTCCCACAACTAGGGGTTGGGGTACCATGTGGTAGTAGATGGAGGAACCATGTAGGAGGGTGCACTACCCATGGAGAGAGTTTCTCACAGTCCTCATGGACCTATATGCATTAGGTTTTCTCTCCATTGGGTACTGACAGTGTTGCTCTCCCTCTAGGTGTTCCATTTGGTTAAAACTAATATTCAATTTAGAATTGAACTCTTGTAGAACACTAACTTTGATTAACCTGCCTTCCGGATTTCTAATCCACTGGAACATGGATTCCTGTAGCAAAAACAGGGCAAACACCCAACGACCAAGAAACAATCCTACCTAAAAGGTTAGGGTTTCCTAAAAAAAAATAATTTGTGAACTGAAACTAAGAAGACTAACAAAGAAATATATACAAAGAAAATTGATAAAAAAGAAATTCACTAGAACTTGTGATGAGGATCACAAGTGTTCATCAGGTCGTCATTTGCACTTAGGCACCATCCCCGCAACAACACCATTTGATTCGCACGTAAACGTGTAGCTAGGCAGCTTCTGAACCAATAAAATTTATAAACCTAAACCTTCTACTGTTGTAGCCTAGCTACTGCAATATAGTGGCTCTAGGGTCGAACTCAGGAATGGATTTTCTCCTCACAAATGATTTACAGTGAGCTCAAAAAGGTGAATTTAAGTTTGGATTTTGGGCTCGATAAAACAAAGAGTGTATGGTGGTTTGCGTGCTAAAATAAAATGAAAATAAGAAAATAACTCCTCAAGCATCTGCCACTGGTTGCGTCCTAAGGTAAATGAGAGGTTCTCGAGTCCTTTTCCTCATGTTGGGGAGGATGACGAGAATATTTCCCGAAATAGACTTACTTCATTTTTAAAATCTTAACCTCAACAATTTTCCTTTTGAAACAAAGCATTTATTGCTACAAATGCTCCCTGACAAGAAAACATGTCCCCTGATCTACCCTACAGTGACTCATAGAAGACAACTAACCGAATCTCAGTGAATCTAGCAATAAGCATCCACTGAACCTAAAAAGATTGCCAAATACTGGTCAATCAAGGCATCTCAAGAAGATTTAAACCTAGATTGAAAGACAAAAACATAAATGCTAATAACTTCTTGCGTTAAAAATAGGAGAACCAAAATTTTACCTTAATTCCAAAGCCTAGTGTACTCTCCTCTTCAAGGATGAGAGGTTTTGAGCTTACCCATCCCTTGGTTTGTCATCCTCAAGGGGTGTTTGGCAGCCGAGAAAATGAAAGAAAATGGGAGAAAATAAAAGCAGGAGGAAAAACTGGTTATGCGCGCCAAAAATTTATTCACTAGACAAAAAGTCTCCATTTACAGTGTGTACAAATGGCTTATATAGCCACCAAGACAAGCAAAATTACCAAATTACATGAACTGTCACTATTACATAGAGGGTAAAATGCGAAGCAAACAAAAAAGTGACAAAAGAGTCAAAAAGGTAAAAGGCGCACGAAGTGAATCAGCTATGTTGAAAGGTGAACAAAGGGGCGCTAGGAGGCAATTTCTCAAGAACTCCGCAAATTTCCTCTAGGTTGCAAAAATTTCACTCTCGTCAGCTTCTTCTATTGGTTTCTAGCTTCTCTTTCTTCCTCGGTTTCCGACCAGCCAGCCCGACTCAATTCTTCGTGCTTGGATCGACTAATAATTTTGGCAGAATTTAGCTTGCAAACTACAAAATTAGACACAAAATGCGATCAAGAGAATAACAGTAACTTAATGTGCAACCGGGTTAATTACACCGATTAGTACAAAAAAGTGCTCAAAATCGCACAAACAAGTCTCAAAATATCACTTTGAGCACTAATCGAGTCATAGATACGTGGCGACGCACTGTGGTGTAACTCTATGACAAAGTCCATCCCCGTGCAAAGTTGTAATCCCAAGAGCTGGGTCCTAAAAACGTCCTCATACTCACAAACCACCCGAGGTAGACTCAAATCCAGTCTCCTCTCATCCTCTAGGGTAAAGCTTGCTAGCCAACCCATCAATAGTCAACTCCAATCTGAGTCAGGCATGGGTCAGGTAAAGCATCATGCTTATCCCCTTGAAACGTAAGACAATATCGTCCTGTTTGTAGGTAATCCTCCTACTATCACAATCAATGACGACTCTAGATGTCACAACCAATCCATGCGAAGAATGACATCAAACTTTGATATGTCCATAACTCGAAGGTCCACCGTGAGCAGAATCCCTGAGATATCTAACTCACAATCCTTACATATATGATCAATCCTCACCCTAATCCCTAAGGGAGAACTCAAATGTAACGGCTCTTCCAAGGTTTCAACCTCTAAGCTCCAACCTTTCACACATGATGCAACAATAAATATGAATATGATGCATCCAAATAAAACAATATCTTTGCCTATAGGCGAGATAACATACACATACCCTCGTGATCCGACCAACTATAACCTACTGTCCCATTGATGACTGGGACTACGCTGTCCCATAATTCCAAGATCCTAGCCTCTGTGTATATTCCCGTCTTATGTGCCTAGGCTGATGGCAATGATAGCATGTCATCTGCCTCGTCTGGCTAGAAGCCCCTACTCGGCCCTGGCCCTGATAGCCGCCGCCCCATCCTTGAAATCCCCATGGAATAGAAGTCTTCCACTTCCCTCCTAAATTAGAAGAAGATTGATTCTCCTTCCTCTTAGTACTAGCACCCATATCTCGGATGCTCCGTGTGTCATCTACTCCTCTTCCAATTGCCATGGTTGTCCTAACCATCGAGTCCCCTCCTCCTATCTACAAAAAAAAAATCTAAATTTTAAGAAATTAATCTTTAAATAAAAATGATTATTCTATCCACCCCAATTTTTTTTTTTACGAATATATCTTTTAATTTATTCCATATTTATATAATATTTTTTAGTAACATTATTATAAATTTATAAAAATAAAAATAAAATTATGATAAAGAATTTGTTTTAAAGTTATTTAAAAATAATAATACTATGAGAAAAAAAAATCATCCTCATTATAAATGTTAAATTTAGATATCATGTAAAATAAATAAATGCTAATAAATTGGTTTAAAACCCTAGCCTAAGTGACAAGGAGGGAGTAAATCAGGTTTGAAACTTATCGAGATATATTATCAAGAAGTATATATTTCCAAAATAAATTTAATATTAAAAATACAATACTAAGGAGTCAATTTTCATGTTTTCAATAGTATAAGGGGTTAATTTTAACATTTCATAAGTATAGGAGAGGAATGTGAACAAAAGCGAAAGTGTAGGGGTTGAGTTGGAATGGTAGATAACAAATTTGGAAGGATAAATACCGGTGGTTACCACAACAGTTACGACATAGTTAGAAAAAGACTAACCTTTCATGTTTTGGATAGTGCAATGAGTTAATTTTAACATTTTAAAGTGCATGAGGTAAATGTAAAAAGTGTGAAAGTGCAAAGGTTTAAGAATACACTATTCTTTTTTAAAACTAGTCACGCCTATCATGCTGGGCTTCATGTGGTGGAGCACTTAACTTTTCAAAAGGTAGGGGATAGGGAGGAGAGATCCCTGGTTCAATTCCAAAAGAGAGACGATTTACTATATTGTAATTAGAATGTTTAGTCGTAAAAAATAAAATTTAAAACTAAAAATAATGAAATTTAAACTTTTTAAAAAAATATAAAGAAATTTAAACTAGCAAGGTCCAAATATGGAAAATTATAAATAGAGAGAGAGACCACCTACACAGTTAAAAGATCCCTTGCATATTCTAGCAGCCACTTACCAAAACTTAATTACGTGCAGAAAACAAATGGGCTTTAACTTCAATGCTCCCTTCCTCACATTTCTTCATTACGATAACGCATAATCATAATAGACAATTCAATGAACCAACCAAGAATCATGCCAGTCCACACAATTATGTATACTGATCTTTTATTTGTTTATATTAATTTATGTAGCATATTAATAAAGTTCCGCACAAAGGCGGTGTGAGCAACTTCTAAAGGATTGGCATTAGGCATGTTGAGACTTATTCTTCTGTCATGTCCACAGAAGAATTTAATGGTGTAGTCATGTCAAATCCTTGAAGTAATCGAGCAATTGTCAAGGGATCTGTAAGGCCATATTGATTCCTGGGCAAGATCTTCTACCAGAACCAAATGGGATTAACTCCAAAATTCCGGGCCAAAAACATCTATAATTGTATGATATCAAAAACTCCTGCCTGAAACTCTTCAGGGTTAGGCCAAACAGTAGGATCTCGATGCATCTTCCATGCATTGACTAGCAAGCGGGTGCCTTTGGGAATGTGATACCCACCAATACAACAGTCTTCCATTGCCTCGTGTGGTAATAACAGGGGAGCTGGACCGTATAGCCTCAGGGTTTCCTTAACAATAGCTTTAAGGTAAACTAGGTTCGGGATATCTGATTGTTCCAGCCACTGGTAGCTCACTAACCTTTAACTCTAGCTCTTGAGCATACTTCATAACCTGTCTATTGTTCAACAATGCAGACAAGATCCATGTAAAAGGTAATAGAAGTGGTCTCACACGGCCACAATCATGGTCTGTTATTTCAAAATTCCAAAAATAAACAAAAGGTATTAGGAGATCATAGAAGGTATCAAGATAGAACCTCGAATATATCGAACTACATAATAGATAAGGAATTGATAATTCATAAAAATTTAGAATACAGTACTTGAATTAGTTGAAGTTTTAATTATCTTGCCTACTACTACATCATTGGAAGACTCCGTGGTTATCAATTGATTAAGCCTAGTATTTCTTGCACAAGACTTTTCTGGTTCTTTAACAAACTAGAATATACAATAAGGAAAATAAAGAAATACAAGAAAGGCAGAGATTTACATGGAAACCTAAATAAAGAAAAACCATGTGCGCAAATGAGGAGAAATAGACATGAGTACAAAATTGGAGTTTGCATTATTGAAAAAAATAATCACAAAACCTAGGATGCCACAAAAAATACCTCAAAAAATCGATAACCTAAAAATACATGTATTTATTTATAGGTATCCCAAAACGAAACAGCTGTCCTCAATAAGATGAGTTGGGGGCCACGGGATCACTCAATCCCTTCACTAAAAACCCTAAAAAAAAAATTCCAAAGACGTTTGTGTCGTGAAACTTTTCAAGTCAAACCAGACAATATTCGGTAACCCAAATGTAACATTAATCTTTCCTTGTTTAGGTGTTTCCGCATTGTACAAAGAGTCTATGGACGGCCTGCTCAATCCATGGGCCGCAGTTCATGCGCCATAATAACTAATCAGGTGAATCCACCTAGAAATTTGATTTACATTTATAGCATCTGTGTGTATGTGTTTTCCTATTTAATTGCTAGATATCAAATATTCAAGGATTATGGTGAACATGTTACATGGTGATGCCAATCAACTCTTTCATTCCTAGTCATGATTCGTGATGATCAAGAAGGTGCCCTTTATAAATATAGATAAATAAAGAAAAAAACAATACGTACCAGTATTGTCGCCTTTATTATAGTCTGGCTCGAGTAGTCAAACAGGGGCTTATCTTTGAGCTTGTTTAGCATGACGTCTATGAAATCCTGCCTCTTGCTGGCCTCACTGGGCTGTTGAGCCTTTCCACGCGTTCTTCTTCTACCCAACTTTGTAGAAGTGAGTCCAATTCCTGAAACAAGTTTCATAGAGACAAATGGCCTTTCAAGTCCACCAATTCAAGAAATGGGATTACGTCAGATGCCACAGTGACCCCAAATAGACGGATGAGTTTCTTTATTGCTGCTATAGCAGACCTCGCTTCCTCAGTACCCCCATGGATGAGGTTGTTAAAATATCTCTTCCCTGCGATCATCCTCAGGATTACATTGAAGGTCAGATGTTCAAACCACTCACTCATTACCACCTTTGTGGATTCACCCAGTTGTTTTCTTTGCCAAGGATGTACAACCTTATCCCAGCATCCAATTCAGAAACCTGCAAATGAGTCCAGCCACTGAGCTAACAATGGAAAGAAGTTCGAGCACGGATAGCTTCCGCATCTCACGCCAAAGAGGTCTGTAAGGAGCAATGGCGAATACGGCAGAGTTGTAGCCTAGGATCTTGGCTGCTGCAGAATTTGGGCGTGAGGCGAAAGCCTTGTCGTTGGTGGTGAAGCATTCTTTGACAACCTCATGATTACTCACCACAAGAGTTGGGACATTCCAATGGACGACAAACACAGGGCTAAGTTTGTCGGCCATGGCGGCAAGGGTTCGGAAAACGGGACTTTACCTTGTAATAAGTGCAGGTGACCGATAACCGGCCAGGCGCCGGGGGCTCTGGCGGGGCAGCCTTTACTACTGTGAGTATGGGTCTTAGCTCCACCTCCAGTGATTATATTTATACCAAATCACCAACCCCAGAAAAAGGCCTCCAATTGATAGGAAATGAGAAGGCAAATCCATGTTGGAGTAGTAGAACTAGAAGAGATTGGAGAATTGTGCTCAACCTAAGGTTCACTACCACATATATTTATACAGATTTCCATTACTGGTACGTTCAGTGTTTAATTAAACCCCAAAATGCCGGCTGCCACTAACTGGGAGTAATGTTCTTGGTCGGGTGGCAATAAAGACAAGAAAAATGGCTAGCCGCTCAAGCTATTTAAAAGTCAACTTCTCTACACGCGAAACTGGTCTCTTGCTAAATTTACTGGCGGAGCCAGAAAAATAGAGGGGTGGGAAAGTTTAGAATTTTTTATTTTAAAGTAATATAATAAAAGTTAGAAGCAAATGTCCCTACTGGGCATACGGTGGATCCGCCACTTGATTTCTTCTTTTGGATAAAATTATTTCATCGCTTTATCTATAATCTTTTCATAATATGTGCATTCATCGTGTACCTAACCTTTATGTAATTGGCTTTTGATTTATCATAATTTCTGATAGCTTCAGCCTTCAAATGTAATCCATGCTGAAAGTAAACAAAATCCATGCTTAACTTGACAATCACGTTGATATGTTAAAAATTGATAAAAATTCGTAAAAATATTGAAAATAACTTTAAAAAATGATATAAAAAGTATTAATAGATATTTTAAAATTATTTTATTATATATATATATATATATATATATATATATATATATATATATATATATATATATATATATATATTTAATAAAATAAATTTAAAATAGCTTATATCATTTCTTAAAGAGATCTTCCTTTTCTCTCTTTATTATTTTTGTGACATAATTTTGTTTCAAAATTAATCATATATTGGATTGAAATTTGATAAAGGTGAAAATATATTAAAAGGTCTTTTAAGAAATGTATATAAAAGTAAAAAATATATATATATATATATATATATATATATATATATATATATATATATATATATATATATATATATTAATACTTTTATATCGTTTCTAAATTCCTTTCAAAACTTTCATGGGTTTTGATCAATTTTCAACCCACCAATGTGATTGTCATGTTGACTGAGGATTAATGCTTCCACATTTCCATGTGAATCACACTTGTAGCTATCCTAAATTATGACAAATTAGAAGTCATATACATAATAGTTATGTACACATTAAACACACAATGTTTTAGTATCAGACCGATTTCTAAATCGAGAAGTTATCAATTCACGGTTCATCAAGTTGAACCGACGGGTCGAACCGTGACATCATAAATAGATAATTAATATATTATTAAAAATAAAAAATAATTATAAATAGATTTAACGGCCCAATCGCCAGCCGACGGCTCAAAGAAAACGGTTTTAACCTTGAACCGGACTGATTTGATGCTGGTTCACGATCTAACCGGTTCGGTCCGGTTTTTAAAACATTGATGGGCACATTATGAAAAGATAAGAGATTAAAATGGGTGGAATTTGATCCAAAAGAAAATTAATGAGAGAGAAAGAGAAAAGGGCATACACTTCCAAAATTGAACATCTCAACAAAATTGCATTCATTTGATAATCAAATACTTTACAACAACATTGTACACCCCTATACAAGTGTCTTACACTCCCAAATACAATAACACTGTTTTTTTCTTTTCTTTCTTTTCTTTTTTTTTTTTCAACAATAAAACTTACAATCAAACCAAACTAAAAACTGTATTAGCAAGAACGATTGACAATAAAACATATCCCATTAGACCTCGAGACAGACCCTACAATAAAATTCCAAATACAATCACGTACATGCACTTTCCAAATTCACTACAATGGATGGACTTTCACAACACCATCGACAAAGGCAAATTTAAAAAAAATAAAAAAATAAAACAAGGCAACACACTTCAGCGAGCCTTCAATTTCTTCAACCAAAGAACAATTCAAATTGTCTTTAAACACAATATTTTAGCCTTCAATTTCTCCTAACTAGAAAGTACAATTGTATAAGCCAAGACCTCAAACGCACGATGATGACAATAGTGAAGTAGCAACAATGGAGAGGCATTATTTAGAGAGATGGTAAACAAACATGCGGTAATGTAGATTGGGCACAATCGACAGCAAGAAATGATTAGCCTAGGCTTTATTTTCATTATTACTTTTTTACTTCTTATACTTTTCTTATTTTATTTTCTTTGTATTTTCTCAAATTTTTCAAACCACACATAGACTAAATGGTTTTCTTTTAAAGAATGAGAAACTAGAGTTTTGTTAAACTTTAGCCTATTCTTTTCTTTTCCCTTTTCTTTAAGAAATGAGGGGGTGACTTTTTTGGGTCATTCTTGACTTAGGAATCACCCCTCTATACCTCTTTCTATAATTTTCTCAATAAAGTGGTTTTTTCACACAATTCTGGATTTAATTTTTTTTTTTTTTTGTGTTTTCGTCGTTGTCTTATTACGACGTATGGTAATTGTATCGTCTTGTTGAGACATTTACTTGTGGGGGGGCCATTCGGAAGGTAAAGCATAATCAATCAAATAAAGATAACAAATCAAATCATGGTTGTCCATATACTGTAGAACTGGAGTTTAGGTATTCTAATTATTTAATACCATTAAATGTATAGGCTTTGATTCGATTTATTAAGATGTTAACTTAGATATTATTTTAATTTTTATGATTTTTAGTGAATTTGATTCCATGTTTGAACGGAATGTATTACTAGTTTTAATGGATAAAATTATTTTTCCTTAAAAAAAAGACTTGATGTTCAATTGAAGTAATTTTCTTGGTCCACATATATGTTACGTTAGATATGGCAGAGATTCAAAGGCGATGTACGGTATTTGTACAGTAATTTTCTAGTATCTTCACATAATATGTGTATTCATTGTTTACCAAACTTTCATGTACATGATTTCTGATTTGTCATAATTTGTAACAGCTACAAATGTACTCCAAGCTGAAAGGTGGACAATATCTTTACTCAACGTGACAATCATGTTGATGGGTTAAAAATTGATAAAAATTAATAAAAATATTGTAAACAAAATTTAAAATTATATAAAAAAATAATAATAGATATTTATAATTATATATCTATATATATATACTTTAAAAGTATCTATTAATATATACTTTTATATCATTTAAAGTCTTTTTCTCTCTCTCTAATTATTTTCGGTTTTAGATCAAATTCCATCCTTTTTGTCATTTAATCTTTTCATAATATATGTACATTCATCGTGTACATAACTAATTTTATGTACATAATTTTTAATTTGTCATCGTTTATGATTGCTATAATGTAATTCACGTGGAAATGTGAACAAAGTTCTTATTGAACATGACAATCATATTGATGGATTGAAAATTGATTAAAAACTCATGAAACTATTGAAAGCAATTTTAATAAACGATACAAAAGGTATTAATAAATATTTTAAACTTGTATTCTCTTAGCTTCATTTTTTCTCTATGTTATTTTCTAGCTACTTATCTTTCTTAAGCAAAAAGGGGTGTTTTTTTGTCATTCTCAAAATAACCCCTTTATACTTCTTTTTATCAAACTATTTCATAACAAAGTGGTTATTCCACATATATTTGAGTTTTATTTTGTTTTTCATAATTTTGTCGTCTGTAGCGTTTGGTTTTTACGTCATTATCTTGTTGTGACATTTGGTTTTTCGTTGTTTTGTTGTGACGTTTGATTTTTCGTCTCTTGCTGCGATATTTGGTTTTTCGTTGTCCTGTGACGCTTTTATTTATGTGTGAGTGATTTAGTCAAGCAAAACAAATTATATAAAAATCAAATTGTGGTCGTCAATATGTTGCAGAACTAAAGTCATGGGTATTCTAGTCACTATAGTATTATTAAATTTGTAGGCTTTTATCCCATTTATTATGCTATTAACATGGGTGTTGTTTCATCCTTTATGATTTTTAGCGATTTGATATATGTACTTCTATTGATGTATTGTTAATTTGAATTAATAAAATTAATTTTCTTTTCAAAAGAAAAAATTAAAATTATATATGCATATAATAATAATAATAATAATTATTATTATTATCATTATAATTGTTATTATCATTATCCTCATGAAGGACAAGATTAAAAGTTAGGGGGGCAAACTTTTTGGGGCTTGTTTGTTTATAGTAGTGTCGAACAAATATGATTTTCTATTGATAGAGCACTCAATTCATCTTCAAGGTACATATTTTTTTCCTTTAATTTGGTTCTTTATTTACTAACTACATGATTTATTGGTATTTGTACTTAATTGATTGATTGCCACACTTCAGTTTGATTAGTAGAGACCTCGGCTTAGTGGGTTGCAGAGGTGCTACGGCTCACTATCGCATCTTCCCACAGGTAGCATGACCTCCGAATTTGGACTTGGTTTTTCCTATACCCGTCTTTTTTTTATCATGAGTTACATTTAGGGTTTTTATTTCTTATTTTGTTTTCCCTTTTAAAATAAAACAAAATTAAGTGGCGACTTCAAACCGTTTTTAAAATAGTTTTTCAAAAAATAAAAAACGAGTCTTGCCTTGCTGGAAACGTGATCATAACCAAAAATGCGGATCCACAAATATTATTGGGGTGAATGGAGTGAAGTTGTTAGGTAGGTATCATTTCTATGTAACAAAAGGTTCCTTTAACCCCCACCGATAGGATAGTAAAATTGCGTGGTTCATGACACTTAGTGAAAGCTCTTCACCAAATTAAGTATCCTACCAAATAATAAGCTCATCCATGGGATAACTTCACTATCCATATGAATCTTAGCAAAATTGATGTACAAGACTGAGAAATATACATAACATCAATTAAATTTTGTGAAAATAAATTTTATTTTTACGAGAAAATTTTTATATTCATTTTTACCTTTTCTTTCCTTTCCATTTTTCCTTTCAATAATCTTCTTCCTTGATTTTCCTAATTCCTTTAGAAAATGATTTTTTCTATGTTTTGTCATCTAATGAAAACTGAAGAAAAATCAAATATAAATAATTTTAAAGAAATTTATTTATTCTTAAATTATTTAATCTTTATACGGATGAGTTTAGAGATAATAAATCTGTTTGAAATAGAAAATAAAAATATTATACTAGATGAATCTTATTTTTATTTTCATTACTTTTTATTTCTTAGACTTTTCTTATTTTTTCTTTGTATTTTCTCTCAAATTTTTCGTAACTGCATATCTTAATGTTTTTTTTTTTGAAGAATGAGAAACCAAAGTTTTGGTTAAACCTTAGCCTCATTTTCCCCTCCCATTTTCTTTCAGGAATGAGGGGTGACTTTTTGGTCATTCTTGACTTGGAATCACCCCTCTAAATCTCTTTCTATAATTTTCTCAATAAAGTGATTATTCCATACAAATCTGGATTTAATTTGTTTTTTTTATTTTTGTGTTTTCATGATCGTCTTATTGCGGCTTATGGTTTTGTGTCGTCTTGTTGCGACATTTACTTGTGTGGGGTCCATTCGATAGTGTGCCATAATTGATCAAACAAAGATAAGAAAATCAAATCATGGCTGTCATATATTTAATCGAGTTTAGGTATTCTAGTCATTCATTACTATCAAATGTATACGCTTTAATTCGATTCGTTAAGCTATTAACTTGGATATTGTTTCATTCTTTATGGTTTTTAGCGAATTTGATTCTGTGTTTCAATGAAATGTGTTACTAGTTTTAATGAATAAAATTATTCTTCCTTTAAAAAAAAAAAAAAGAAAGAATTGATGTTCATTTAGAGTAATTTTCTTGGTCCACATATACACGTTATGTTAGATATGGCGTAGATTCAAAGGTGGTAAATTTATATGTACATAAAGCCCAGCCGGTAAGGTAAGGAATATATAGTATCTAGTATCTTCACATAATATGTGTAGGGAAAATTATGCTTGTCTCATTAATATGCAAATATTATAAAATCAGACTTACAAGTCAAATTACATTACTCGCCCATTCCCGCCAAAAGTAATGCATGGTAATAAAAGCCATAATTGCAAAAAGTTACCCCAAACTACTCCCTATGGGCCAATTATCCCTACGGTAAAATCATTTTAATACTAACTTCTCCTCTCCCTCCCTTCCTCGACTCTTCATCTTCCTCAAATCTCCTCTAACTGTTTGACAGTCAGTCGTCCCATCACACTGCAAAAGCCTTTTTTTTTTTTTTTTTTATTTCACATCTTTCACCTCTCAACACAAGGAAGACGAAAGAGAAGGAAGCTTTTTTTTTTTTTTTTTCACATTTTCTGTTGTTTTCCGATATTTCCCCTTTCGCAATGCAAGGAAGTAAGGTAAGTACGAGTCATTGCTAACAGTTTTTCGGCGATCCTCTGTGTTATCTCTATTCGAGTGTGAGTTTGTGTTGTTTAGTTTTATTATAGCTTCGTTTTGCCATTTTCGATTGTTCTTTCTTCGTTTTTGTAAATATAGCTCCGGTTTGGCTGTACTTTCTTTGTTTTTGTAAATATAGCTTCATTTTGGCATTTTCGATGTTCTTTGTTTGTTTTTGTAAATATAGCTTTGTTTTCTTTGACATTTTTGGCTGTTTCTTTCTTGGTATTTTTAAATAAAGGTATTACCTTTATTAGTAATCGACCATGTTTTGATGAAATGGGTAAATACAATGGCAAGTTGTCCTACCTAAAATAGCCAATCTTTTAGCTTGACTAAGAATCTTACCACATGGTTTAGGTATTACCTTTATGGGATGAAGGTAGGCCCGTAAAAAGCATGGGGTACCCCCTAATGTGGTCCCAAATATTATGTGGATCCATTACATCTTGGTGGTACTATCAGGACTAGCATAATATACTGGGGGTACACCATAAGGTATTTAGGGTACTACTTGGTACGACCATAATAAAACATTGGTGAAAACAGTTAGTGAGTTAGTTTCCTTCAAGTCAATTTGTTACTACCATTACCTAGAGCTCCTTAAAACACTATATTTGTATCTAAGTTTTTATTCTATTAAGGCTAGAATCATTCATTCAATTGGAATGTATTAGATAGTTTACTACCATCGTATTTCAAGTTTTGGTAGTACCTAATCAGTCAAATAATTCATATGCATTAGTCAGATACGTGTTTTTAGCATAACATACTGGAGGTACTGCCATTTTGTATGGGGTGTACTACCATAATAAACTAGGTGTACTACCTAGTACTACCATAATAAAACTTTGTTATAACCACTCTAGTTGTATTCTTTGTCAGACAGATTTAGACAATCTATAATGTAATTATCGAATCACCATAACACACATAAAGGGAGTTTGTGTTAAATGTTTAAATCAATGAATTATGTCATTGAAATTGTGTGAAATTAAATCTAGATTAGACAAAGATGGAGAACAAGATGTTCGTTTATGTATGCTACAGCCGGGAAATGGTGAAGTCTAATGGGTCAATCAATACGGCGGTGGCCGAGTCATCACAAATATCATGAACGTGCATATTCCATATGTCGAATTTGTATCGATAGTTTGTGATAGGTTGAAAGTTGAATCAACTGCATTGAAAATGTACTACACATGTAAATTTGATCAATCAATGTTGGTACTGTTAGAAGACGATGCAGAAATGAGGAAATGTTTAAATTCAATGACAAATATTGTTATGTGTACGAGAGTTCGAATAACTATGTCCGTTGAGGTAATTCGACCACCTCCATGGTATGTTAAGTTTAGTTAAAAATGTGATTTTAATACAACTTCACATACTATTTGGGGAAACATGGACTCATCAATTGGGCATATGTCGTGTTAATAGTGATCCTCTAACGCCTATTGTTGCTTCCAATTCTAGACACGTCCAGAGAAATGTAGCATTGAATATGAGTTCGTCCATGGATGTATTAGAAAATGCCTCACATGATGTTGAGTCTCATGTGGCTAAAGTGGTTCAATATAATTCAAGGCGATTCCAAAACGAAATCATGGCTAGTGGCCAAATGTTCCCAAATGCGGATGCATTTCATGATGCTGTGTACTTGATGTATATAGCAGGGAGATTTCAATACTATGACAAGAAAAATAGCTGTAAACACATGACTGTTATATGCACGGTAAATGATTTCCTTTGGAAGATAACTTGTCATGATGTGGGTGCTTCAAATCTTGTACAAGTGCAATGTGTTCAGAATGATGTGCTTCTTCTTAACCATTAGTTAGATGTAACCGAGCCTCGAAGGTTATTGATGATGTCATTTGATGTACACTTGAATGCATGCCACGACAAATTTGTAAAGACTTCGTGAGGGAACATGGGATGCGTTTGACTTATGTACAAGCTTGGCATATAAAGGAGAAGGCTAAAGAGATAATATATGGTCAATCGAAGAATTTCTATAAATTGTTGCCTTGGATGTGTGAGCGAATAAAAAAATGTAATCCGGGATCAGTTGTAGAGTTGACACACTCTAGTGATGGTCATTGGAATAAATCGCTTATTGCCCATGAAGCGTCCATTAGGGTTTTGAGGGATGTCGGCCAATCATTGCTATTGACTCATTTCACATGAGTGGACCATATGGTGGTGCCCTTTTTTCAGCTACATCTCATGATGCCAATGACAACATGTTCCTGATAGCGTATGGTGTGATGAGCTCCAAGAATTACGAGGATTGGAATTGGTTCTTACAAAACTTAAAGAATCTCATTGGGGATAAGGATCTGGTCATTTTATCGGATGGACACTCGGGTCTTCTATGTAGTAATGCAGAGCTTGGAGAAGAGAACTGATGCCTATTGTTATTTCTTTACTCAAGGAGAACTTGTGTAGCTTTTAATAAGTCTAACACAAGGGGGTACAAGGGGAAGGAAAATGTATTGCAATGGCTTGATAAAATTGCCTATGCTTGATCGGGAGACCGACATAATGCTCCCCGAATGAATCAGACATGTATAATGATTCATAGCAATGGGATAGAGCAACTGACCTCACCACTGGCCAAGGTCAAAATTCTAAAAACGATGAGATAAAAATGACAAAACCCACAGAGTCGCTTAATGCTTGGTTAAGAGATGAACGATGACTCTATTTGTAGATTCTTAGTCGGTGCATGACTAAGTTGGTGTTATGCTTGTTAGGTATGTTGAATCCAATCAATGGAAGGGTTCTATAGGGTCAAAAATAGATCAGAAAGTGAAAATTAATATTGGAAAAGGCGAGGTTTACACAGTGAGCCCATTCAGTGAGTCTAGCTTTGGTGTATTTATTGGTACTTCAATCTTCAATGTTGACATCAAGGAGCATAGTTGCACTTGTCGGGCCTGGGAAATGTCTAGCATACCTTTCGAGCATGCATGTGCAATGATAGGATTTAATGGACAAAATGTGGCTAATTTTGTTGATGATCAATTCAAGTTGCCAACCCAATATTTGATATACTCTAGCTTTTTTAGAGGTATAGAGACTCACTACATGCCAAAAGTTGATGTGGATGGTGTTGTTCAAGATGTCTTAAGAAATTAATACTTCTCTCTAAATCCTCCATGTTCAAAACGGCCTCCTGGAAGACCAAGGAAAAAGCGTATACAATCTCAATTTCAGGATAAATGCACTGTCTATTGTTCATGTTGTAATTTGTCAGTATAATCGAAAACCCGCAAACATCCTCTCATTTCTAATTAATATTTCGCTTTTACATATCTCATTGAAGTTTACTGAGGACAACTTACTTATGTTGTAATCTTAATTTATATGATTTTGTTATTTGGCATATTATATTACTGTCACAACATTTCTGTTTAGGACAATTACTTATGTTGTAATCTTAACATCGTAATATCACAACACATCGGGTACAACTCAGACATACTAGTGGGTACTACCGAATATAACAAAATACCAAAACATACCGTGGGTACTGTACTAGAATATACCTGGGGTACCAAATTTAACATACTAGGTACTACTGTAACATACCGAGTACTACTAGAAAATACTAGGGTATTACTGTAACATACCGGAGGTACTACCGACCACACCGGTTAGGTACGGCATGTTATTTTATGTGCATCACTATAACTTGGTATTATATTGTCTCGATTATTTTTATTCTATGTGGCTGTTAAAGAGAAGATGACAAATAAAAGAAACAACATGTGTTAGAAGATCGAACAAAGGTGATTAAATTTACATTACTATTTTTTTACCATTAATTTGTATTGATTTACTTAAGTCATATTAACTCTTACTACTTGCCAATGTAGGCGGCTCACCCAAATCTAGGTGTTCGGCACGGTCTTAGCTACTATGAGACGCTTGCCGCTTGTTAAGGTAGCACATCGGCCATGGATTTGGTGGGTTGCTATAGTCAACAACAAAGGAAATCATATATGAGTTATGCCAATGGTTAATCACCGTGATACGAAGGTTCCATACCACCTATCAAAATCGCAGTTTAGTCAGCGTTTGGGGACGCTAAGATTAGCTCCTGTCGAGGCTACCATGGGAATCACATGTCGCAACCTCGATGTCCCCGCTCATCGAAGGCAAGTGTGTCGCGAAGGGCAAGATATATAGCATGATATTTGAATCACAAATAGATTCATTAATTGCCAGGAAGAATTTACAAAATTTTCCTCATATTCACATGTGCAACTATTTTGGCACCTAATAGTAAACCAGAGGGAATGCATGACCTATGGGATTTCATATGGGACATTGATGTCTCAGTCCTAAGAAATTGGGGAAAACTCATTCTTGACTATTTGGAAGATGGCATTCAGGAATTCAAAGCAACAAACGGAAGATATGTGCGGCGATGTCTATTATTCTTGCAGGTACAGTTGGAAGTTGATTCATTATATCATTTGTCTATTAAAATCAGTTGTTAAAGTTGTCAATATTATATAATGACTTAAACACTATCACTCATATCTTCTATGTGAGTGCATCGTACCTTACCTCACACAGAAATGGGCTAATCGGGTACCATGGTGCTTGGTTTGGCACCGCACCAAACAAGAAACAATGATTAGTAGTCAAATAAAATTTTGATTGTTATGAATTGGTTGAGGTTAGGATGATATTTGTTTTGAATATACAATTTTTTCTTTTTATATTTTTGGTTATTCAAACCTTGACTTTGTTATAATCATGAAATGTAGGTTAAGTATGTAATGACCACGCTTGTATTTTCCATTAGGCCATTTTAGAGAGAATGTGGCTGAATGCTAAAGAGATGGTCAGGGTGGCTAAAGCAAACTTGCTACGCGTTGAGACATTACGACATGTGAAACTTGGTAGACATGCCACCATAGAAGGAAACAAAAACAGAGGATGCAATGACACCACCGGCCTCCAATGAGTCCCCTACATCACTAGATCAAGGGGTGAATGTGGGTATATTGTGAGAGAGGGTTCACCACATCAATTGGCTGGGCATGTCTTTGTGTTGCCATCCACGTCCACACATGTTGCTGACATGACTTCCTCTTCAAAAAAAAAAAAAAGCCTAGGGTGAAGATGATGGCAAACCAAAAAAGGCTGGTCAAGAGAACATACAAATACAATCGTCATTTGTTCAAGGGCGCAGCACCCGAGAATTACAAAGTCCCAAAAGATTAGTAGCCGATCACGTATTTGATGTAAATGGCATTGAGAGGTATTTCAATAAGTAGATTGTATATTGCAATTCTTTTTAAACTTATTTTTGTTTTTGTCACAGCAATTTTTTTATTTTTAATTTCACAGTGAGATACTAGTCTCCATGTTTAGGTTCCACATAACACAAGGGGAGATGAAAAGCTTAATAGGAAAACAATGGGTCAACAGTGTGGTAATGTGACTTTGTTATAAATATGTGTATTTCAGAAAACTGAGTTTATGTTTTTTTTTTTCATAAAAAATCGGCATGTGTATGGATCGACACCATAGGTTATTGACATGGTATGCCGTGTGCTAAATGAAGACCAAGGGATTAACCGCATGACACTATTTCGATCCACATTTTACGGTATAATAATGCTTAGTTGACTTTATTCATTGTATGGGATAAGTTCAAGGCTCATGCAATAATTGTCTTCACTTCTTAACCTCTTGTTATAGTTTGCACTAACCAAATTAGACACAAAGGCCAAATGAGTGAAATAAAGGATAGACCAAAATCTTTATGAACCTAAAATATGTTGGAATTGATCTACAAAAGTGTGATAAGGTATACCAACCATCCTACCATGTGTTATTTTCAATATATCTATTATTAGGTTACAATTGGTATACTACTAATGATTTGAATAACATTGTAGTTATATCTACCGGTATGTGATGACAAACTTTGGCAACTCCACATCATAAACATTGAGTCTGAACGTGTTGAGATATTAAATTCATCACTCGGGCCGTCAGAACAACGTACCCGAGGATTCACTACAACTAACCATTGCTCTACGGCGTTGTGTGAAAGCTTGGGGGCTAAAATTTAAAGTGTATTTTAATAAATTTGATCACGTCTACCCTAATGTACCCAAACAAAATAATGGGTAAAATATCTACCTCATCCATCAGCCACAAAATGCTTTATTTAATCCGAAACATATCAACCTTTGTTTATGATATGATTATGGAATATTTTGTCAACAAATTCATGGAGTATCGAAACGGACTCGCTTTTTACACACATGCCATTGATGCGGTATGTTTTACCCATGCTATTTTTTCGCATATTGATCAAAATTGTGTAGTTTCTATTGCTAATATAATTGTTGGTTGTTGACTGTAAAGGTTAATTTATTTTTCTTTTCATTTCAGAGAAAAATGAAATATCAGTAGATAAGGACGCTTTCACCTCGATCATGAATAAAGACAATACATAATGGGAAACGACTTCGCAGGCTTGTAAATGTGTATGTTGTAAAGTTCAGATTGTGGATATATGGACATTAAGGACATTCAAATCCTAATCAGATATGTTTACTTCAGTGTTATTTGGATGTAATTTGTGTCTCATTTTGGAATGCATGTTAGTTAAACATGTTTTATAGAACTCCATATTCTATAGAATATCTCGTCATGGATCTCCGACATGTACATACTATGACATAGTTTTAACCTCGAATTATACCGTGCAATTATAATTATGGTATTTTCAAATAAGTTATGAGTGTACTAGCAAGACTCAAAGATGCCTGATAAGACCAAAGATATTTTGGTTGATGAGACTCGAACGAGGATCGCGTAATAACGCCATGATCCAAAGATAAGAAGAAGATGGTTAAAGCGATAAGCTCAAGAGAACTCGAACAGAGGATGAAGAATAAAATCGGGCTATAAACAAGAGGAAGAAGAAAACTTTGCAGGCGCGATCAAGCCGACTAAAGATGAAGAAGAAAATAATTCTTCAAATTTATTTTTACTCATTTTACCGTAAGGAAAACTGGTTATAGGGGTAGTTTGGGGTAACTTTTTTGCAATCATGACTTTTGTTACCAAATAGCAATTACTTTTTGGAAAAACGTACTGAGTAATGCAATTTGAATTCTTCCTTCTAATTTTTATAATATTTGCATATTAATGGTGAGAAACATAATTCCCCCGTATGTGTATTCATTGTTTACCTAACTTTCATGTACATGATTACTGAGTTGTCCTAATTTGTCCTAATTTGTAACAGCTACAAATGTACTCCACGCTGGAATGGGGACATTTTTACTAAACGTGACAATCATGTTGATGGGTTAAAAATTGATCAAAATTAATAAAAATATTGTAAATAATTTTTAAAATTATATAAAAAATAATAATAAATATTTATAATTATATATCTATATATATACTTTAAAAATATCTATTAATATATACTATTTATATCATTTCTCAAAGTTTTTCTCTCTCTAATGATTTTTGTTTTAGATCAAATCTAATCCATTTTATCATTTAATTCTTTCTAATATATGTACATTCATTGTGTACCTAACTAATTTTATGTACATGACTTTTAATTTGTCATCATTTATGATTGCTATAATGTAATTCACGTGGGAATGTGAACAAAGTTCTTATTGAACATAACAATCATATTCATGGATTGAAAATTGATTAAAACTTCGGAAACTATTGAAAAGCACTTTTAAGAAACGATACAAAAGGCATTAATAAATATTTGAAAATTATAATTCTCTTAGCCTCATTTTCTCTCAACGTTCTTTTCTAGCCACTTATCTTTATTAAGCATAGAGTGGTGATTTTTTGTCATTCTCAGCTTAAAATAACCCGTTTATAATGCTTTATATCAACTATTTCGTGAATCAAGTGGTTATTCCAATATAGATATGAGCTTATTTTGTTTTTCGTAATTTTGTCATCTCAGGCTGGTTGGTTTTACGTCATCATCTTCATGCGACGTTAGGTTTTTCGTTTGTCAGGCTGTGGACGCCATTTTTTGTCGTCTTGTTGCACTATTTGTTTTTTCGTTGTCTCGTTCAACATTTTATTTATGTGTGGGTGATTCAGAAGGGCAAAATCAAATTATGGTCATCAATATGTTACAGAACTCAAGTCATAGGTATTCTAGTCACTATAATATTATAAAATTTGTAGGCTTTTAGCTAATTTTATGCTATTAACATGGAAAAGGTTTCATCATTTATGATTTCAGCTTATCTGATATATGTATTTCTATCGATGTATTGTTAGTCCGAATCAATAAAATTAATTTTCTTTTCAAAAATAAAAATTAAAATTAAATATGCATATAATAACACAATAATAATAATAATTATTATTATTATTATTATTATTATTATTATTATTATTATTGTCGTTGTTGTTGTTGTTGTCATTGCTTGTCGTTGTCATGGTTACTATCATTATCCACAAGGGCAAGATTAAAAGTCAAGGAGTAGACTTAGGCTCCATTCAGAGTGTCGAATAAACATTATTTTCTATTGATAGCTTGTTTCTTCACTCAAGGTACATATTTCTTCCCTTAATTTGGTTCTTTATTTACTAAATTCATGATTTATCGGGTATTTGTAATTAATTGATCGATTGACACATCCTTTCATAATCTGATTAGCAGAGACCCTAAGCCAGTGGGCTTAGAGAGGTGCTACAAATTGCTACCAGACCTTCCCAATAGTAACAAGACCTCCGAAGTTGGACTCCTGCTTTTTCATATACCCATTTTTTCTTATCAGAGTCACATTTAGGTTTTCTTCCTTCTTATTTTGTTTTCCTTTTAAAATAAAAACAAAATTATGGCAATCCCAAACCGCTTTTTAAAATGGTTTTTCAAAATAAAAATGAGTCTTGCCTTTTAAGGGGAAAATGCATTATAGCAAAAATGCTACCACACTATTTCCTGTGGTGAATGTAGTGAAGCCGTTAGTAAGGTGTACTGCCATGTTCATGTAACTAAAGGTTCCTTGAACCCCATCGCTGATAGATAGTAAAATTGCATGGTTCATGACACTTAGTGAAATTCCTCACCAAAATTAAGTATCCTACCAATAATAAGGTCATCCATGGATGATTTTCTATCCATATAAATCTTATCAAAATTGATGTATAAGACGATAGGATAGTAAAATTACGTGGTTCATGACACTTAGAGAAATCTCTTCACCAAATTACATCCTACCAATAATATGTCATCCATGGGATGACTTTTACTATCAAAAGATAAATCTTAGCAAAATTGATGTATAAGACGGGAGAAATTATAGTTACAACATCAATTAAATTTTGTGGAAATGAATTTTTATTTTTACGAGAAAAATTTTATATTCACTTTTTACCTTTTTCTTTCCTTCCATTTTTCCTTTCAATTATCTTTCCCTTGCTTTTTCCGAAACCCCTTAGAAAACTGATTTTTTTTCATGTTTTGTTGTCTAATGAAAAAACTAAAGAAAAATCAAATAAAAATTATTTCTTATTGAAATTTATTTATTCTTAAATTATTTAATCTTTATACCGATGAGTTTAAATAAATAAAATTTATTTAAAATAACAAATAAAAATAATAAACTAGATTTAACTTTATTTTTATTTTCATTACTTTTTTTATTTATACTTTTCTTTATTTTATTTTCTTTGTATTTTCTCTTAAAATTTTCAGAACCACACATATTCTAATTTTTTTTTTAAAGAATGAGAAACCAAAGTTTTGCTAAACCTTAGCCTCATTTTCTTCCTGCTTTTAAGAAATGGGAGGTGACTTTTGGTTATTCTTTGACTTAGAATCACCCCTTTACACCTCTTTCTATAATTTTCTCAATAAAGTGGTTTTCCCACACAAATCTGGATTTAATTTGTTGTCTTTTTTTTTTTTTTTTTTTTTTGTTTCATCATCGTTTTGTTGTAGTGTATGGTTTTGTGTCGTCTTGTTGCGACATTTACTTGTGTGGGAGCCATTCAAACGTGTAAAACATAATCGATCGCATGTGATACAAGAAATCAAAACCATGGTTGTCAATATAACGCAGACCGAGTTTAGGTATTCTAGTCATTCATTACTATCAAAATGTATACGCTTTGATTCGATTCAAGCTATTAACTTGATATTATTTCATTCTTTATGATTTAATGAATTTGATTCCGTGTTTCAATAGAATTATTACTAGTTTTAACGAATAAAATTATTCTTCCTTAAAAAAAAAAAGACTTGGTGTTCAATTGAATAATTTTCTTGGTCCACATATACGTTACGTTAGATATGGCAGAGATTCAGAGGAGATGTATGATATATGTACAGTGGGGACCGGGCTGGTAAGGCAAGGAAGATACAGTATCTAGTATCTTCACATAATATGTGCATTCATTGTTTATCTAACTTTCATGTACATGATTTCTGATTTGTACTAATTTGTAACAGCTACAAATGTACACCATGCTGAAATGTGGACATTATCTTTACTCAACGTGACAATCATGTTGATGGGTTAAAAATTGATCAAATTTAATAAAAATATTGTAAATACTTTTTAAAATTATATAAATAATAATAGATATTTATAATTTATATATCTATATATATACTTTAAAAATATCTATTAATATATACTTTTTATATCATTTCTTAAAGTCTTTCTCTCTCTAATTATTTTTGTTTTAGATCAAGCTTCATCCTTTTTATCATTTAATCTTTTCATAATATATGTAAATTCATTGTGTACCTAACTAATTTTATGTACATGAGTTTTAATTTGTCATCATTTATGATTGCTGAAATGTAATTCGCATGGAAATGTGAACAAAGTTCTTATTGAACATGGCAATCATATCGATATGGGATTGGAAAATTGATTAAAACTCGCAAACTATTGAAAGTACCTTAAGAAACGATACAAAGGTATTAATAACATTTTAAAATTATAATTCTCTTAGTCTTCATTTTCTTCTCTCAATGTTCTTTTCAGCCACTTATCTTTTTTAGCGCGAGGGTGATTTTTTGTCATTCCTACCTTTAAAATAACCCCTTATATCAAGCCATCAAACTATTTTGTAATAAAGTGTTATTCCACATGATCCGAGTTTTATTATGTTTTTCGTAATTTTGTCATCTACAAATAATTTTCACAATACAAATTGTCATGACGCTTGGTTTTTCAAGTGTCTCTATAGATGTCTTTTCTCGTCTCATATTATATTTGTTTTTCCGTTTGTTCAGCTGCAATGTTTTATTTATGTGTGGGCAATTTAGACGGGCAAAATCTGTGAAAACCTGGGTAAATTTGAAAATTTTCAAAACGATCAACACGATCATACAAGACATGTTGCAAACTTAGAAATCTTAGCTTCCTGATGATCTAAATGGACTTCCACCATCGACTCATCTCGCAAAATCTAAAGCTTACCTAGATCTATTTTCGTCAAATCTGTAGACTGGCCTAATTTCGCTTTAAACAATGTGTTATGTGACACATGGCATGAAGGCACATGCCATGTGACACATGGCAAAGTGCTTGGAGGACACTTGGAAAACAAATGGCATGGAAACTTGCCATTTGGGTGACACATGGCATAGAGCTTAGCCATGTGTCAAGTGCATGTCAAGTGCATGGAGTAAGTGGAAATAAATAGGAATTGAGTGGAAATGAGTTTGGTGGGAAGGAAAAGAGAATTCTATCAAAAAAGAAAAGGTGATTAGTTCGCAGAGGAGGAGCAAAACGGAAAGGAAAGGAAGGAGAGTGTGAAAACCTAGGTAATTTGAAAATTTTCAAATAAAAGATAGAAATAGCGACCACCGCTTATGGTATAGGTCAAAACCTAAAATTTCAGATCTCTGGATGACAAACTGATCACACCGTTGAGTTCGTCTTAGTCATTGTCTGCATTAAATTTCATCGTATTCCGAGATGGTCGAATTTCACATATTTCAAGAAATGGACAAACTCCATGGGACACGTGGCATGAGAATACGCATGTGGCACAAGGCACGAGGACACTTCAGCACATGAAAGCCAAGTGTCATGGCTTAAAACACGATGAGAGGTGGTGTGAGGTGAGAGACATAAAGATAACATGTGCTAAAAGTCAAGTCGATGGAATGAGAGTCACCACCTAACCCAAAATCAGTTCCTATGCGAAACAAAGAAAGAGAAAGAAAAGGGGAAAGAAGAAAGAAAGGAAAAATAGAAAGGAAGATCCACCATCCAAATGAGTCTCCAATGGCCGAACTGAAAGTTCGGGCCGACCAAGGAGTGAGTCTGCTCACTTCTCTAAGACGCAGGGTTTCTCCACTGGTTCCTTTAACTTAAGGGCCATCAAAACCTTATACTTAGTCCCAACCTCGCTGAGTTGTGGGATAGTTCGGGGATACTCGATAGTCCATGATCGATTCCGAGTGTTTCCATTATGCCTCCAAAACTCGCAGCCTGAACAGTCAAAATAATAAATCGGGGTCTGAACTTGAAGTCCTTGTTTGTGTGTTGTTTCTGGTTTGAGTGACATACTAGCATGAAGTATGATTAGGATTTGTTCCATGTAGCACTCATTTATATGGCTGATCAGTTTTAACAATTTCACACCCATGCTAAATCTGCAAATTTACCACTTTGGGGACGCCATAACTTTCTCGCCTGAACTCCACCCGCGCTTTCTTGGCTCTCTATGAAAAGCTCTTTCGAGTCTAGAATCTAACCATATGCCAATGAATGGCATTTGGTACTCAACATTCGGTTACTTACACCCTTTTTAAAAGAGCGATTGACGCTGATCATGTAGCCGCTCATGGTCTGTGTGGCCTGCTTCAGGACAGCTTTTGGCAATTCGAGGGGCCGGGTTGTGATCGAAGCTCAGGCTCACAGGGCCTATTTTTACAACCTATGTATGGATTGTTTGTTGTGATGACATGCTGGACTATGTGCTGATTTATGTTGATATATGCGTGTTTAGATATATTGACATAGATGGATGTAAATTATATGCAGTTGATATAGTTATCCATGATACTGAGTATAAAATATGGTATGTAAATGTCTCCATATAGCACTTAATATGCATGTGACATGATATAACATGCAATGGCATATTGCATTGC
>JAEQBH010005502.1:0-242761 GCA_016808115.1 Tetrastigma voinierianum | reverse complement strand
ACAACTAAATGATAATACAATTTTTGATGGCTATTTCATCAAACAAAACAAAGCATAATACAAACTAGAAATTGTAATTGGCATTCAAAATTTGATTGTAACCCATCTCTATCGTATTAAAATGATCAAGATCAAGCCATTAACCGATTTAAGACTTCCCAAGGACACTATGAATGGAATGTACTACCCTTTGGATTAAAAATGCCTCATTTTTCAACGAAAGATGGATAATATATTTAGAGATTATGATTTTATACATATATGTTGATGATATGCTTATATCCTCAAAAACAAGAACAATACTTTAAAACATTTAGATACTTTTATAAATTTATGTCAAATCACACAGTATTGGATTATCTAAAAAGAAGTCCATTATAGGAGAACCTAAGATAGAATTTTTAGGACTAATGATTAACTCGGAAGGAACAGAATTACAAAATCACATTTTAGAAAAGATTAAAGATTTTCCTGAAAAAATTACAGACCGAAAACAACTTCAAAGATTTCTAGGAATATTAAATTATGCGTATGATTCATTAAAACCTGTCGATCTTAGAAAACCTTAAGATTAACCAAAGGAAAAGAATAAATTTGTATTTACCAAAGAACATGAAAACCAAATTCGATTTATAAAATCTCAATGTGTTAATTTACCCAAGTTAAAGCTTCCATTAGATAATGATGACTTGATTCTTGAAACTGATTCGTCTGATAGCACACATGGGCAAGCAAAGATTAAAAAACCGGACCAAAATGATAAGAAGAATTATGTAGGTACACCTTCAAATATTTACACCCCATCAAGAAAGGTATCACATCAATGAAAAAGAATTTTAGTGTTTATAAAGGATTAAAGAAATTTCAGATTTTTATTACCAAATAAATTTTTATTGAGGACTGATAATACTCAAGTCAAAGCATTTATAAAAAATAATTTACCCTCAAAACCTGAATATAAACGTTTGATTAGATGGCAAACATATTGCTCTGAATATATATTTGATATTGATATAATTCGCTCACATAAAAATGTTGTTGCAGATTTCCTAACCAGAGATGGAGGAAACACCAAAGATTGTCGAAGTCATAGAAAGTTTTACTGAAATGTCAAAGATTTTTTATCAAATCATGATTTTGGCTAATTGCTTAGATCGACTGGTCAAACCGGTAAATGTTAATTTTGGGAAAAGTAAAACAAAATGTTAGTAGTTTTATTTACTCGATTTTGAAATTGTGTAAAAGATTTTACTACCTAAACTGTCTTAACAACTTATTTAAAAGGAAACATAGATTTCTCAAAAAGGGATATTAAAGATGATTCAGAAAAGGATGATGATAAAAAGGATTTTGAAAAGGGAGAATCTTCTCAAACTATTTCTTTGCGTCCTCGCATTACCCAAAGTAAAAGTCCTATTTTTGAAAACGAGAGATTCCCAAGAAAAGAAATTCTAAGATTACATCTGAGACCATGGAAAGATCAGACTTACTGACCACACTAAACATATGATTATTGATAAACTGGTATTTATCCAGGATTTATTTCCTTCATGATCAAATCCGTAAGAGATTTTGATTTATATGATTTCAGCATTGCTACCATCTACCTTACCACACCCGATTTTCCGGAAATCGCAAGATTATCGGGTTGGATTCGCTAAGGCGCATGTGATACCTTCTTGCAACAATTCACTCATAAAGATTGGATGACACTCTAGCACTTGGATTTTTTCTCAAGGTTAGTCTTACTTGACTCCAGACTTGACCCTAAAACCCTCCCAAGATTCCTGTGGTTTCGCCTTAGTGGAGTTCCCACTGCATAATCCCTAGGAATGTCCAATGAACCCCAACTTTAAGAAAGAAAGTAAACACTCAGACATTTATAATACTCAATATATATATATATATATATATATAAAAGATCCAACCGCCAAATCCACAACCGACCCATCTTAGTATTGTAGCTCATAACCACAAACACACATGATAAAGATTCATATGTGCCCAATACTAAGATCATAGCATCTCTAAGAGTGTTCATAAATTTAGTGGGTACAAATGAAAACACATAAGTCCAATAAAAGAAAGGTATAGATTTAGATAGAACATCGTGAACTCGCCACATAGTAACTTAGGTGGACGTGTAGAAGTCGGCGTGAGGTAGATCTCATGCATCGCCCGACCTAGAGAACGGATTTAAACAATAAAACGTGAGATAATAAATCCTGAGTACATATACTTATATGAAAATAATGTTTATTTTTTCGAACATTCTTCTCTCAAGACTTACGCCCACTCTTTATAAGGTTCCCGTTTGGAATCATTTCACAAACCCAAATTTATACCCAAGCCGAACAAATGTGAAATTCATGCTCAAAAAAAATTTAACTATTATGGATTACTATGGAAATTATAACCTGAATTTGTTCACAAACATAAAATTTAGCATAAAAATATATATAACCATCATGTCGTAAAAATAATCAAGAAAAATACACAACTATAAATATTGAAATGGTTTTACCTTTACCTTAAAACCAACAATGTACCGTACCATATACCCATAAGAAAACCATCGGGCAAACCCCAACCCTACCCACAATCGTAGCAACTAATAAACCTTCGGTAAACCCGACATCACGTGGCAACTAATAAACCTTCGGTAAACCCGACATCACGTGGCAACTAATAAACCTTCGGGTAAACCCGACATCACGTAAGTAACTAATGAAACCTTCTCGGGTGTAATCGACATCACATGGCAACTAATAAACCTTCGGGTAAACCCGACATCACATGGCAACTAATAAACCTTCCCAACGATACCGCATTATAATCTATTTCACAATGTCTCAAAATTCATTTCTTAAATCAATAACTTTTCAAAATGGTTTAAAACTTCAATCCATGTACCAAAATGTTTGAATACCAAAAATTTATCCATGAACTCAGTAAAATTTCCAAATATTTAAAATGTTGACAAAATCCACATGAAATGATAACTTGTTTATATAAAAATCGATAATTATATTTACGCATAATCAACCGTTCGATCAAATAAGTTATATATATATATATAATACTAAATCACAATTATATATCATAATAATAATTCCAAACATTTAAACATAAACCACTACGTACTACGATGCTCACCCATTCAGAGGAACGCTTCCAGTTCAAATACAGTGGAGCACTATAATATAATAAAAATACCATTTAGGCTCCATTAACTAAAACCAAAGACATCGATGCCCCAAATTTCTTTAACAATTTTAGAACTATGAATTATCTAAACTGGACCCCTATTGTGTCCAATTATACAAGGCGCCCTACACTGTGCACCAAAATTGGGCTTTTCACCCGAGGTTAATCTTTCGAAATTGAACCTTCCAATAACCTATAAAATGTCCAATTTCACTAATCCAACTTCTAATTTTGCCTCTAATTTGACCTTCAATTGTGTCAATTTCACCCAAACCTTTCTAAGAATTACCCGAATGACCAGTGTAAGGAAACTAACCAAACTGACATTCAAAATTTACAAACTTTATATCAACGGAGTTTCCCAAGAGACCAGAACACAAGAGTACCCTCTACCTTGGTCCAAAGGTTGCTGTGGTGGCCTTAAAACCATTCAACAGTCGGCCAAATTTGTTTTCGTCGATTCTTCAAACGGTGAGGAATCCGGGGGGCCAAAAAGGACCATGGGAATGAGTTCAGAGGGTCCAAAATGCAGGGAGGGAGGTGTGGTCGCCTGAAATGGCCTCGAAAATAGGAAAGTCCCAAGTGACCCAATCGTGGCGGTCGCCGCCAAGTTGGCTCCGGGCCCGATCCGGGAGCTGCCTGAGGTGGTTCGCTGCGGAAATTTTGGTCGCTGACGCTGCCTGGTGGTGGCGTCCTCCCTGGGCCGGCGCTGCAGCAAGTGGGTGGCCGGTGCCTCCCACGGCCAAAACCCGTTTATCTAAAATGGGCCGAAACGACCTGGGGCCTTCTGTTCATGGTTTCGGGAGTTTTGTGGTTTTGGAGCTCAAAATGGGTGTGTCAGCTAGGTCTCTATTTGGCACGCAAGACTAGGTGTTTTATATAGAGCCTAGGTCACAGTAAAAACTCTAGACTGATTTGGACACCAAGTAAACACTATCGCTTGAACTCCCAGTGGTCATAACTTTATATCCAGATGTCGGATTTCAATGCTCAACCCGCCTATGAACTCGTGACGACGAGGCCTACGAATGTGTCTTAGTCAACCCAAAATTATTCATCCTTGAAAAAATCAACTTGGGCCCACATACTAATTGTTACCAAACTTAATAACCATTAAACTCGGGTCAACGTTTAAAAACTTGTATTATTTGGTACGAAATGCTACATTGATCCATGAATAAAATTTCCCGTCTGCACTTCCATCCGCAAGATGAAAGTGATCCAAGAACTGAATATGATTTCAAATACTCAAAGATTTCCATAAACCCCATCAAGATAATGTCTGGCTATCGACGAGGGTCAGTTCGACTGGCCGTAAACGACAAATGGAAAGTGCTCTAAAAAAGGCCATTTAGAGCCACGCCAAACCCGAAGATTGGGATCCGCCATGATTTAGATTGTGTGGCCACCTCTCGACTAAAGAAATGATTTCCTCTGAAGAAAATAACCGATTGAGGATCAAGGAAGTTATCCTCCCTTACGTATGTTTTGGATTATGTGGAAAGAAAACTATCGGCAAAGCTTATCCACCAAGATTCCACACACAATTGGACGAAACAAGAAAGTAGAAGACAAAGGATCGAGACAAGATTTGACACAAAGTAGATTTCCTTTCTAAATAAAGCAAAAGGTGATTCACATAAGCTTCCATGATTATTATCACTCGTTTTTGAAAACTTAACTATTCAAGATTCTTCTGAAAGATTAACATCCGGATTTCAAGTACGGAGTTCAGCTATAAATATGTGAATATGTAAGAGAAGAGTAGTTCGAAAAATTTCATAGTTCTATCCTTTGTTCCTTCATGTAAAATAGTGTGGAAATAAATTACTCCGCAAAATAAGATTGTAAGTTTGATTTTCCTTATTCGTTTTCTCGATAATTTTGTAATGGCAAATAGAATTTATTCTAAGTATTAATATTATGAATAAATAAAACGTATTTATTCGTAAAATATTTGTCATTATTGTCCATTAAATTCATTAGATTTTTTATTTCATTGTTGAAAATAAGAATGTAAAGAGAAGGTAGGAAACTAATTGTATCGTGTCAGTAACATTCAATGTGTCCCCACCTGAAGGTAAGATAAAGTCCCACCGCTTTGGCCCAAGCGGATTAATGATGTCGGGCTCTCGTCTTCCGAATGTTATTGTCAAAACAAAAGAAATTAGAAATAATAATGGAAGCAGAGTGGACCCATACTATGTCTATTTCTTCGAATAAATGGAGGTTTTAAAGCATAATATTAAAGGTTTAGACATAAAAATCATGGTATGCATATTATGTTTGTTGTTAGCAATTGTATTATTTAGATTTGTTGTTGTTTTGATTATAAAGTTGTGTGAACTCTTTATAATATGCATACCATGATTTTTATGTCTAAACCTCTTGGAGTTGTCGGAACTCCACCAAATCGGTGTCCACGCCAGGTGAGCCTCGCCGCGTGACTCCATCCTGCTTCTTGTCTGGCCGAGAACCAACGGTCTGAACGGCGGGAAATCTAGAGAGAAGTCACACACACTCTCTCTCTAAAATATGGTTTTCCACTCACTGCACGATTTTCTCTTCCATTTGGAGAAGAAAACTATTCCCTTTTTGTCTTTATTCATTTAAACTTTCCAATAATTCCATCCTTGTCCCCTTTAAGTGACTTTTGACACATGGCTTAATCTAAGCAATTCATCTCCACCCTTTGTGATGCCCCAAACCCGGGGGTCCGTTGGACTCACCACAACCCATTAAATACAAGTGGATGCTGGGTTACCCACGCCACTTCAAAATCTAGCGTAGCCCCTCAGACGGAGCTCTACCCAAATACAACACCTGCATGAAACCTGTCCCAAGCAGTCCAATATAATCACAACATGAGTAAAACGGCCACTTAGGCCCATAAACCGATACTCATCAATATACCAACTATATCCAATAGTTACAAGAGTTAATATGTTTTTACTCTTATACAACACATATATTAAACTTAACGAGTTCTAATACATGTATACATCATCAAAGCCACAACCCGACTTCTCTAATCCTCATCCGGGATCTACGTCCCTCGCACGCCTCCCACCCTCGTAAAATAACACCTCTCTATTGCAGGAGCTAATGCCTCGTAGTGGAACTCACCCTGCTTCCGCTACTCTCCACCTAAGTGCAGAGCAATGTTCCAAAATAAACACACATTCAAGCAAATGCATGATCCTACTTGAATGTCTAACTCATTCAACTCATATCCCGAGTCCTCATCGAATTCTCTCACACCTCGCTCTAAGCCATGTATGAGAAAAAACTAGTTTCAACAGTTATTTGTTTATGTTTCAGGTCTACCCCCGATCTAAGTAGCGGACTGCCTCCGATGTTATATTTAGTGGACTACCCGAGATATATCAATTGGGCCATTCGACGATTGATATTTTATATGTGGACTACCCTCCGATGTATATCAATTGGGCTGTCTCCGACGATTGATATTTTTAGTATGGACTACCCTCCGATCATTATTATCATTTTTAGACAACCCTTCGAGATATTTTACATTTACTAGTCTACCCTCCGAAACATTTCTCTTATGAAACTACCTCATGCACTCACTCCTATCTCTCTAGGGTGCCCCAGTGCATATGAAATGCATTGTGATGCCATTTCAATAACTCATATAACACATGCAAATATATAACCATGCATATATTCACATAATTTAAATCACACAATCATGTTATGTAATTTCACATTTCATTACACCAAAAATTAGCTTACTTGGGCTAATTATCAAACACAAGCAATTCGAATTTAATCACTCAATAAAACACATTTTCACACGAAAATTGACTTTCGTGTCACTATTCATATGAACAGTAAAACCCTAGAGTTTACTGTTCCATCACTCATCAATCATCGGTTCACTTTGTGAACCCGAATTTCTCGGCCAATTCCGGCCTCATACACATCAAAGCATACATTTTCACATAAATGCACAAACTAGGAACCCAATACCTTGTGGACAAATACCACCTGGTCCACATGGGTTTCTAAATTTTTCCACCCCGCTCCAAGCTTGAATCGATTAAACCATTTCCTCACGCCCCATTCAATCAAACACTGTAACACACTTAAACGAATAATAAAATCCAAGTATGGGAGAAACCCCACCTCGGAGTTTGTCAAAACCCTTCAACTGTGTCCAAGCGAGTTTCGCTCCGCGTAGAGCAAGCCTTCCCTTCTTGTCCCAAAGACGTCGACTGGTCGAATCGCCCGATCTTCTCACTAAAACCCATTTTTACTCCACTGGAAGTGTTTTTCTTTTCCACGTTTTGTTTTGGCTTTTAAGTGGGGAAGACAAGCACTATTGCTTATTTTGTCTTTTAGTGACTTAATTCAAATTCCATAATGACCATTATGTCCCTCTTTTCTCAGTTTTGATATTCGGCTCTATCTCGATCGTCCATTTTCATCATTTCTCTACTCATACCACTTATGGCACATGAGTACGTGTTATATGTGATTACCAGTAATCTTTTTACTAACACTTGAACCGCAATGCTTTGAAAAATGCGACCCGACCGTCCCGAATTCGACGAAATTTTACGTGCTAGCTAGATTTCGCGAGACGATTCCAACTGTGAAATCCGTTTTGTCATCCGAGATCTAGAGAATAAATTTCGATTTTTAACCGAAATAACAATTTTGTAATCGAAATTACGATTTTTGCCCTTTTTCCAAAAATTGGAATTTCTGCTCCATTCCTCCCCTCTTAAAAGGAATTTCACTAAAATCTCGTAACGATCATAATCAAACATATGCATATGCAACGTGCACTCTACCATGCATGTAAATGGGGCCATTTAAATCTAAACTAATTAAACACGTGACCTTCATCCCAAACAAGAAGGGATATGTGGCCCGCATCGTGTCCTCAAGGCCCCACGTGACCTCTACTCCATAGTGCCTCCATAGTACTCTCACTAGCCTCACGGTCTTGCGTCACAAAACCTGATCACGGCTATCAACAATGCACACTGGTCCCTCCTCGAAGGTTCCATCCGTGTCAACCTCAATCTGTCCCCAATCCACCACATGAGCTAGATCTGGAGTATATTTCCGGAGCATGGAGACGTGAAACACCCGTGACACCCGATGATGCCGCGGTAACGCGAACCGGCATGCGAACAGGCCTACTCTCTCGAGCATCTGAAAGGCCCAATAAATCTCTACGATAGCTGAAGGAGCCTAAAACACTCATATTATACTGCCGCCTTTCCATTTTCCCGTTTATTTTAGAGTAATTTTATAGTTTTGGTACTAGAATATCGATTTGATGTCCGTTTAGAATGTAGGAGCATTGGGGCGAAAAGAGCGTTAGCCAGGAAGCGCATTTGGAGCAAAATGGGAACAAGGCGACGAAAGAGCCAGCCACGTCAGCGACGCCTCCACGCCGTGACGCCACACGTCGCATCGCCTCCACGCCAGGACGCTAGCCCACGTCGCTGACGCTCCACGCCCGCGACGCCACCGAGATCCGCACCCCATCATTTAAAGTACGGCGATCTCGTAAAGGATATAGGAGGCGCATTTGAACGGCGCACTAATCTCCATAGCAGAGCACATTAATTTGAGGAAGTGCCCGAGATTTGACCGCTTTCATCGCTTGGATATTTTCGATAGGAGAATATGTTTTTAATTCTAAACATTTTCTTCTTTTCATTCATGATGTTCTAGATTTATTTCTAGGGTTATATTGAACCTTGTCATATGTTCATGGATTAAAGTTTGAAACTTTAGTATTATTCCGCTTATTTCTAATATGTAACTATCTAAGGCCTATGATTTAATCGTATGTTGATGTCCGCCAACACACTACACCGAGATCCGAGATTCGAGAGATGAGGGTATTCAGGATCCGGTAGAGTAGGACTTCGCTTGATCTCTGAACAGAGATATTCGAACCCGAAGGTGGCAATCAAGTTGTGATTACTAATGCATTGAATACCGAGCCTGGATGTGATATACCCGATTCCTATTCGCGAGATAGGCGGATATACTCGAGAGAGGATACTCGTGAGAAAGATCACTCACCATTGACATATTGTAAATATATCGACAATAAATATATTTAGGAAGATTAATCCATTGAACGGGCCAAGGGGGAGATATAAACCCCAGGCTTCAAAACCACTTTAATCGAATCAATAGTTTAGGTAATCTTTACATATTTGAATTCTCTCTAGAGTCATCTTTCGATATTATCTAAAATAACCTTTGTAGTCAATACACCGTCCCCGTGGATCGATATCTCGTACTCACGAGTACACTATACTACTGGGGCGACAAGGCACTTGCGCATATAGGCGTATATTTTATACACCAAGGCTCTTCTCCGCCGTCACTTTCCGCTTGCCGAACCCGACCACTCTTCTTAGGCATCACCTTCAAGAAGACGATTCCTAAACCCCAACTCTAAGGGGGTCGACGCCGCACATCCACATAGCTCTTCCGCCGGCTTCCGAGTCGCGGAGAAGACGCCGCTGGGACTGCTTCACCTTCGAGGTGTTTCGATCGATCAGACCGCGATGGAGCTCTCTCCCCACTCTGGGCCCAACATAACTGGACTCCGCATGCTCCCGCTGCCAATGCCTCATACGGCAGCTATCCGCAGATATCACCGTAACCCGTTGTTTAGCGACTCCACAGCGGCAAATGCTCCTCCTAACTACCTCTTACGATCCAGCACGCCTCGTCGAGTATGTCCCTCTCTTAATACCTCGTATAGTCCTCCTCGTGACCGACCATCCGTCTGAGGGTGGAACGCCGGACTCATAGTCACCGTAGCCCATAGCCTTTGGAAACTCTTCCAAAGTGTGCCAGAACCGGTCCCTATCCGACACTACGGATACTGCACCCATGCAATGACTATCTCGAATGTACAACCCATAATCTCTCCCAAGGCGTATGTCATCCAGACGGCTAGAAAATGTGCCGACTTCATGAGTCGGTCGCACTATCACCCACACCATGCCTCACAAGGTCTTCAGGGCAAGGTCACAAAGTCCATCGCGGACGCGTTCTGCTTCCCTCACGCACCCTCACATCGGCGGTCGCGGTTTCCGCATCGTTTCACCTACCGATACCAGATGTCTCCGAACGTTCCACGTCTCAACCCACTTGGTTATAATTGATGACAGATCCCGAGATATACAAACATCGATGACAAACGTGAGGTGTCCCCAGAACGCCTCTAAACGGCGGATCGAACATTTGATCTGTCAGAGATCAACATCACTGAACGCCATCTTGGCACCCCCGTATCTCACGATCACTATCTCATGACTATACACTCACCCGCACGGACTCAATCACTCGCTTCAACAGACTGCAGGCACTAAACTCCCCAAGGTACTTCCCGAGTCCGCTTCGCATCAGCCCAAATTGTCCTACGCCCCGAGCACCCCGCCACTCCCCGAAGCTATACTAGCCAACGCTCCTGCGACTTCCGATCAATGCATCGGGCCACCACATTCGCCGGTACTGTGATGGTAATGCAAAGTGAAGTCATAATCCTCTAGGAATTCCATCCATCTCGCTGCATGCCCCTCATATTGGAGGTCCCTGCCACATGTGGAAAAACATACTTCACTTTATGGTCCGAAAGGTCTCGAACTCCTCTCAGATAAGTAGTGGCGCAAAATCTTCAAGGCGAAGACTACCGCCGCCAACCCATGTCGTGTGGGGTAATTCTCGCTCGTGATCTCAACCGACGAGAACCATAAGCACTACCCTCCCGGATCGCATCGAACACATCCTAATCCGCCCTCGAGGCATCACAATACACTGAGGAAAATTTCGTCCACCCGTCTCGACTACAAGATGGGAGCCGGGCAAGTCTCCTCTAACTCCCCCCGGAATGCCTCCCCTTGCATCGGTCATCCTAATCAAATCCTCGACCTCCTTCCGGTCAACCAACCCTAGTCATAGGTGTCATCCTAAAGAAATCCCTCAATGAATCTCCTGTAATACCCACCCAATCCCAAGAAACTACATCTCAAGACTGACGAGCCTCCTAACTCACATCATTGCCCTCGACCTCTCAGCTCCACCGACACCCTCGGCGCGCCTCTCGGGCCACCACGGTCCCAGTGCAATCCTCACCCTCATAGTTTAACTCGCACCTCATCGAACTTGGCGTATTCGATGGTCTCTCAACAACTGTAAAACGATCCTCAAGTGATACTCATGTTCCACTCGATCGAGTAGATCAAAATGTCATCCATGAAGACTACGACAAACTGATCTAAATAGGGTTGGAATATTCTATGCATGAGATCCAAGGAAATTGCCATCATGATTCACGATCCAAAGGGCATCACCGTGAACTCAAAGTGCCCCTAACGCCAGCCCTAAACGCCGTCTGGGATATCTATCTCCCTTAACCTCACCATGGTAAACTGGGCTACAAAGCCCATTCGAGCATACTCACGCTCCTCTCAATTGATCAAATAAATCATCAATCCTCGGTAATGGGTACCGATTGTTGATCATAACTCTGTTCAACTGCTTGTAGTCAATGCACGGTCGAAGGGTCTTGTCCTTCTTCTTCGCAAATAAAACCGGAGCGCCCCATGGTGAAGTGTCTCTGGCCTCGATAAACCCCTCATTCAATAGCTCTCTGTGAATCGACTCGAGTCTCGCAACTCAACCTGGTACATCCCGTATGGAGTCATAGAGATGGGTGAAGTACTGTGGTGTAACTCGACACCAAAGTCTACTACCCTCTCGTGGAGGTAGTCCGTAGCTCATCCTGAAAAAGATCACATACATGCACACTACCTGGAGTGTAACGTGGTCCCGGTCTCTCCTCGTCCTTCTGTAAGGCTCGCTAGCCAACCCGCACCCATCCCCTCGACACTGACTCATATACCGTCTAGGGCAAAAAATCATGCTTGTCCCCCTGAAATACCACGCGTGTACCGTCCTGCGTGCAGGCGAACCTCACGCTCACAATCGGCAATCGACCCCGTAGCCGCCGCCTAATCCATCCCCAGATGACATCGAACTCTGACATGTCCATGATCCTTAAGTCCACTGTGAGTAGAGTCCCGAGATCTCTAAATCACACTCGAATATACTATCCCTATTCTCACCCTAATCCCTAGGAGAACCTACATAAAGGCTCCTCTATGTCTTTGAACCTCTAAGCCCAACTTTTCTCTAAGGTGGTCGTAGTCGTCCCAATCATGAATCCATAACTCAGAGCGGGTCTTACTTATTCTGCTCGAATGGACAACCTCATTCCAGTCTCAAATCGCCTAACCTTGGCCATGTCGGTGGCCACGTAATCGTCAGCAAATCGGGCTAACTCTGTGAATCTAGCCACGTAGTCCATCAAAGTCATCGCCCCTTGCTTCGGCTCTAGGAACACCTGAGCTCTTGCACGCCTCGCAGTATCTAGAAAATACTCACCCATGAATGTACCCTGAACTCCGCGCTCATGTCATTGCCTCTAAATCCTTAGAGGTCTTTAACCCAAATTCCACCACACTGGGACTCACCCTCTAGCTGAACGAGCTAACCTCGACCTTGGTCAAGCCGTATAATCTCTATAGCCTCTAACACTCGACCCCGCACGATCCCATGGTCTCCCGTGGAATGCCTGAGGATGATGCGCCCAAATCTCGCTTGAGGTTACTAGGACCTCCCTGACTACTTGCTATGTTAGCCTGTATGAGAAGGGGTACCACGCAACACCTACAAATTTCAAGAAAGGCCTCGCCGATCAAATGCCTACGACTGTCAAATGTCGCAGCCCGACTGCCCCTGGACGTCCCTCTACGCTCCTCGCCCTCATCCTCTACTAGCCATCTACACACCACATGGCAAGTAATTTCAATAGCGCATTCTAAGGCATAACACTACCGAGACACTAATCATACACATAAATCAGTTGTATACTTAAATTCCATTTTCATTTAATTATTGTTTTCAAAAAAATTTTATTTTGGAAAATTTCATTTTTTTGAAAATTTTGTCTAATTTAGTTACTTATTTTTTTATTTTTTTAATTTAATAAATTTTTTTCAAAATTTTTAGATGGAACAAAGGTTCATGAACCGGGTTCATGAACAATGTCCAAAAATCTGACTCAGGAACAGTACTAAGTCAAACCGGGCAAAAAACAAGTCGAGTGCACCGAGTGCACAACCTTGGCCAGCCCGTGCGCATACCATGATTTTTATGTCTAAACCTCTTGGAGTTGTCGGAACTCCACCAAATTGGTGTCCACGCGTAGCCCTCGCTGCGTAGATCGACTTTGCTTCTTGCTCCGTCGAGAACCAACGGTCCGAACGGCGGGAAATCTAGAGATAAGTCACACACTCTCTCTAAAATCTAGTTTTCCACTCACTACACGATTTTCTCTTCCATTTGGAGAAGAAAACTATTCCCTTTGGTTCTATTCATTTAAACCCTTCCAATAACCCATCCTGTCTCTATGACTTTTCGACACACGCCACCTGGGGCCCATTCATCCCCACCTCCGTGACGCCCAAACCTCGGGGTCCCAGCTTGACTACTCAACCTCGCGGAATACAAGTGGATGTCGGGTTACCCGACGCCACTGTAAAATCAGGCGTAGCCCCTTTCGCACGGGCTCTACCCAAATACAACAACACTCGCATGAAACCCTCGGGTCCTAAGCAAACAATATAATCACAACATGCTAAACGCGCCACTTAGGCCCATAAACCGACACTCATCAATATACCTCAACTACATCCAATAGCTACAAAGAGTTAATATGTTTTTACTCTTATACAACACATATATTAAACTTAACGAGTTCTAATACATGTACATCATCAGTCATGAACCCGACTCTCTTCTAATCCTCACCCCAGATCGAGCCGTCCCCTCGCACGCTCCCTGTACCTGTAAAATAATATCCCTCGACAGGCGAAGCACGCTCAAGAGGAATCACCCTGCTGGCTACTTCCACCTGGGCGCAAAGGCAATGTTCCAAAATAAACACACATAAGCAAACATGATCCTACTTGAACGCTCTAACCGCTCAACCTATATCCCGAGTCCTCATCGACATTTCACACCCGCCTAAGCCATGTATGAGAAACTAGTTTCAACAAAGTTATTTGTTTATGTTTCAGGGTCTACCCAATCTAAGTAGCGGATCAGCTCTCATGCTGTTATATTTAGTGATTACTCCTCCGGTATATATCAATCGCTGTCTCCGACGATTGATATTTACATGTGACTACCCTCCGATGTATATTAACTGGCCGCCTCCTCGACCATTGATATTTTTAGTATGGACTACCTCCGATCATTATTATCATTTTTGTGACAACCCTCCGAGATATTTGGCATTTACTTCAGTCTACCCTCCAAAAACATTTCTCTTATGAAACGCCTCATGCACTCACTCCTATCTCTAGATGCCTCAAAGGCATATGAAATGCATCAGGATGCCATTTCAATAACTCATATAACACATGCAAATATATAACCATGCATATATCTGCAATTTAAATCACACAATCATGTTAGTGTACTCACATTTCATTACACCAAAATTGGGCTCACATTAATTATCAAACAATGTTAAATTGAATTCCCTAATCACTCAATAAACATACTTTTCACACTAAAATTGATTTTCGTGTCATCAGTTCATATGAACAAAGAAACCCTAGAGTTTATCCCATCACTATCAATCATCTGGCTCACTTTAGAACTCAATTTCGCCAATTCTACTTCATACACATCAAAACACATTTTCACATAAATGCACAAACTAGGAACTCCAATACCGTGGACAAATACTGACCGTCCACATGGGTTTCTAAATTTTTTCCACCTCGGTTCCAAGCTGAATCGACCAAACTGCCCTCACTACTTCATTCAACGTAAACATTGTAAATACACTTAAACTAAGAATAAAATCCAAGTAGGGAGAAACTCCTACCTCGCGGAGTTTGTCAAAACTCTTCAAATCCGGTGTCCAAGCGTAGCCCGCTCCGCGTAGAGTAGCTTCCCTTCTTGTCCCAAAAGACACTGGCCTGATCGCTCCCGATATTCTAGAAAGAAGTTCCCGATCTTCTCACTAAACCCATTTTTCGATCTACGTGAAGTGTTTTTTTCACGTTTTGTATTGGCTTCTAAGGGGGAAGACAAGCACCACATATTTTGTCTTTTAGTGAGACTTAATCTCAAATTCCATAATGACCGTTATGTCCCCTTTTCGCTTCTTTGATATTCTAGCTTCTATCTCGCCGTTCATTTTCATTATTTCCCTCTACTCATACTACTTAAGGGCACATGAGCATTGCAGCTATATGTGATTTTCGTCGTGATCGAAAATAATTTTACTAAGACTGAACCGCGATGCTCGAAAACTGCCGACTCTAATTGGCTCCTGACCGACGAAATTTTACAACAGCTAGATTTCCCACGACGATTCCAATGGTGAAATCTGTTTCATCATCCGAGATCTAGAGAATAAATTCCGGATTTTTAACCGAAATAACAATTTTGTAATCGAAATTACGATTTTTGCCCTTATTCCAGAAATTGGAATTTTTCGGGTCTTACATTCTCTCTAATCATGTAACATGTGTCACATAGGTACATGTAGTATGTGACTTTTGTCACATCACATGTCTCTCACAAGCCATTTTACGGCACTCGACACTTAGTGCCTTGAAAAACTTGGAAATTCGACCGGTCTCTAATTCAGATCAAATTTGATCGGTAGCTAGATTTCGCGAGACTGATTCCAATCTATGAAGTCCGTCATCATCCCAGATCTAGAATAATTTTGGTTTTACTGAAATTACTGCTTTTACCTTTTCATAAAATTCGAATTTTCCCGGGTTTTACAAGTTTCTTCTGTTTTTCGGACATTTCCCAAATTTACAACATCTGCAATAAAACATTTTACACTCCCAATAATGTTCGTTTACTCCACATCCAACTACAAGACATCAAGTCTACCACAAGAAATTTCAAATCAAAATTTAAAATCATTTTCTGAACACCATAGAAATATAAACAATATTTTTATAACCGTTAGGCTTGAGTCAGGGATTACACCCAACCGCCTACGTACCTCTACCACACAGAGGATCAGAGCTCTCGTAGTTCACTTGTTTAAAACATATATACATTACAAAATAAAGGTGCACAAGTAGTTATTTACAAAAAGGTCTATACATTTTCAAAAAGTAGTTGTCGCATGAGGCGGAAGTGTCACCAATTCTGAGATGCTCGAATTGCTTCTTGTCGCCTCTACCTCTAAAAATTTTATAAAACATTCGGGAAAAAAGCCAGATAAAGGAGCTTCGTTGAGAGTACCGCAAACCCCGAGAAAATCCTAATTTTTGGAAATGGTAAATGGTACTCTGGCCAAAACCCGAATTTTTCTAGATCTCGATGACTAATCTGACTTCATCGTTGAACTGCCTCAAATCTCAACTACCACGAATTTCGTCAAATTTCGTACGCTTGAATTTCATGTTTTTCGAGCAACGAGTGTACACAACACTCAAGACATTTTCAGCGCTTCACACAGGCTAATGGTCGTGCACAAGTAAACTGAGCTCAAGTGTGGGGCCCATGGACATGTAGCACTCCTAACTGATGAAAATCCAAAGTTGGTGCATTTAATGAGGTGCAATCCTCTCAACCACCAACTTGACAAGCGTGCATGCGTAAGTGACAAAAAGAAGAAGCATCTTCTTCTCTCATTTACCAGACGCAAGGTAGGGAGGAGAACATATTTTGAAATGAGGGTTTTTAGAGAGAGAAATTTAACTCTCTCTAGATTTCAGTTATTGACCGTCTGCCTTCTTCTAGCCAAGAAACAAAGTTGATCTACGCTACAAGGGCTACACGTGGACATCAATTTTGTGGAGTTTCAACAACTCCAAGAGGTATGGGTTTTCTCCTACTTGATTTAATCCCTTTTTAAGAGCTTTGTTAATGCTTAAAGGTGTGAGGTCAGTGAGAGGTCGCTTACATCCTAAACTCGGGACCAAAGCGCTGGAAATTGACCGTTGGGTAATCCTTGACCGATTATGGACTGTTATTGGTCCATGTGTTATAATTTATGCAATAAATTATTAAGCCAAGGCTGCTGGGTCGAAATGGCCATGGAACCGATGTTAGGTGAGAGGGTCAGCCAAGGATGTACCATCACACTCATACCGTTAAAAATACCTGGCCAGATGATTGCACTAAAATGTCCATGTATTATTTGCATGAAATTGCTTGAAATGAATGGCTTGAATTGTGTGGAAAATGACATGTTGATGCATACTAAATTAATGTGTTAACATGATGTTGAATTATATAAAAATATAATTGTGTGTGAGCCATCGAATCGATTAGCCTATGAGCTAATTTGATGTTGTTGATATGAATAAATGACATATGATTAGTATGTGTATTTGTTAATATATGAATGATCGGGATATATTAACATGATGTTGTGAGTTAAATTTTGTTAATATACGTACGTGAAATATATTAAGAATAATTGTCTTTGGAATTAAGATAAAGCATTCCATATGCATCTAGGGGGCACCCTACAATGGGAAGGAGACATGACACGAAAGAAATTAAAAGGAAAATGGTCATGAAAGGAATTTCATGGAAGATTTTCCTGAGAATCAATGGAGATTGTCTAACACCACGAGGAGCCTATGAATTGTTTTAGAGTTATCCAACAAATTCATTTCTGAGGGTAGTCTAATATATTTACCAAACTGCATGATGTTTCGCAACAAAAAACCTTTTGTTTTGAAAAACCGATTTTCTCACATTCGACTTGTGCACGCGTGAGAGTAAGCTTAGGCCCGAGAAGTGGGAAAGGGTGAGTCAGACTCATCCATATCATGTAGACATTCAAGTAGGATCATTTATTTGCTTGAATGTGTTTGTGCTGAATCATTGTGACAGCACTCAGGAGTAACCCATGTAGGATAATTCAACTACTGGGCATTGCTCACCCTGTCGAGGGATCATTATTTCAGGTACAGGGAGTGTTCGAGAAGACGGCGCCCATTAGAGGCCGCTTTTAAGAAGAAAGCCGACATGTGGCTTTGGTATTTATTTTGTAAAACATGTATTAGAATTCTAAATTTTAATATATGTTGTATTAAGAGTGATGTAATCAACTCTTGAACTATTGTAAGATAGTTGGTTAGATTTTTAGTGAGTATTGATGTATGGGCCCAAGTGGCCATTTTTACTCATGTATGGGTCTCACGATTTGAGACACAGGTATTCCGCGGGTTGACGAATTGTCAACGACCCCCGGGATTTGGGGTGTCATAGTACAGTACATAGGAAAATAATGTTTCCAGATATAGTTCAAATACAATGTGTAAAACAATTGTATAAATATCTTATTTCAATAAACATTTACTTTACTTTCTTTTCCTTTTTGAATCCATCATATCCAATGGAACCCGTCGTTAACCACCGTTGGCCCACGAAAGAACCTCTGATGAAACAGTCTTACGATCACCGATGGCCCAAAAAGAACCTCCGATCAATCGTGCCTTTCTTTTAGATACCATTTTACTATGGAATAAATCACATCGTGCGTTGGTAACCTTTTCGTACTTTTCACGTGCATGGCGATATGCATCTCTCTTCCCTTCTCTCTATAAAAAAAATCTTATCCCTTTCCCATGTACCATGCATGCTTAAAGCACTTCAGTCGACTTTCCTTTAAACTTTATCTTGTAAATATTGCAAACTATGGATTCAATCATAAACATTTTCATATAAACATATATATATATATATATAGAGAGAGAGAGAGAGAATATATATTCATAAACATTTCATTTAATATGGAAACTATAAATCATAGTTTTTATAAAACTATGGAAACCATAATCTCATTTTCATATTTTCTCAACATAATTAAAGTCAAGAAACCATTTCTTTTCATTGTTATTATAACATAGATATGAAAACATATATATTTGTAAACATTAATATATATATATATATATATATATATATATATATATATATATATATATATATATATATATATATATATATATATATATATATATATATTCATAAACATTTACATGTTCCCTCACCTTAGTTATTTATGTCCTTTTTCCTCCTTTAAAAAAACTTTCTACCTCCACATTTGTCCTTAATCACTTTCCTCCTACAAGTCACATTATCCATAAAATCCATTAACATTCATACCTTAATCATATTCAATAAAACCATTGACTATAATATACTTTCTATTAAATTAGAAAGCAACCCTTAAGCATTTTCTTATTCAACTTAATCTCAACTTATCCAATTCACTTCTAATTAAATTAAGGCTCATAACAAATATCATTGGCGCCTTAAATCAAGGCATTGAGACATGCTTAAAGTGAAACCTATACTCCCTTCACCTTAACAAAAATTACATTTATACCTTAATCAATTCTTTTTCTTAAAACTTAAATTCTAATACTTCCATTAGGCATTTAATCATTTTCAATTGATTAAAATAAATTGAAACTCAACTTTTTCATACTTTTACTTGGGTGGTCAATCCTACATGTCATACATTCCTCATTATTTCTTCAATTTCTTCCATTTTGTTTCAACAATTACCTTTAACAATTCATCCAATGCAATTGATTCAATTAAACTAAATCAAATCCATGCATTTCCATTTAATCCCTCTCTTGGCCGAACCCTCTCCATGCTATATCTCATTTTCTTTTCAACTTTTAATTCCATTAATTCCTTCAAGTATTCAAGTATTGTCATTAAATCAATTAAAACCAATCAAACAAAATCACTTCCATTAACATCTAATGTTGACCTAAATTTACAATCCTTATAATCTCATTCTTTCTTTTCAATTTCTTAGCAAAATCGACCTAGAATCATGTCAATTTAATAGTTAAAGCTTTAACATAACTCAATTGAAGGTTTAGACAAATAATCCATAAAACCCTAATTGATTACCTTAATAGTTTTGGGGTCTTGGTGTTAACTTGAATTCCAATGAAATCTCTTGTTCAAATCTACATAAAGACATGCCAAGAAACTCATTTACACATCATATAACCATTTCCTCCATTAACCTTCAAATTCACATAGACTAGTAAATGATCTCACCTCAAAAACTTGATTTTTCACTTAGGGTTTGATCTAGGGCAGTTCATGGACATGATGAACACTTGAAATGGCATGAGAATCACTTGAAAAGCTTAGACAGGGGCTGCCAAGGTGGTCTCCCTCTCATGGACGTGAAGTGCTTCCTTTGCTTCGCTTTTGCCTTTCAAAATTGGTTTCACCCGTATGCACACCCAAAAGCCAAGCCAATGCACTTTAATGATCCTTTTTCAAACCTAATTTGCCCTCAAATTGTCTTTAAATTAACCCCATGCCATTGGTTAGCATCCTTGCATTCTCATTGGTCCATATGTAACCATATAGTCCAAAAGCAACTAATTCCACTTTTTGTTCCATAAAATCCCACTAACTTAAACCATAGTTAGGCTTAACTAACTCTCATGGTTTGGTAACACAAATATCCTTTTAACCTTAGTTAACTTTAACTCATCAACTAACCAAAGTTAAGTTAACTACTTTATGATAAATATCAAAATTTATGGCAAGCTCACAAAGGTCCATTTTTAATCACATGGATCACCAAGCTTACATGGCACCATTATATTGGTTCTTGCTTTGCTTACTTAGATTAGGCTTACTCATTAAATGACTTAAATGTCCTCCTTGATAATAATACCCCTATACCGATAAAACTCCAAAAATATTCCATGATCATCCAATCATAAAATTGACCACGGAATATTCTAATTAAACTTATTTCCTATCATGAACATGCTTTAGAAAAAAAATCTAGGGGTACAAGGAATTTTTTTTTTAAACTATTTCGTAAAAAGGGCATTTTCGTTATAAATCATCGGATGCTTCAAAAATCCCTTAAACGAATTCCGTTTTAATCCATTTCAGTTTCTTTAGACTCAATACATTATTCTGAACATTTTCGATTTTTGGGACTCGCTGCAATTATTATTCATTTGACTGCTTAAGTAGCCAAATACATAACTTATTTAAAACAAAATTTACTATTCATATAAAATGGGAATTGTGTGGTCTTAAGCATAATTTGTCTACAAATAATGCTTGAATTGTCCATTTGGACAGTTTAGGAATGCATAAGATCAATTAAGTTAGCTAATAGTTCTTTGTCCAAATTGGAAAATTATGACAAGCATTCTTTTGTTCTCTTCTTAGTACATATTTGGACACATGACATATTGTTAGTTGTTTGAATAAGGCAAACTAATAATGCGCTACTGTTTAGCCAATTCATGTACTTGGAGAACTATGGGGAAATGTTGTCGAATTTTTCTCAATTTGGATTAAGCAACATGGTGATTAACTATTTGATATTATGCAATCCTAAATGGGATAGGAACCACCACCTTATTTACATAATCAAAAGTAAGAGGCATGCATAATATAATTTTCTTGAGTAATGTTTTATGCATATTAATTTAAAAATAAGAAATAGGGAATCATTTTAATGTTAAATTTATATTTATTTATTTCACCTTATTTATAGGATAACAAGAATGGATAAGAATTGGATCAAGTTGCCCAATAGGTTGCCTCGAGATTATATTGAAGGAGTTAAGTCATTCATTCAAGTTGCAAAGGAACACTTGCGGTGGGATAATAAGACACGTTGTCCATGTCAATATTGTTAAAATACACAATTCAATGACGTTGACAATTGAAAGTCATTTAATTAGATTTAGTTTTCGAGGAGCCATCAAAGATGGATTTCATGGGGAAGAACCCAAATCTCTTCCTAATGGACAAAATGATGAGTATCATGTTGAAATGGATGATACTATTGATGCATTAAATGATTTTTGATGACCAAGAGACAAAATATAAACCTAGAGGAAACCACTAGTCAAGGAAATTTTGAGAACTTGTTTCATGAAGCTAATAAAGAATTGTATCCAAGTTGTAGAAATTTTTCCGCATTGACCTTTCTGGTGAAGTTGATGCATTGTAGTCTTAATGCCGGAGGAAAAGTCCTTGACATGTTACTCCAATTGTTAATTGATGCTTTCCAAAAGGATCAAACAATCCAAAGACATACTTATGATGCTAAGAAGATGTTAAGAGAATTGGGTTTAGGGCATCTAATCCATGGCAAATATGATTGTGCATTATTCGAAGGAGAATGAGAGTCTTGATAAATGTCCAGTTAAAGCATGAAATTTCAATATAAGCTATGTCATGAAAGGCAAAAGGTTCCTATAAAGTGTTGCGCCATTTTCCTTTAAACCGAGGCTATTAAAGACTGCTCATGTCAAGACATACAACAATAGATAAGGGGAGGTGGCATAAAGAAAAAACGAATCAATGAGGATGTTGTCCTAAGACATCCAAATGACTCAAGTTTGAAAGATATGGTGTCACACCCCACCCCTAGCCAAGGTAACAGTCGCCACCCCAATGTAAACCCCACCATTACTTCCAACAACTAGAGAACTCTATGAAGCGGCGCCTCGTATCGCTGGGTCTAAAACCCGTATATAATAATTTTTCTTTCTAAACCGGTGATTTTATAAAATTCTCGCAAAGATAACAGCTTGCATACATGACATATCCCCAAAACCTGTATATACAATTTACACTTTTAGAAACATGGCAACCAACAACACTTTTTCAAAAGAGCCTCAGGCTCATCACATTTCCGCAAAACAAAACTATGTACATACATATGCTCTAACTATAAATTCAAAGTATCCTAACACAAGCTATTTTAAAACCATACTATACTAGAAGTCGAGAATCCTAATAGCGTCCTAAATATCCGACGTGCCCGTACTTGGAAAATAGTTTTAAACAGAAAATAATGAGCCAAAGGAGCCTGAGTGTATGCTTTATAAAATGCTTCGCTTTTCTCGAAAAATATTTCAAGACTGTGAAACTATATTTTACAAGACATTTTTAAAACCTTGCTTGCTTTGCTATAAAGTTTCTAAAACTTTTCAAAAACTGCTTGCTTGCTTTGCTTTAAAAGTTTATAAAATTTTTTCATAAATCATTTGAGCCATGGCTTTAAAAAGTTTATAAAAATTTTCATAAACACGGGAGCCTGGGCTTCACCGCTTGCTTTAAAAGTTTATAAAACTTTTCAAAAAATGCTTGCTTGCTTACCAAAGGGTTGATTTTAAAACTGTAAAATGCTTATAAATCAATATCAAATCCATCAAGGTCTTTTCTCGCTGGTTATTCTAAGAAACACGGAGCTCTGGGCTTCAACCGCTACGGCTGAAGGACCTAGTCCACATCACCTAGGTGGAAGAGCCTTGGCCCACATCACCTTTCCCAGAAATATGGTGGAGATCTGGTCTACATCACCATAACGATGAAGGCAACCCCATATACTCCAATACGCGCTACTGCCTCCTTTTTTAAATGCCATGATGCATGAATTAAGTTTGCCGACAAGGCAAATCTAAAATGCATGAAATGATGTCCTAACACCGTGTACATACTAATACTTCTGACCGATATTCTTGCTTAAAACTAGAGATTTTCATTAGACCTGTTTTATAAAATATACTTTGCTTGCTTGAAACATGGTTTAACAATTCAAAACCATTGTTTGCTTGAAATATGGTTTGATAATTCAAAACCATTGCTTGCTTGTTTTTCAAATATGGTTTAAAATCAAACCATTGCTTGTTTGCTTGCTTTCTGCAAATCAGCATTATTGCTTGTTTTCAAATATGGTTTACAATCAAACCACTGTTTGCTTGAAATATGGTTTAATACTTTAAAACCATAACATACCAATGTAAAATGATTTATAAATAATACACTAGTATTGAAAAATAGAGTTTAGAACACTCACCTTCCTTTTACAATAATTGAGCACGACTCCACAATTTCTCCCGCCTCTGCTATTACCTAAAACATTCTGATGATCACACACGCGCACAACCAAGCAATTTGCATACTTAGTGCTACAATTAAAATTTTCAGACAATATGTGGGCCCCAAATGCCATTCACAGGCATATGGCTAGCTTCTAGACTCAAGGGACTTTCCATAGAGTCTAAAAACACTCGAAAACATTTCTGAAAATTCTATCCGGATCAAGTTCGAATAAAACTTGAATTTCAACCCGAATCGTCCAAAACAAATTCAAATTCAGCCTGACTTATCCAAAAATAGTCCCAAAAATTCCTAAATTCAATCCAAAAATTTTAGGACTGAAATTTACGGCATCTCATGGCCTCTTAGAAAATTCCAAGCCATTACATAGCCTTTAGGCTCGAAATAACACAAGTAGGAAAAATCTCCTACCTCGCTTGGAAGAAACGCCAAGATATCGGGTACCTACGCCGAGCCTCGTCGCGTAGTCCAACTTTGCAGCTCTTCAACACAAAAATCTACGGTCCGATTTCCATAAATCTGAGAAAGAAATAAAGAGAAGAAAAATAAAATAAAAATCTCTCTCCCTCTTTCTCATTCTCGTCCGTCTCCCTCTGTCCGTTTTTACTTTTGACTTTATCCTCTTTTTTTTTAATTACTATTTGGATACATAACTTATATTACCTCATTCAAGTCCGTTTCTGTCCCGAAAACTTTATTTCTTTTCAGTTCAATTAAAATAAATGAACTTTAACTCAAGCCATTTTCTGACTTCCGAGATTTTCGTAAAAATCTCGTCCCTGAAGTCACTGGCGATTTATTACCCAAAATTCATAAATATTCGCTATCTCTGCACTATGAAACTTTTTCGGTTCACTAGATTTCATGAGACAAATTTAATCTGCAATTCCATTTCTGCCATCCGAGATCTACGTAATTTTTTAGCTTCAACCATTATGACAATTTTATTATTACTTCTATCCTTTCAAATCCCATAATTTGACTTTCACCCTCCACTTTCCTTAATTGCAAAAGTACAATTCTTTGAAAACTTTATAATTTCATCCTTAAAAAACAACTTTCAAAAATACTACTATGACACTCAAATAATTAAGGAAGCCCTTGGTGCACATATATGCGAATTTACTACACATACCGTATTAATCTCTCTCGGGGACAGTATGCGAAGATGTCAGAACTGGAGTCAGATATTCATTTGATCACGTGAGATCCAGCTGATTGAAAACAGTTTGGGTATTGATCTCCAGAGAGATAGACTGGCTCACTACCAACCAGCTACTAGCTCACTGGTAAAGGTGGGTGTCACTGGGTACCTAAGCTCATGGTCCTAGGCCCGACACCCACGGAGGCTTAAAAAAGAACTGCTCGAGTAAACAGATATCCCAGGAGTCAAGGTAGTGCTCCGTGACCAGCCCCTGACAAAGGCGCTTTATTGCTGCTCAGAGCACTGGTTCGACTCACAGATATCTGCTTTTGTAACAAGTGCTTTTCAGAGTCCAAGTCGATTAGGATTCAACCTCGGGACCACAGCACACTTACACCAACCGAGCCAAGTAGCCTCACTTGGCGCAGGTGCTACTCAGTACTCTAAGCCTATGGTCCCGTGCTCGATCCCTAGTATCGACTCGACACCCACTGAGGCGCAAAGAAACTGTTCCGAAAGAAACAGATATCCTCCGTGAGTCAAGGTAGTGCTCCTGGTGACCAGGGGGCCTTGACAATAAAACTAAAATTGTCACGCCCCCGATCTCGGCCCGACCCAATTGGCGGATCCGAACCGAAGTCCGGGGCGCGATACTATCTAGGCTCATATCGTGGACTCTGACACCTGCTCTTTCTCGTAGTCAGACTGCACTCGTGGTATACAAACAATTTCGTAAACAAAATCATTTTATACATACAAAGAACTACCACCGAGTGGTGTCCATCACAATCGATACACATATATACAAGAGTCCTTTACTTGTACTATTACAATTTTACTATTACAAAACTCGTAGATCATGAAGCACAATGGTGAGCACCCTATCTCTCAGTCAGGCCTCGCTTTGTCGATGGGAATGTCAAGGTCCTCTATCCTGTCTTCGCTCAGAATCTACATGGATTGAATTAATTCGTGCTAAGCTTTACGCTTAGTGGGAACATAAGCATACAACCAATTAATGATACCACAAGCTTATACATATGCATGATAAATATCCCTAAACATATTTATATAACTTAAATTCCTTATCATCTTATATTCCTATTGCATGTCAAACTTTTTCTTATTACATGTCTTATATCTTGCATATCCCTTTACTTATACTTTTTCAGATTGCTTTGTACTTTTATATATTCCTATATTTATTTATGTCTCTAGTCTATGTCTTTTCATCTTCTAGCTCTATGTCTTTATTGTATCTGTTGTACTATTACTTAAATCATATCATTCCTTATCTATCAAGCAAATACTTTGCTTATTTCTTGTCACTTCTGCTTATATCGTATACTTGATCTATTTTATCATCTTATTTCTTGTATCATGTTCTTTGCAAGTTTCCTATGCTTTCATGTCTCGTATACTTTCATATAACTAACTTATACTATCTCAGACGCTTATCTACATTCTTATACTTTTCATATATATCGTTTCTTTCATATGTCTTTTTTAATCCATTCCCTAGTCTTTTTTCTATGTTGTAAGTCGTGTCTCTATTCTATGTCTTGATATATGTTATATCTTATACTTTTATACACATATTCATACTCTTGTACTATTTACATTCATATTCTATCTATCATCTACTTTTGTGCTTTCATATACTTTCATTACTTTCGAGTTCATATACTTATTTTCATATCAAGTTATACTGTACTTCTTGTTCTTGTAATCATTGCCTATACTTTATCAGCATAGCAAGCTATGCTCTCACATATCATGTCATTTCCTTTTGGTTTCATGTCCTCAGAAATACCTTAGAAGCCGGATACTGGAAACTATGTGTACCCAAGGTACTATCACCGACGAGGCGCTGATCTCGTCTCGTTAATACCCGATGTATCATCACCGTACGAGACAGCTGACCTATCATATGCTACTCGGACTAAGGTACTATCACCGTACGAGGCAAAGATCTCTCGTCTATTGTGCGACTTTATGGGCCAATTCGAGATCCAAACGATTCATATCATCGAATTCAAACGGCCTCAATCGTTTCATGAATATGTCGCAGAATCAGATCTTCCCTATAGGCATGCCTATCTATCCTTCTTACCATGTCCTAAGCGCATTAATCAGCCTTTATTACATTTTCAGACATATCTCATAAGCATGAATAACTATTGTTATCATAATTGCTTATGCATATATACTATCACTTTACTCAGATAGTTCTCATATCTTAGTTCATATTACTTGCCTCATATATCTATATAATACATATATTCATATCTTTTCTATCACTCGCTTGTCTATCATATTTCATGAATGCATCTATAATTTTGTATTCATATATTCATATATAGCTTATATTCATTTCTTATATCATTTATACATTTCTATCATGTTTTTAGCTACTCAGACTTTCTATATTCCTATCATAGGCTTTTATCATCTCACATTTTACATATATGTACTCCATCATTTATGGCATGTTCTCATTCCTATGCTTTGTCATCTTTTGGCTTATCTCTATCTGCTCTTACTACTTATGCCTATCATATGTTCCTAGCGTGTTCCATCTTATTCTCTAGATAATCAATACATGGTCATATCACATAATCCTATATCTGTTTCTCATTTACGTATTCCTACTTGTTTGTGTACTTTAGACTATCATATCTTATGGACATATCCTATATTCATATCATATTCATATCATTTGACTTATACTCTTAATATATTCATGTTTTATGAACATATTATTCTATACATATTGCATTTCTATATTTTTCTTGTTTCATGGCTATTACATATAGCACTCATATACTTATGAAGTATGATGTCTATGAGATCACACCTCATTCATATATTCTCATCCTTATGAATCTAGTTTACTTAGAATTGGAATCAATCCAATCGGATCATCCAAACTAAAGTTATGGCATTTTCATGCCAACTAGTCATTTTACCGATTTTTCTAGTGACAGTTTGTATTACTAATTTTTCCGGTATCTTAACTTCATATTTTGACCCTATGTCCTTATAATAATTTAAAGCTAAGGTGCTAAGGGTTCTATTCCAACTGGAATCACCCAATTCGGAGCACCGGAACTCAAGTTACGTCCGAAACAACTCGACCACTTAAGGATTAACTGATGCAGGAAATGGCTGCACTACAGCCCCACTTGGGAGGGAATTTTCGACAACTTAGAGTCAGAATTTGACAATACTTTCTTAAGTTTGGTTCTACTTGAAGTTCATTTTGCTGCCACTTGAATCACTTAAATAGGATAAGAAATGAGCAAGTTATGGCCAAAATACGAAAACTGGTCGAACTGGAAAACCAGAATAAGTTGTACCGGTAGAACTTAACTTCTACCGGTAGAACTTGGCCAAAAATGACCATAATCAGTTGTACTGCAGAACTTAACTTACCGGTAGAAGACACCTGAGAATGCCCAGAATGGGTGTTTTCTCCTTTTCCATATTTTGATCCCCATTTCAACTCTATACCTCGCAATCACTTCCACCATCTTATAACTACTTTTCTACTCAATTCCTCTTTCACTTTGTCTTCTTTCAAAACTTTCCATTAATCTCTCCCAATATCACTTCTAATATGGGTTAATACCCCATATGTTATACTACAATTAAGATTTGTTAGGGTTTGATCAAAACCCTAACTCAATTTCCTTTCATTTAACATGTATCCAACCCAAAAGGGAGGATTCTATACCTATCTGAGTTCCATATGGGCTCTTACCAACCCTAATTTAAGAGATCCAAGGTTAGAATGAATTCTAACAAAACCCTAGCTTTTGGAGACAGTTTATTAACTTAAACCAAGCCTTAGGAATTCCATAAATCCATACTCTGAATTGGGCTTCCATACAAAAATCCAGTTCCATAATTAGTCTGGGCTTTGCTTGCCTTTCTTCTCCTCCTCTTCTTCTTTCTTCTTTCTCTCTTTCTTCTCTCTCTCTCTTTCTCCTTCTCTCTTCACCTCTTGCTCCCCCCACCAAATGAGACCAATTCTTGGTCTTTAAATTCCAGATTTTCTAAGGCCTTGTTCGGGGTCCTCCAAAATAAACCCATTTTAAATAAGTTTGCTTATTTGCTTTTTGCCCATAACTCATTCTATTTGCAAAGCAAATTTATGTCATATTATACTTTGGCCTCTAATTTTGTCAACTATGACTTTATAATTCTCTTTGTGGACCAATTTCAAAATCAGTTCCTTAAGTTTTGTAACTTTCCTGGTCTCTATTTCCAAGTTTACATTTAACTCATGAAACAATAAATTAGGGCTTACAAAATACCCAACATGTCAAACCACAGTCTGGCCTTGGGGTGTTACATTACAAATCCTCCCTCCTTTAAAACTTTTCGTCCTCGAAATGAACAAACTAAAGTCAAAGGAAAGGAAAGTACCTAATTCGGAAAATAATTGGGGATACTGACGACGCATCGCTCGCTCCCAAGTAGCTAAGCCCCCTCATGATTCTTTCCACAGGACTTTAATCCAAAGGAATCACCTTACTCCTCAACACTTGTTCCTGCATCTACAATCCGTACGTGTTTCCCTCATGTCGATCCTCCTTAGCCAGATCAGTTTCTCAAAGACATGTAGAAGAATCCGGATGTACTTTTCTAACATCGACATTACGGAATGTGTCATGAATCCTTGATAACTCTAGGGGTAACTTCAACTTGTAAGCCACTGGCCCCACCTAGCTCACAATCTCATAAGGTCCTATAAATCTCGGACTGAGCTTGCCTCGCTTTCCAAATCTCAAAACACCCTTACACGGGGAAATCTTCAGGAAGACTCGGTCACTTATCTCAAACTGCAAGTCTCTACGATGGTTGTTCGCATAACTTTTCTGTCTATCTCTTGCTGTCTTCAAGTTATCACGGACAACTTTCACTTTCTCTGAAGTGATCTGCACAAATTCAGGGCCTATCAGTCTCCTCTCACCAACCTCATCCCAGCACACTAGAGTCCTACATTTCCTTCCATACAACGCCTCAAATGGAGCCATATCTATACCGGGCCTCGATAGTCATGGTCAGAGCGAACTCCATTAGTGCCAACAGTATCCCAACTCCCTCGAATTCCATCACACAAGCTCAAAGATATCCTCTAACGCCCTGAATGTCTTCTCGACCGCCATCCGTCTGAGGATGAAATGTCGTGCCGAAATGAAGGCGAGTACTTAAAGTCGTTTGGTAAATCCGTAATTCAAAACCTTGATTGCAACCCTGGGTCCTTCATGTGAAACCATGTAAAACCGGAATCCTGGGCGAAGTCTCAATTATCTCATCCACATAAAACTGGGCCAACTTTTCCAGAGAATCCTCAACATTAATTGGCATAAAATGAGTAGACTTCGTTAATCGATCAACTATCACCCATATAGCATCATGCTGCCTCTAAGTCCGTGGAAGACCTGTCACAAAATCCATAGTGATCTTCTCCCATTTCCATACTGGGAATAGGAGTAACTGTGATCTTCCCCACTCCGGCCTTCGGGCGCTCGCCACCCGTCGATAGGTTAGGCATCCTCGGAGACGAAACTTGCGATCTCTTTCTTCAACCCATTCCACCAAGAATGTTCTTCAAAGTCTTCACATCTTGTACTACCTCGATGCATAACATAAGGCATGAATGCGCCTTCCATAATGTCTCCTCTTCAAATTTCGCCATACTCCGCACACACATTCTCCGTCCTTCACTATCATGCTGTCATCTCGATTTGAAACTCGCTCTTTCCCTTTTCTATCTCTTCCTAAGCTTAATCATCCGCGGATCCTCTTAACCTGGCTCGCCTCGAACTGATCTACTAGGAGAGGTCTAACATGAAATGTGGCTAACAAGGCTCCTGAATCCTTAGCCTCCAATATCACCCATAAAGCTCTCAGATCCACCAACAATGGAAGATAACCTGATCTCATATGAGACAAAGAACTCTATGGTCGCTACTCCGCTGCAGAATCGCTACTTACATTAGCTTTTCCCGATGGTACTCATTAGTACAACAGAAGTCCTTAATCAACTTGGGTTTCATCTTCTTTGCTCCCAAGTTTAACTCTTTTTGGGTGAAAATATATTGAAGACTCTTATGATTTGTAAAGATCCTACAAGGAACACCATAATTAATGCCTTATATCTTCAAAGGCAAACACGACCACAGAAGCTCTAAGTCAGGTGGGTAATCTCTCTCATGCTTCTTTAGTTGTCTAGAGGCATATGCAATCACCCTATCATTCTGCATCAAGACAACCAAGGCCTTAGCTGGAAGCATCACTGTGAAACCACAAACCCATCTCCTATCAAGCAAAGCTGTAACAAGATGTCAAGTCAATCTACCCTTCAACTCCTCGAACTCACGGCATCCACCCAATCATACTTGACATCTTTCCGTCAACTTACAGGCTGCATCCTGAGAGAACCCCAACAAACTTCCCACACCAAGTAAACCAAGGAAGCCTAGCGACCTCACACATTCTTCGTGGTTTCACGATCACACCATCTGAGGACACTCACACTCGAGACACTCGCACCGGACACACTGTTTTAAATCGGTGACTGCCACTCTGAGGCACACCCTGCACACCTGGTCCAGCACCCAGTGCCTGCTGTCTCACACTCATCACTTAGACATCATAAATTTGAGGCAGTCATCTTAAACACATTGAGCATTTATCAGAATTACAGACATTGAGAGGCTTAGCAAAGCTAAACCCATTTCACTGTAACTGTAACTCGGTTCAATATGCCTCTGGGTACATACTCATCCTTAACTCCACACTTCAACCATCTGTTCCATTCGAGCACCAGAGATCTTGATTTATCCCACACCACTGGATCGAGAGATCGATTGCGTATGGTAACCCATTCAATTGCTCAAGTAATCTTTACACAATCGCAAACTCCCATCTTTCTTTATCACGGCAGAACTGAGCTCCCCTACGGGGATATGCTCCTACCAAATGAATCCCCTTACTTTAACAATTCTTCTTAACCCCTGAGCCTTAAGCTCTCTCTCAACTCAAGCAGAGCCATCCTATAAAGAGGAATGGAAATGGCCTACCTTGTGGGATCAACTCAATGGTGAACTCCACCTCTCTTTCTGGAGGTAATCTTGCAATATCGTCTAGGAATACATTTGGGAACTCTCTAACAATTGGAATCTCATCCACTAGAGTCCCCTCCTTCCCTGTCTCCACCACATAAGCTAGATAACCCTGACAACCCTTATGCAGCATCCTTTGCGCCGCCGTGCGCAGATCATACTAGAAGACAACTCGACATTCCTCCTCGAACTTTACCTCCAATTTCTAGCCTATGCAACTTTGGTTTCCTTTTATAACAATCTAATGTGGCTCTATGGTGAGATAGCCAATCCATGCCGAGAACCACACATCAAAATCCCTCATCCAGTGGCCACAAGATCCACTGGAACTCCTATCCCCAATCGAACCCTACTATATCCGACCATCATTCGAGACTAACTGGATTCCTACAAGAAGGGAAACCCCCATACGACCCTAAGGGCCGGGTCTCTATTTGAAGCGATCTTAAGAAAGGCCTGATGCAAATGAAACTGCACCCCGGGTCCACTCAATGTATATGCATCATGATCAAGGATAGAAATAATACCAAGAACCACATCCTGAGTCGCATCCCGCATCTCGCCGAGTCACAAAGATAAACCCTGGCCTCGAGTACGGTCTCGGCTCGCATCCCTCGGGCACTACATCTGCTCTACCACGGCCGCCTCCCACCAGGCTGTGGTGAACTTTCTGCGGGAAACTCTGTGGACTCCTCTATGCTCATCCTGCTGGGGTGGCCAGGGTCGGGCTAACGATGTCTCGCACCAATCAACCGAGGACACCCTTATCAAATGGCCTCCCGGGCCACAGTGGAAACACCCCTCAGACTATATCTCCCACACCCATGGTGCTCGCCTCCGACACATATGACGCACGGAAGAATGCTCTAGGTGTCACCGCAACCAGGGCCCCATTGATCCCCGACTAGAGGCGTGCCTCCCCGACCGCACCTCGACCTCCTCAACCTCGTAATCCCCCGCCCTTGCTTCTTTGTCGGATTGACTAGAGTTCTGTTGGGAAGTGCCTAGTGCACTCCTCTTACTTTCCTGCCTACTCTGATACATAGTTGTAGTACTCTTCTCAACCCTCAAAGCGGCCTCAACTAAATCCCCAAATATGTTTTGAGGAACCACAGACAAATGAACTCTGATCCGGTGCTGTAATCCTGCCATAAATCGCTTGCACTTCAGGACTTCATCAGCCTGAATATATGAACCAATATGACTAACTCTGAGAACCTCTTCTCCTACTCTGATACTGACATGTTCTTCTGCTCTAATCTAAAGAACTCCTCAATCTTCGAATCCTTGTGACTTTGAGGAAAGAATCGGTCAGTAAACTCTTGCTGAAACTGGTCCCATGATATACCATCAGGATACCTCATATCCACGACATTCCACCAATCCTAGCCTGCCTTCCATCGTAAAACCGAAAACAAGACTCTTTGATCATCCGCGGTGTGCCTCATAACCTCAGAACCTTGCTGGCTTTGTCCAACCATAACCAGCCCCTCGATCACCATCGTCAATATACCTGGGCCGCGCCAAATTCTTCGCGGCTCTCTCTATCAACCCCTCCTGTGTTCTTGTAAGAACCTCTCTAGGGTATGATGGAGGTCAGCGAATCGTTGACGAGTCGCTTATGGCCACTATTTGAGCACCAGGCCACCCGCCCATCGCAAACAAACTCTCCGCACTTCGAGCCCCTAATGCCTGTATGGTCCAAACCGTCGGGAGGCTGATTCATGGAGGCGGTAGTGGAACCAACTACGTGCTCATCTCTCAAAAACTGAGGACGCCTCAAAAAAGCCTCTAGAATGACTCTCCAGATCGACTCGACGTCCCTCCTCGCCTGACATGCGGCTTATTTGCAAAAAAATCAACTGCTTAATACTTTGAAACACCTCATATGTATGTACTTGAGTTTGAAAATGCATGGTTGCTTATGAAGGTAAAATAGTGTATACGAAAACTACGATGTTAATAACACAGTTTCGTAAGAACGGGCTCATACCAACTTGTGCTGGCATCATTTCTCCTCGCTCGTTATCATATGCCCATGCTCTAATACTCAACTTGTCACACCCCACCCTACTAGCGGTGTGTGTGCCGCCACCTCACGTAAACCCCACCAAGCATTTCCAACAACTAGAGAACTTTATGAAGCTGTCAGTATGTTTGTTGAAAAACCCGTATAAAAAATTTTCTTTTCTAAACGGTGATTTTATAAAATTTCAACAAAGATAATAAATGCATACAGATATATCCTCAAAACCTCAGAGATACACTCCACTTTTAGAAACACGGCAAACTAACAACACTTTTTCAAAAGAGCCTCAGGCTCATCACATTTCCGCAAAACAAAACTATGTACATACATATGCTCAACTGTACAAATTCAAAGTATTTCCTTACACAAGTTATTTAAAACCACACTTATACTAGAAGTCGAGAACTAACATGTCCCACTGCTCGCTGCATTCCGGCATTCTGGAAAAAATAGTTTTTAAATAGAAATAATGAGCTAAACGAGCCTGCTGAGTGTATGCTTTATAAAATGCTTGCTTTTCTCAAAATATTTCAAAAAACTCGTAAAACTATATTTTATAAGACATTTTTTAAAACATTGCTTGTTACATAAAGTTTAAAAGCCAAAACTCCGTTGCTTGCTTTGCTTTAAAAGTTTATAAAAACTTTTCATAAACTGCTTCTTCCTTTGCTTTAAAAGTTTATAAAAAAATTTCATAAACTGCTTGCTTGCTTTGCTTTGCTTTAAAAGTTTATAAAAACTTTTCTCTATAAACGCTGAGCCTGGCTTCGATCGCTTGCTTTAAAAAGTTTATAAAACTTTCATAAAATGCTTGCTTGCTTACCAAAGGTTGATTTTAAAACTGTATATAAAATGCTATAAATCAAGATCAAACTACTAGAGGTCTTTTCGCTTATTGCACTCTAGTAAACACTCCGGAGCCTCGGGCTTCAACCGCCGATGGTGGAAGGACCTGGGTCCACATCACCTAGGTGGAAGCGCCTTGGCCCACATCACCTTTTCCGGTAAATATGGTGGAAAGACTTTGGTCTACATCACCATAATCTAGTTAGCACATTTAACCCTATATAAGTACCGTATGTGCCACGCTCCTTTTAAATGCCATGATGCATGAACTAAGTTTACGATCGCAAATCTAAATGCATGAAATGATGTCCTAACACCACCGCACGCACGGAATAATTCTCGCTCAGATTCATGCTTAAAACTAGGATTGCTAGGGCCCGTTTTTTTTATAAAATATACTTTCGCTTTTCGCTTAAACATGGTTTAGCAATTCAAACCATTGTTTTGCTTGAAATATGGTTTGATAATTCAAACCATTGCTTGCTTGAAATATGGTTTGATAATTCAAAACCATTACTTGCTTACTAAAACTCATTACTTGCTTGTTTTTCAAATATGGTTTAAAAATCAAACCATTGCTTGTTCCGCTTGCTTTCTAAATCACATTGCTTGTTTTGCTTTTCAAATATGGTTTACAATCAAGACCATCGGTTGCTCGAATATATTTAATACTTTAAAACCATAACATACTAGTGTAAATGATTTATAAATAATACACTAGTATTGAAAAATAGAGTTTAGAAATACTCACCTCCTTTTACAATAATTGAGCACTCCACAATTTCTCCCGCCCCTGCTATTACTCCTAAACATTCGATGTATTAGATCACACACGCCGCACAACCACACCAGATACTCGTGCTACAATTAAAATTTTTAGACAATATAAATCTAAATGCCATTCACAGTATATTAGCTTCTAGACTCAAGGGACTTTCCATAGAGTCTAAAAACACCCGAAAACATTTCTGAAAATTCTCTCCGACTTGTTCGAATACAAATCCTGAAATTTCAACCCGAATCATTCAAAACAACTCAAATTCAAATTTGACCGGCCCAAAAATAGTCTCAAAATTCCTAACCAACTAAAAATTTTGGGATCAGAATTTTACGCGATCTACTTGCCTCTAAGAAAATTCCACAATACATAGCCTTTAGGTTCAACAACACAAGTAGGAAAATCTCCTACCTCTCAAGCTGAAGAAATGCTAAGATATCTGGCATCTACGCGTAGCTCGGCCACGTAGATCCAACTTCTCGCCTCCTGCTCCGACACGCCAAAATCTACGGTCCGATCGCAACTGAAAGAAATAAAGAGAAGAAAAATAAAATAAAAAATCTCTCTCCTCTCTCTCATTCTCGTCCGTCTCCCTCTGTCCGTTTTTACTTTTGACTTTATCAAATTTTTTTTTAATTACTATTTGGATACATAACTTATATTACCTCATTCAGGTCCGTTTCTGTCCCGAAAACTTTATTTCTTTTCAGTTCAATTAAAATAAATGAACTTTAACTCAAGCCATTTTCGACCTCGAGATTTTGTAAAATCTCTGGGCCCCCAAGTCACTAGCGATTTATCACCCGTAAATTGCAAATATTCCACTATTTTAGAATTCTACCTTAAAACTTTTCTCGGGCTTCACTAGATTTCATGAGATGAATTTAACTAAGAGTCTGCTTCGTTATCCGAGATCTGGGCTGCACTTTCTAGGCTTCCCGAATCCATTATGAATTTATTATTATTATCCTTTGAAATTCCATAATTTGTACTTTCTACCTCTCTCCACTTTCCTTAATTACAAAGTGCCACAATGCTTTGAAACTTTATAATTTCATCCTTAAAAACAACTTTCAAAAAATACTACTATGACACTCCAAATAATTAAGGAAGCCCTTGGTGCACATATGCGACCCTATTATTACATACCATACACCCTCTTGGACTGGGCAAGACAGGACACTCACCCTATGGTTTTCTGAAGACCCTAGAAATGTTCAATTGAGGCTTGCAACAGATGGTTTCAACCCATTTGGAACCATGAGTATTAGTTATAGCATGTGGCCTGTTGTATTAGTACCATATTATATGCCACCATGGAGATGTATGAAGGAAATGTTTTTTAATTTGTCATAGCTGATTCCAGGACCACAAGCCCTAAGCAAAGATATTGATGTGTATCTACGTCCATTAATAGAGGAGTTGAAAGAGTTGTGGCATGAAGGTGTTCAAACATTTGACTTGTCAACTGGTGAAAACTTTTGAATGCATGATTGTGTTTTGTGGATAGCCAAATGACTCTTCCTACTTATGGGAACCACGTCGACTTACGTAGGGATACAAGGGCATGCCTGCTTCAGAATGAAGACACATCATCACTAGGTATTAGAAGTAAAATTTGTTACATAGGTCATCGAAGATTTTTACGTCTAGACCATAGTTGGCGAAAGAGTAAGCACTTTGATGGTAATTTTGAGCATCGACCACCCTCAAGGGTATTCTTTGGTGATGATATATTGCAACAGTTATGTCATCTTAAAGAAACGAAGCCCTGCAAGTATCCAAATACGAGAAAGCTAAAAGGATGCTTGGAGAACTAAATTGGACAAAAAGAAGTATTTTCTTCGAATTAGAGTATTGGTCAAAGTTGAAATTAAGGCATAATATTGACGTTATGCATGTTGAGAAGAATGTGTGTGATAATATTTTGGGAACCTTGTTGAATATTGATGGAAAGACAAAAGATACAAATAAAGCCCCGCTTGACGGTGGGATATGAATATAAGAAAAGAAATTGCACTGGGCACAAGGACCAAACTAGTAAAACAACATGCATGCTACACACGTAAGATGAGGAGGAAAAGAGTTTCAGAATTTATCAAATCGCTTAAATTTTTCGACATGGTTATACTACAAATTTATCAAGAAATATTAGCATTGGTGATGGAGGAATCTCAGGTTTAAAAACTCATGATTGTCATGTTTTGTTACAGAAGTTACTTCCTATTGCTATTTGACCATATCTAAATAAGGATTTGTGTACAACATTACGAAAGAAGTTCAGTTTGTCCAAACATTATATGTGAGTGACTTGGAAAAGCTAGAACAAGGGATTATTTTAATCTTGTGTAAGCTTGAGAGGATATTCCCACCAACTTTCTTCGATGTCATGGTACACTTAATGGTACATTTACCACAAGAGGCAAAACTTGCTGGACCAGTAAGCTATCAGTGGATGTACCCATTTGAAAGGTAGATTTAAATTTTTTTAAAATTAATATATTCATACAACCACATTATGTACTGCATGAGTTTGATTCTTATTACAATTTGTATTTAGAAACTTCTCGCATTAATCAAAAAATATGTGAGAAAGGTGCCTCGCCATAAGGTTCCATCAGAGGCATACAAAGGTAAACGGGGTTTTTAACATTTGTTCAATGTATCTTAGTGGAATTGAAACACGTTTTAATCGAGGTGAAAGGAATGAAGATAGATTTGAAAATCAAGGACAAGGATGTCTTTCCATATTCTCACAAAGAAGCTCGACCACCTGGTCGACAACATATCCAATATCTGGGGAAGTGTTAGATGTTACCAATTAGTATATCAAGAATAATTGTCATGAGAGTTGAGACCATACTTCCTAGAGTAAGCTTTTGCCTTAAATTTAAAAAAAAAAAGTAATTTTATAGCCTATTACTTCTATTGTACTTTATAATTTCTAGTGAACATGCAAAAGAATCGACAAGATAAGCCTAGATGATTTAAAACACCGTGGAACAAGACTTCCCTAAGTGGTTTGCACATCGTAAGTTTAATTTGTGTAGTTTTTGTATTCAAAGGAAGAAACAATAAATATAATTTTCATTCTTGCTTGGTATAAACTATATATAATGATTTATATTCATTGTAGATGAGTTTTATATGCCTGCAATCACTTGAAGCAAATTAATGAATTTATTTCACAGCATGACCAGACATTCAAGTCCACACATACACTGGGTGTATTGTTAATGGAGTTCGCTTCCATAGAAAAGATCGTGATGATCGACATATCACCCAAAATAGTGGCATATGTGTTTCTAGGGAGCATGATGATGAAGAGGTTAATTTTTATGGTGTCCTATCAAATGTGGTTGTTTTGAACTACATTTTAGGATATAAGGTTATTCTCTTCAAGTGTTCATGGTTTGACACAAACCAAAAAAATAAGAAAATAAAACATAATCATAATTTTACCACTATACAAGTCAATTCCACATGGTACGACAATGATCCTTCTATACTGGCTGCACAAGCACAACAAGTATTCTACCTAGATGACTACAAAAATGGTCCTAATTGGAAAGTTTTACAAAAAGTAAATTATAGAAATATGTGGGATGTACCAGAAAATGATTCTTGTATAGAAGGGCAAAGAGGTAAGGTGAAGTGATGATGAAGCCGCACTTCAAGATAATGATCCTCAGACCTTAATTGGTTTATTGAGGAAGATGATGGATCTGGTTTACAATGATCTGATTGCTTAGACGTTGATCCAGAGGTTGTTAATGATAATGCTTGAGCTCGAGATCACTTTAATGATCATGATGACTTACTTCATATATGATGATTTTGAAGTAGAAAATGAGAGCACTCATGATTATTCTAATGAAGAAGAGTTATCAAGGATAATGAAAGAGAAAATGATTAAAAATCTTGTAAAGCTGAATACATATCTTTAAATTTAGTTTGTTATTTATATATATCAAAGAATAAAATTTAGTTTATTACACATCTTAAATTTTTGTTATTTAATAAAATTTACTTATATTATTCATTGACTACGATGGTCTCTGACATAAAAGGTCAATTTCATTTGACTCTTTCCACCTATAGTGGTAAACTACAACACCTCCTTGATTAATACTTCAAATCCACATTTGATATATTTACTAACAATAGTAAGAGATTTCATACACATATAACTTCTAATTATTATAATTGTATGTTTTAGTTATGTCATTTAAATGTTTATACAATATTTGTTACTTTGTTCATGTATTTGCATGTCATGTATGAAAATGTTGCATTTTATTTTAAGGTTCTAGATTCTAATCAAATAAGTAAATTCTCACAAGTAAAGACCAAATGAAAGAAATGTTAGAGGGAAATGAGTCACTTGGACCGACTTATCAAGCTTAATGGAGGGGCAAACCCTTCCTATCACACTTAAGGTGTGATCAACCTGGGGGTCCGTTGACTACCCGTCAACTCCATGGAAACACTTTCTGTAAATGTCATGAACTGACATTTTTCGATGAAAACTCCGGGCAGAGCCCCTGTATGGGGAGCTCACCCAATTACAATTATTTGTATAAAACCCGCATTTACCTGTCCCAAACAAATTAATATATGCAATATAGAACAAACACGCCACTTGGGCCTTATAAACAAAGACTTCAATATATTATACTTTTCAATCATGAGTCCAACTATATATCCAATAGTTACAAGAGAGGTAATCAATTCTCCCTTATACAACAAATATTAAAATTATAAAATTCTAATACATGTATACACCACAAATCCAAAGCCACAATCCGGCTTTTCTTCTAAACTCAGCCTCTAGGACGAGCCGTCTCCTCGCACGCTCCCTGTACCTGTAAAAAGGGGGGTCCCACGACGGGGTGAGCTAATGCTCAGTAGGAGAATCGCCCTAAGTGGGCTACTCACCACCTAAGTGCAAAGGTAACGTCTGGGGCTCAAACACACATTCAAGTAAATGTAATGTATCCCACTTTGAATGTCTACATGACTAACTCATCCCTGTCCTCACACTCTCCCTCTCACACTCGCCAAGCCTCGTATGAGAATTTCTATTTTTGCTTCGTGACAACCCTCCGATAGATATATATATATATATCAATCAACGTCCACGATTGATATATATTATTTGCTTTGTGGACTACCCTCTCGAAGGAATATCAATCTGGCCGCCCGACGATTGAGATCTTTAATTTAGACTACTCCTCCGATAATTTATGTTTTTAGCCAACCTCTCGAACCTTTTCTCTATACTCATCTCATGCACTCACCCTATAATCCTAGGGTGTTCCAAAGGCATATGGAAATGCATGTATGCTAGTTCCACACAGCTTCTAATCACATGCAAATATATAAACATAAATATACTCGCATAATTAAAATTACACAATCATGTTATGTAATTATACATTTTATCACATAAAATTAGCTCATCAAGAATGATCAAACACGAAAGCAATTTACTGAATTAATTCAATTAAACATTACTTAATTCACAAAATATTTTTGTGTCACTATCTATGAAATAAGAAAACTAGGTTTTACGGTTCAAACACACATCCATTCATCGGTTCACTTTATGAACCCGGGTTTCACGGCCATTTCCGGCCTCAATCCAACCAATACATAATTTATCACAAAATGCATCAATTAATAACCCAAATCATCCATGGAATGCCACTACGCTTCCATTTTTCTTTCAAAAATTTCAGATTACCCGGGTCCCAAGGTTTGGGACCGATCCAACGGCCTCTCACAGCCTCATTCAACTCAAACATTAGTAAAACACTTAATATGGGAGTAAAACTCAAGTAGAGAGAAATCCCTACCTCTCGGAGTTTGATGAACTCCCTAAATCCCAGACTCCACGCGAAGCCCTCCGTGAGCAGCCCTTCTTGTCCCGAAGACCGCCGACAATCGGATCGCCCGTATTTTTAGAGAGAAGGAAGACTTTCTCTCACATAAAAAACGCCATTGAAGCTACTGAAGTCTCCTCCCCAAATTCCGGTTTTTGTTCTTTAGTTGGATTTTGAAGAGACGGCCACTATTCCTTTTGTTTAGTGACTTAAGTCAATTTAATTAATTAATTTCTTTCTCCAATGACATTCGCACTATCTCGCCATCCATTTTCGTCATTTCACCATAATTTACTTATGGTAAGATGAGTACTTGTTATATGCGACTCTCGTCGCATCGGTAAATCGCTTACTAAGACTAAACGCGACACTCGAAACGCGGTCAACTCCTCGACTGCCTCTGACTAATAAATTTTACATGGTAACTAGATTTTAGAGACTATTCCAACTAAGTAACTGCTTCATCATATGAGATCTAGAGAATAATTACTTGATTTTAACCGAATATAACTTTTGTAATCGAATACATTTTGCCCTTTTTCCGTAAATCGAATTTCTGCCCATTCTCTCTTAAAAGGAATTTCATTCCGAAATTCCTGATAATCACAATCACTACATGCATATGCAACGCAAGACTTAACATGCATGTAAACAAACATTTAAATCTTAAACGACTAAACCACGTACCTTCATCCCCAAACAAGAAGGATAGGCCCGACGTGTCCTCGTGCTCCCATCGTGACTTCTCCACCCATAGTGACGCCATAGCACCAACACTAGTCTTCACGGTCTTAAGGGCCGCAAAACTTGATCACGACTATCAACACGCACACCGGTCCCTCTCCGAAGGTCCCATCCGTGTCAACCTCAATCATTCCCCAATCCACCACATGAGCCGGATCCGGAGTATTTCGGTTAGAGACGTGAAACACCCCAGCGGACACCTGACATGCTGGCGGTAACGCCAACCGGCACGCAATGCCTACCCTCCGAAAGTATCCCGGAAGGCCCAACGAACCCCCGCAATAACTTCCTCACTCTACCAACCCGACCACTCCTCCCAAAAAGATCACCTTCGCAAGACGCCAGATCCCCAACCTCGAACTCTAAGGGCTGACGCCGCACATCATCATAGCTCTCTACCTACCCAGCCGTGAGAAGATGCTATATCGATCGCTTCCACCTTCCTCGGAGGTGTCTCTAATCGATCATGACCATGACGGAGCCTCCCACTGTCCAACATAACGCGACTGCATGGGCCTCCACTACGCTGGGCTCTCATACGGTGCCATCTGTATACTCTCCCGATAACCTGCTATTGTAGGCGACCCCACTATGGAAAATGCCACCTTGCGACCCCAAGATATGCTCAGGCCGTGTCCTCTAACACATGTATATAATCCGCACAACGTATAACCCTACACAACCCTTACTTAGTGTGTAAACGCTGACCTTCCCAAGGTCACTATCGCTGACAATCCAATGGACCGTCAATCCCAAATCCATGCCGCGAATGACATCCATATACCGAGCTCTTGCCCGCTCAACAACCCCCAATGCAATTTCCAAAGGGGTATCCAAATCTCGAGTCACTCCCGACTCCTATCACTCAACTCTAAGTCTAAGTGATAAACTGACCGTGTGTTTTTATCTAGGGCAACATAACTCTTTGGTTTACACTTCAAGCCTCTTACATTCACACAAAAATTCGGGATACCTTCCTACTTCTTACACCCTAACTCCAGATTTCCCACCTTAGAGATTAACTAATTCCCTCTTGCTTTCTTGCCCCCACACACTTTAATTATTCTTCATCTCCCGAATCGAACTATGAGTCTTCTCATCAATGTAGTTCTAAAAGACAAACCTAATAATTTACCAAGAGGGGTGAATGGACCACTGCACCCACACCCAACTCAACGCAATGTTACCGTGCACACTAACGCAATAATGCCATAATCGGGTGGACACCCAATCCTGAGTCCACCATGAGCGTAATCTCGTGAGATCTCTCACTCATAATCCCGACCGGTCATGTCAACTCACCCTACATCCTAGGGAAGAACCTCTATTCCTGTCTTCTTTAACGGCCTTAACCTCTAAGCCCAAATCCAAGGTCGTGTCGGGTATGACAACCCGGCTAAGTTCTCAATTACTGACAACCCGATGGATGTCAACTCATTCATGTCAAGCCTGAAATCAACAACCAATATGTCTACCACCCTAAGGTCCACCACGCCTCGCCGCGCCACTGATCCCGTCCCGACTTCGACTCCACACTCAGCCCTCTCCGTCTATTCAGGCATCGGGAGTGCTTGTATAGCACCCAGAACTAAACCGGCCTCGAATTCCATACTAGGGGTGTGGAGGAATGAACTCAGATACTCCCGGTCTCTACGGCTTAATCAATGATATCCCAAAGTCTTAGGATCCCTATCTCCTGGGCAACTCAGCCACTCATGCTCAACTCGCCCTAGTCCTAAACTAGTGTGAATCGTAGTCTTTACCTCTTCCCGAACTAGAAGGAAGCCGATCCTCCCTCTGCTACCAACACCCGTATCCCGAGTGTCCAAGTATCCTCACCCTCTCTCTATGGTCAGGTCATCAAAACTATGGTGTCCATGTCCCGTAGGCGAAGTCCTACAATCCTACCTCGAATGGACAACTTCAGCCCATTCTCGAATCTCCTGTAATACCTAGCCAATCCCAAGAAACTACGTATCTCAAAGATTGACATTCGGTCTCTCCTAATTCATCACTGCCTCAACCTTCTCTAGATCGATTGACACTCTCAGGTCACACCACGTGGTCCCAAAAATCTCCCTCAAGAAGCTTTCTTAAAACTCGCACTTTACCGAACTTAGCATACACTGATGGTCTCTCAAGAATCAGAATAATAATCCCTGGTGATACTCATGCTCCCACTGACCGGGAGATCAAAATGTCATCCACAAAGATCACGACAACTCCATCTAGATAGGGTTGGAATACCGCGCATGAGATCCATGAACGCCACAAGATTCGCCAATCCAGCGGCATCACCGCAAACTCAGTGCCCATAACGCGCCCCCAAACGCCGCCTTAGGGATATCTGCCTCTAACCCCTCACCGATGGTAACCAGCGGCTGGGTTCATCTTGAGTAGACTCAAGGCTCTCAACCGGTCATATAAATCATCAATCCTCTGAATGGGTACCATTCTGGATCATAACCTGCTCAACCGTCAGAAGCCACGACGCAAGGGTCTTTAGCCCTTCTCTTCGCAGGAATAGGAACCGGGAGCCCTATGGTGAAGTGCCTTGGCCCGATAAAACCCCTCTGTCCAATAGCTCTTGTAACTCGGACTCGAATCCCGTAACTCAATCAAAAGCCATCCTAAGTGAGTTTGTAGAGATGGGTGAAGTACCTGCGCGAACTCGACACCGGTCTACGACCATTCCGTGGAGGCACCCAAGTAGCTCATCTAGAAAACATCCACATACTCGCACACTACTCGGCGGATCTAAGTCCTGTTCTCCTCGTCCTCTAGTAAGGTCAGTTAGCCAACCCGCTAACTCGTCCCACACTGGACTCGTATACTATCTCGAGGCAACATTGCGTTTGGTCTCCTCTCGAAATACCACACGAGTACTGGTCTTACGGAAGCAGAACTTCTACGCTCACAATCGATAACGACCCCGTAAGCTGTCAGCCAATCCATCCCCAAGATGGCATCGAACTCTGACATATCCATGATCCTCAGGTCCACTATGAGTAGAGTCCCCGGTGATCCCAACTCGCAACCCGACATATCATCCCATTCTCGCCTAACCCCTGTGGAGAACTCCACACACAAAGGCCCTCTAAGGTCCTAGAGGTCCTGCCTACTTCCACCATATTGGGCTCTACTCTAGCCGAACACTAGTTTAACCCGTAGGTCAAAAGTAATTTCCATAACCTCTAACACCTTCTCAATCTGCATGAACCAATGGTCGGCCACCATCGGATCTCCTCCCCAGAATGCTCTGGAGGATGTTAAGGCCCTAAACTTCAGAGGTTACTAGACCTCTCCGACCACCTCACATAGCCTCGTAAGGGAGCAAAGGTACAACAAGAATACCCAAGTGCCTCAACAAAGGCTTTCTGTTTATCAAACACCGTGGTGCCCGACCAAGCACTCGTGGACACCCCCACGTCCTCGCACTCGACTAGCCATCTACGCATTTTAAATTTGGGCAACAAAAATCATTTAATTTTTCATTTCGTCTAACTAGCAATGCACATGCCAATTAATAATGTAGACTTGTCAACCATGAACTGACCTCGCTCATTTCCTAAGTGGCGCTTAAATCTAAACCACTGGGCTTCATTTATTCCAATAAAATTCCAAGTTTTCTTGTTCATTTCATTATCCAAATCTCCTAAGGTCATAGTTCCTAACCTTAGCATTCACCCTTTCCTATACTATTATTATACCATGCATATAATTTACAAACACAATCGCAATCACAATTTCCAATGGTAAGCATAATACAAGATTCTAAGGCATAAGCACACTCTCGAGACACTATCTCGTACACATAATCAGTGTATAGCATTGTCCTCGCATTTACAAGTAATGCAAGTGCAATTAATTATACATTTAAAACATTTTTATCAACAAAAATTTCATTTTTGAAAATTTCATTTTTTTTTTCTAAAATTTTGTCTCATTTTATTTTATTTGATTTTTTTCAAAATTTTTTTTTTTTTTTTTTTAAAATTTTCAATTCATCGCTCACGCTGACCTGGGCCAACGCTTAATTGCTCACTGACACTATTCACTAAGCCATCACCACGGATTACCGTTGGTCAATACAAAAACAGCTACAGTAAACACACATCCAAAGGTTCTCATATTCTGCGATACAATTCCTCCTAAGCCCTCCTATTGCAATAGACTTCCTCATGTTGCAATACAATCTAACCCCTTCCTCTAAGTCACAATACAATATAGTATTGCAATACAAACTTAGCCCTCAAGCCTTCTTCTCTGCAATACAATTTTGTGTATTGCAATACAATGCCTCTACAACCCTCCTCTCATGTCATAAATACAATGTCTTGCAATACACTTCACTCACGCTTTTCCAAATTCTCTTGCAATACAATTGCAAGGCTTGCAATACAAATTTTTTTTTTTTTTTTTCTTCACAATACAACCGATTCTCGTTAAAGAAAATTTTTTTCCTTTATAATTTTTTTTCAGCTTATTTTAATCGAGACACAAAAATTTATATACATTTTTTTTTCCAATAAGAACCAATAAATTTATAAAACTTATTTTCACTCATTTTTCTCAACTTACACACTTCAGAAAAACTTTGAGAAAAATATTTCTTCTCATCAAATTTTTTTCATTTCTACCATCGGAAAACACTCAAAAAATTATATACCTATGTTTTTTTTTTTCATTTATACTCAAATAAATTTAGTAAAATTATTTTTTACTCAATTTTCTTCAATTTTACAACTTGTAAAATCTTAGAAAATTATTTTCTCATTCTCATAACCAAATAAATTTATGAATTTATGTTATTTACTTTCTTTTTCCAGTTTTACACTGTAAATTTTTTTTTTCTCCACCTTATATACATATATTTTGTTTCTCATTTCTCAATAAACCAAATAAATTGCTTAAAATTTATTTTGTTTATTTTTTTTCATTTTATTCTGGAAAATGGTCCGTAATTCTCCAAGTTCCTTATATAACACTAACCCTATTGCCTTAACCGCTTTCTCAAATTTATTAAAATTTGATTTCATTATCCAACAACTCAAATAAATTTATTCAAACTTATTTTATTTCTCCTCTTTGTTCCAATTTTTTTTTTTTTTTACACACTGTAAAAACTTCTAAAAGTTTCTAACACATCACTTGTTTTCCTATGTGCTAAGTACTAAGCACACAAACAATCATAACACATACAACATGGTATATACACCATTCATCAAACATTCACATGTTCACACATCATTTATCAAACAATCACCTAAAACACATGCATGTAGTGTCCTAGTCTTGTCCCGTGATTTCCTAGGTAATCTCATACCTAAACTCAACATCGAACCACACCTAGTGGTGATGCTCTCACTCGACTATGGCCTAAGCCCAAATCCTCAATCTATAGGTTTCCATATACCTATACTCCACATCAAACCACCTAGTACATGATACCCAAACCCGAGCTCCCTAGGTATTCAGATACCTAAGCTCGATACTGCCGTGAAGCTGCATCGGACTAAACTTATAACTACACCCACCGAAATCCCAAGGTAAATCAAGCACCTTAAATTCTCCGATACCTGTCGCACGCCTAAACCCGGGGTCCGTCACCACCCACAACCTCATGGAGATTGGAATGTCGGGGTGACCCGACATTTTCACGCAAAATCGGCGTGAGTCTCCTTGTACGAGAGTCACCACTACAATACTTGTATAAACCCGTATTTACTCCGTCCTAAACAAATTCCAATATATGCAATATATATCAACACTAGCCACTGGGCCCACAAACGCACTAATATACATACCAATCATGAGTCCAACTATATATCCAATAGTTACAAGAGAGGTAATCAATTCTCCTTATACAACACATATTAAAATTATAACATTCTAATACATGTATCCACAAATCCAAAGCCACAATCCAAATTTTTCTTCTAAACTCAAATTTCTCTGGGGATCTAGCCGTCTCGCACGCCTCCCCGCACTGCAAAAGGGGTCCCACGACGCAGGTGAGCTAATGCTCGCAGGGAGAACCGCCCTAAGTGGGCGCCCACCACCCAAGTGCAAAGGCAATGTTCCAAATTAAACACACATTCAAGTAAAATGCATGATCCTACTTTGAATGTCTACATGACCAACTCGCATCCCTAGTCCTCATCGACCCTCACACTCGCCTAAGCCTCAGATGAGAATTTCTATTGCTTGTTTGTAATAAATCTTCTCTAATGCATATATATATATATATATATATATATATATATATATATATCAATTGGGCCGCCCCGACGATTGATATATATTATTTGCTTCAGGACTACTCCTCCGATGAATATCAATCAGTCATCTCGACGATTGATATTTTTAATTTGACTACCCTTCTCGATAATTTATGTTTTAGCCAACCCTCCGAACCTTTTTCTATACTCATCTCATGCACTCACTCCTATAATCCTAGGGTGTTCCAGTGCATATGGAATGCATTTATGCTAGTTCCAATACAATCTAATCACATGCAAATATATAAATATAAATATACTCGCATAATTAAAATTACACAATCATGTTATGTAATTATACATTTCATCACATAAAAATTAGCTCACATGGGTTAATGATCAAACACGAGCAATTTACTGAATTACTTCCCCACCAAAAACACATTAATTCACAAAATATTTTTGTGTCACTATTCCTATGAAATAAGAAAACCTAGGTTTTACTGTTCAACCACATATCCATTCATCGGTTCACTTAGAACCCGGGTTTCACGTACCATTTCGCCAATCCAACCAAATATACAATTTATCAAATGCATTAATTAATAACTAATTAGCCATGGAATGTACCACCTACTACCGATTTTTTCTTTCAAAATTAGACACCCGGTCCCAAGGTTCAAATAATCCAACGGCTTCACGGCCTCATTCAACTCCAAACATTAGAAACACTTAATATGCTAGGAGTAAAACTCAAGTAGGGAGAAATCTCAATTTCCTGAGTTTGGAGGAAACTCCTCAAATCTCGGTACCCACGAAGCTCCTCCGCTGCCAGAGTGCCTCCTTCTTGTCCCGAAGATCGCCGATGGTCGGATTCTTCAGATTTTTAGAGAGAAGGAAGACTTTCTCTCACATCAAAAAAACGACATTGAAGCTAACGGGAAGCCTCCCTCCCCAAATTCCCGCTGTCTTTTAGTTGGATTCTTTAAAGAGATGGCCACTATTCCTCATTATTTAGTGACTTAAGTCAATTTACTAATTAATCTCTCTTTCTCCAAATGACATTCTCCGCACTATCTCGCCGTCCATTTTCATCACACATTTCTTACTCATACCCACTCTATGGTACATGTGTACTTGTTATATGTGACTTTCGCCGCATCGAAAATCGTTACAACACTCGAAACGCGATGCCTCGAAAAACGTACAATCTCCGACTGCTTCGAATTCTACAAAATTTGCACGGTAACTAGATTTACAGACGATTCAACTGTGCAATCCGCTTCATCATATGAGATCTAGAGAATAAATTATTTGATTTTTAACCGAATTACAATTTTGTAATCGAAATTACGATTTTACTCCTTTTCCAGAATTGAAATTTCTTGTCCCTACATATACCTGACAGCTAAACTAGGAAAATACAATGAGAAATTGTCAAATGAAATTGGACTAACAATAAGACAACATGCACCTATAAAAGTGGAAAATGAAGCAATGCTCAATTCTGAGATCAATGCAATGCTTCGATCAAATCAAGGTAAAATTGTAGTTTATGTGGGTGTTTCAGGTGTAATTAATTATTACTGTTCTTAATATATTATATGTGGATTCTTTCTTATTGGTTTTGAAGGATAAATTTGCTCTGATTTAACACAAGATCATGTCAAGAGAAGTTTAGAAACAATGTTTGATCGATTTAGGAATCGAGGTGTGATATGCATACATTTTAAGAAGTTTGAAACTGTTGAAGAGGCTAAGCGTCACACTCATGAGTCTGTGTCAAATCAGGGGGATTGGGATTATCTTTGTGATATATTTGCTAGTGAAAAATATAAGGTAAAATTTGTAATAGATAATTATTCATTGATGTTTCTTAATAACATTTTGCTACTATATTACATAATTTTATTACTGAGTGCTATTTCTCAAAGATCGCTCAGCTATCAAGCTCAACAAATAGATCAAAGATGTCTTTCCACCATCGAGGAGGGTCTCGTTCATTTCTCCAACATAGTCTACAATGGGTAAAATATGAAACTAAGTTTATTTAATTACTTTGAATTATTTATATGAACTTGTATCTTACTCAATATAAATGTATGATATTTGACAGTTAACAGAGCATGAGAAAATGGTTGGTCAAATTGAACTATTTAAAGTGGTTCATTGGAGTAGTAAAGATGGATGGACAAATCAAGAGGCTGAAAACTATTATGTAAGTTTTATTTAGCTTAGAGATTCTAAAAATTTTGTTGTCATAACTTTCTATGGTAAAACAAGTTTACAATAATGAAACAATGTGGAAGTGTCACCATGACTATTTGTTTATTAAAGAATGTGGTAACATGTTTAGACCTTTTATTAGCATCACTCATACATTGAAAGTTTGATTTACCTATTGGTCGTTTGAAATTTCAACATTAGTAGATTGAGTCATGGTAGGTAAATTTTGACAAATGCATAAAAGAAAAAGGATACCATGCAAAATTTTCTACACTTATTGGTTGATGATTTTGAAGTATCATCAGTTTATTATGTGTACTCTGTTCTTGTTTAATTTAATATTATTTCCTATGTGATGACAAGTTTAGATATTTTCTTAGATAGTCAAACTAAAAATAATTAAACTAGCATATTAAGTTCTTTTTTATTTCTTATTTTTTGCATTCATAGGAGAAGATGTTAGAGCTCTTACACCAGCCAGTAGCAGAGGGAGCTATGGCCATGACTGAGGCGGAAATATGTGAGAATGTTTTAGGCACACTATGAAAGAAAGCAATTTAAATGTATAATTTTAGTGACAAAATATTTTATTACTAAAAGCCCATTTTCTGTAGTGACAATAGAAGCTCAAATTCAAGTAAGTTTTGAATTTGTTTTTTGTATGCAAACAGAGTTTTGTAATAGTGAAATTGTGGAAAGAACAAGTAAATGAGACTCCTGATGATATGTGGCTGCATTATTATGAACACTACTACGGTGGTTGCTTTACATGTATATGTTATAAGTTTTATTTATTTAAGAAAATATATAAATCGGGGCTCCACCAATGACATAAAATAGTTAAAGTCCCACTTCAAGTGTCGCGCCCCCACTCTTTCGCTCTAGGCTGGATAAGGGCGCGACACAAAACCATGAAGGCTAGTGGTCATGAGATACGACTATACCAACATGGATAGGAAATTTGCTGATAAGATCTCAACAAGTGGTATCAGAGCCAGGCTTAAGCTTAATTGTGTGAGTGGAAGTTGAACAAAATGGAATGATGAGCCCATGGCAGTGGAAGCCTAAGTGGTGTGTGCCCGAATGCAGTGAAAGACAAGGAGGTCACGCCCTGATCCCTACCACCCCGACGCTGATCCGAACCGGTCCTGGGCGCGATACATCTATACTCATATATCAGGGGACTCATCGACCGTTCTTTCTCAGTCGCACTATATCTTCCATTAAGCAATAAACAATTTCAAAGAATAACAAAATCATTTGTACATGCACAAAAGAACTACCACCTGAGTGGTGTCCATCACAATTTATACGCATATACTTAGTCCCATTACTTATACAATTACTTATATAGTACATATTTAATAGTGTTCAACATTTGCTATTTGTTTGCAAAAAGAAACAAAAGACTTATACATTATACCAAAATCTTCCAATGGACCCCTATCATGTGTCGACTTCTACCGATGTGGATCGACTCGTAATAATCGCTCCTTCTCTGCACCTAAGAATGATTGAACACCCGTGTTTTACGCTTTAGTGAACATACATGGGACAACCACCAATGGCGACTCATGCTTATACATATGCATTATATATATATATATATATATATATATATATATATATATATATATATATATATATATATATATATATATATATATATCTAAACATATTTCTATAATGTAATTCCTCATCATCTCATATTCCTATTGCATGTCTTAACTTTTCTATTCCTATACTCTATCATATCGCTTAGTCTATGTCTTTTTTTTCATCTTTCTAGCTCTAAGGATTTATTCTCTTATCTTCACTTCATACTTCAGACTATCAGATACTTTCTATTATGTGTGTTCATCTTCAGACTATTCATATCCCTGTTATCCTCGTACTATTCCTACTTTTCTGTGTTTTTATACCTATTCTCATATCAGGTTATAATGTACTTCTATACAGCCTTTTTTACTATGTCTCGCAAATACCTTAGAATGATTCAGAAATAACTGAAGAAAATTGGCTGGGTACTATCAATCGGGCATTTGCAGACGCTGATCTCTCTCTCAAGTAATACCCGAGGTATCATCACCGGCATTTGAGACGCTGACCTATGTCATATGCCATCTCGGCACTGGCTGGGTACTATCACCGTACGAGGCGTTGATTTCTATCTATCATGTGACTTTGATGCAAATACCGATCCAAACGGATCTATATCACTCAATTCAAACTGGCCCCAATATTTGTCTATGAATATGTCATAAAGAATCGTATCTTCCCTATAGGCATGCCTATCTATCCCTCTACTAGCTCTAAGGCATAATCACCTTATTACATTTTTCTGCATATCTCATAAGCACGAATAACTATCATATCATAATCGCTATGCATATATACTATCATTACTTTACTCAGATATTAGTTATCATAATTGTAGCTTCCTCGGTTCTCTATCTATATAATACCTATATTCATATTTTTTTCATCATTTTAGTTTTTGGTTCATCATATATTCCTAGCGTGTTCCATCTTATTCTTTCTGGGTATGTCTATCTTATACTCATATCAATTACGTATTCCTAGTACTATTTGTTCTAGCATGTTCTATCTATTCATTTAAATATATATCATCATATAATCCTATGTCTGTATTAATGAACACATCTAAGAAATACACCTCATTCATATATTCTTATTCCTTTATGAATCTAGTTTACTTAGGAATGGAATCCATCCAATCGATCATCCAAACTAGAGTTATGGCATTTTCTGGCGCCAACTAGTCATTTTACCGATTTTTCTGATGACAGTTTGTATTACTCAATTTTCCGGGGTCTTAACTTAATATTTTGACACTATGTCCTTATACTCATTTAAGGCTAAGGTGCTAAGGGTTCTATTCCAACTGGAATCACCCAATTCGGAGCACTGAACTCGGGGCCACGTCCGAAACAACCCTGATTTTCTATGTTCAACACGAAACCAGAGTTTGGTTTGCACATGGTCCCACTGAGTATATTTTAAGCCACTTAGGACTGTGAATTTGGCAATTCCTTCCTTTAAGTTTTGTTCGAAGTTCATTTTAATTGGCCATTTGAATCACCCAAATCGGATAAGAAATGAGTAATTTATACAAAATACTAAACTGGTCAAAATCGAAAATTGTAACAAGTTCCTACCGGTAGAACTTAACTTCTACCGGCAGAACTCGCCAAAAATGACCGTATTCAGTTCTACCGGTAGAACTTAACTTCTACCGGTAGAAGACACCCGAGAATGCCCAGAATGGGTGTTTTCTCACCTATTTTTCCATACTTTTGATCCATATATCACTCCTATACTTCCTACACACCTCAAAATCCTTCCATATGGCTCTTATAACTTCTTTCTACTCACCATCTTTCAATACCTATCTTGCTTCCAAATTCTTTCATGAATTTCTCCCAAAAATCATTCCAAATATGGGTTATGATCCATCCTCAAAATCCAACGATGATGATTAGTTAGGGTTTATTCTAAACCCTAACTCAATTGCTTCCAATTAACCATGAATTCATCCTTAAAAGTGAGTGATCTTATACTTCGCTTGTACTCTTTAAGGTTTATTCACTTATTTCTTAACATAAATTTTGGGTTAAGATGAACTCAGATTTGCAAGATTATAATCCATCAAAGCATGGAAATTCATTCAAACTTTTAAACCCTATGTGTTCATACCAAATCCAAGTTCCATACTTTGATCCTAAATTTGCTTATCTCCTTCTTCCTCTTCCTCTCCTTCTTCTTCTTCTTTCTTCTCTCTTTCTTCTACTGTTCTCCTAATTTGAGACCAAATTTGGTCTTTAAATCCTGCTTTCTAAGGCCTGTTTGGCCCTCCAAAATAACCCATTTTTAGGTCAAGTTTGTCATTTGCTTTTAAGCCCATAACTCATTCTATTTGCAAAGCAATTTATGTCATATTATACTTTGGCCTCTAATTTGTCAACTATGACTTTTATACTCCCTTTAGACAAATCTCAAAATTGTCCTTAAGTTTTGTAACTTTCCTGTGATCTTGTTTTATTTAAAATTTATTTAACTTTTTTAATATACCCTAAACAAGTCCAAAATCATATAGGTATATTTCGGATGTTACGTAAATCCTAGTTTAAGAGGAGACTCCTGAAACTTTTTCGAGAAATTGTTGAGTGTGCAATTTAAAGTCCTATAATGTCCTACATCTAAGCATTTAATGGGAAGACTTATGAGTATATAAGTATGAATAATATCCAATTAGTATGAAGCCTTGGGGGAAAAGCTTAAAAACAAAACCATGAGGGCTTAGGCCCAAAATGGATAATATCATACTAATGCTGATAATGAATGGGAGTCCATGTATGCCTCCCAACAAAGTTGGTATTAGAGTCGTGTTTAGCTTAACCTCAGGGGTATATGTCTAATAAATGGTACGGACCTTTGTTCAAGTATTCATCATATCACATACTAACAAAAGACATAATTTCGCATTAAAAATGCACTTCAGGGATATAATTATAATGTGGCTGAGATGACAAAATGTCCAAGTTGAGATTTGTGTATGAGCTTTTTTTTTACTCGAATGTCAATATAACTTTTATTCTACGACGCTAAATGTGCTAATTTAACAGATAAAGATAATAGTTGTTTTTTAATATTGTATTTTATTACGTATTAAGTCAGTTGCTTTTTTATATGCTTAAAATTAGCATCCTAATTATATCAAGAAAGCAATTTGTTTAACTGTATTCTTATGATAAAATGAAAAGTATTATACAAATATATGTATAACATCTAATATATTAATAAAAAAAATGAAAATTTTATTATGATAATACAAAATGTATTATTATTGTTAAAAATAATTATATTTATCTATTTTATATAATGTACAGAGAAGATATAAAATTAATAATTAAAAATATTTGTCTTTTTTAAAATCATGATTGATCTTTAAAAATATTTGTTGGGATTTTAAAGATTTAGAATATTTTGGGAAAATTTTAAAATATGTTTCTGCTTTTAAAATATGATTTTTTCTCTCTAATAGAAAACAAAAAAATTTTGATTTTTTCTATTCAAAGAAAATTTTTAAAATTCATAAATAAGTTATTCAAAATTAAAAAATAATCGATTCAAATTCACTACAATTTGCTTTTAAAAGTCAAAAAACAAATTTTCCTCTTTAGTTATCATGTGGAGATTTATGTTTACACTTTCAATAAAGATTTGTCTCGAATGGTGAAGATCTCAATGTTAGTTTGTAAATGTCATTCTTGCAAATATTTTTTGTGGATTCGTCCTAACTAATTTCTTTATTTTAAGAGTAAAGGTTATAAAATCTAAAGTGATCGCACATAACTACTAATCAACACTTTTCGAATTTTACTAAATAGCCATGATCACCAAGGTCAATTATACACCCGCACGGGAAAGCACATAAACAAATATAGACTGACAACTAAACACTTGTTATAATGTAATAAATTGTCCTAACCTTAATTTTCTTCCCCGAATGGTCTCGCTTTTGAGACTTGGAACGCCCAACAACTGAGCTAGACATATAAATATGAGAAGCATTTATTAATTTAATATACATGCATGCCTAGTGTGAGGCATATTATTGAATCCGCCATCTCTCTCCCAATTTACAAAAGGGAATATCACTCCAAGAGGGCCATCTAGAGCTGAGACCTTCCAAGATGGTCTGGCATTATCATCCCACTACGCCTTGACATAAGCTTCCTCTCCTCAATCAAATACATCTTCCCATATCGCCCAAGTACTTCAGGAATGGAAGTTGCGGCTAAGATCAACAAGGTCAAGAATTCTGCTGTACTAAGCCTTGTTAGATTACAAGGGGCTTATTAATCGACGAAGAACCGGATTTATTCCTGGCTAATTAAGTGAGATTACAGTTTTATCAATTCATACTGGCCTGCTGCCATGGTTTGTTACGCCCGCCAGAACAGAGGGCCCCGTGGTCGAACTCAATATATAAAGAATGCTCAAGTCCTCCCAAACCTAAGGATACGCATAATTTACATTTAGTTTTCCGAGAAAATATTTTTCGAGATCGTTGAGAGCCTCATTCGTGGTCAATATCACTGTATAGGTCATTCGAGAAGATCTTGAGATTCGACGCTGCTTTGCGTGTTCTCAACAATTCGCATCAAGAAGACATTCAAATGGATTCCAAATCAAAGTACATGAATTTTCATTTTTTCTCCATTAATGTTATGGCCATAGTTCAACATGGTTATCTAGGATTGATTGAATCGTATCCTACGCTGGCACGAGCCAACCATAGATTGTTAGAATACAAAACATAAGAACTTGAGAAAAATTGGGTTTAAGAAAACGCATTCGGGTCTCCAAATGAGTTTTTTGACAATCCAAAATTAAATATTGCAGATACTTGGAACTACACGACGACATCACATCTAAAATCGGCCGCCTAGGTGGCCTGACGTCGCTCACGCGTCGCCACGCGCCACCACGCTGTTTGAGACACGCGCATAAGCGACACGCGCCGCCGCGATTCGCTCAATCCGCGGTTGATCGTTGAGCTCACTTCGCGATACTCGGGGCCGGGAATCGACCGTCAATCCGACCGCCTCGATCCGCTTTGCCGACCCTACGCCATTTAGCGGATCGACGGTACGCCGGATGCCATTACACGGTCACGACATGGTCGATGACAGCCAACGCAGATAACGGCGGCATCATGATGACGCTATCTCCACCGCTCGACCACCTCATCTAATCGACCGACCGATACGACCCGATCGTGTCAACGACTTACCCGACCCACAATAATCCACAACGACTACCACCACATCCACAATCGCCTACCTAACCCGGCCAACTGGCCAACGACTTACCACCCGCCGATCGCCGACTGGCCAACATAACCAAGAACAGACAGCTGCAGTTCATCGCTGCCGCACACCCGCAGCTTTCATGCGCGAGGGCGCTGTGCGAGGGGTATTAGCAATTTTGATATTCATGATCAGATCACCTAAGCAATGTGGTATATCGACTTAGTATACTGCTTTACAGAGGCGAAAATAAAGATAAAAAACCTCATGTACTTAGAACAGGGCAGTGGCTTTACGCATTTTTGGTATTTCTCATGGGTTTAGGAAACATGCATATGGTACACATGTATATCACGCATAAGGGCCGGGTAGGCTAAATTCATCACACTATTAATAATACTGAAGATAATTAGCATTATATATATATATAGAATGATACATAAAGAACATTCCTGTATGAGAGATTTTTCAAGGGATTCACAATCAGTCATGACCTCGCCAAGTGGCACACTGATCGGCTCTGAGAAATACCGCCATATTGTTGTGGATCTCCTGCCTCTGTCATATTAGATCATACTCCAAAGAGGTGGTCCTGTTAGTCATTTTTATGGATACATGTATGGCATGTGTTTGAGACTGACCATCTTGAAGGTCATACACCCAAAGGTGTGATTTGTCAAGGATTGGGACATGTTCTGCCGTCATCATGAGAGTGTACAACCCATGTCATATTTCGCCCAAAGGTGATTATGTGACATGTGGTTCTCAAGAGTATTCACATGATACTTGACTATTGTTTATTTTATTTGCTGACTTTTCAGATTTTAATCATCTTTAATCGGGAGATCCTTACTTGTATTTAATTTCAAGAAATGGAAAGAGGACTTTCTGCTTTGACTGAGTTTCATGGATGCCCACACAAGCTATAATGGATAGTTTCTATGATATTACATCCACTAGTAATCGGTTTCAGAAACCGACTTTGCTATCTGGAGAGGAGCAACAGGATTTGCTTATCAATAATTAAAGAAATCCATGCAAGAACATTTGTGTTTGGTTTACCAAAGACCCACTCAAGAAACATACACATACTTGAGCTTATATCAATAAAAGGCTGCTTTCTAAGCAGACCACTACCATAAGAGTCTACATTATATACAATCATCAGCCATATCTCTTATATGATGATATATACAGCCTGATAAAGACTAACATCCCGCCTGCCTTAAAAATGACTAGAGATATGATCTTTCAGATGTAAAAATGACCAAGATAAGAGAAAGAAAACTCAGAATTAGTTTCACTTGGTCAACAATTTAAGATTCATATAAGGGATCTCATGGCAAACCAGAAATTTTATCATCACATTTATCATAATTACCTCATATATATTAAACATTAAAAGAAAAGTCTGAGTCTTCTAAAATTCAAGATTTTTCTGACTCAAGAAACACTGGGAAAAGTCATAGGTTGTTAGATCAATCGAGGTGGAGGGAGTGAATAAGGGCAAGCATGGCGATGCCGGATGTACTATGTAGCCATCATCGAATACTTAGAGAATTTTATAGTGGCATGCATAGCATTATGCTCCGAGTCTGAGAATGGTGATAAATGAAATGCTAATCGCATTTCCATGAAATGTAAGAGTATGACAAGAGACAAATCATCTGCTATGTAGTTTAAAACAATTACATTTTTGAATCGCGGTACTACTAAAGTCGCTCCATTTACCTCATATGGATTCAAAGAAGCTCAGCTTAAACCATCTTAAAGTTGTGATGCCCTGTATAAAGTTATATAATCCAACATTGGTAAGTTAATTCCAAACCATTAAAGTATCAGATCTTATCTTAACATTCGAAGGACATTCCGCTCTATAATCCCAACGGAGGCACAAGAATCAGGGAATCACGCACACCAAGTTTTGGAGTTTGATGTGGTCGGGGTAGAAAGGGAGTCATTGTATGCACTTTATCGTATACAGATAAGACGATAAGTAATGTGGCATCCTCAGATCTCCCATACGATAATTGTGGAACCCCACACACCATATCAACCCGGCTGAGACTAGATCCCGTTGTCGAGACAAATTCAATGAGTCTCACCATGCTCTAAAGTGTGATGGGCTATTACTACTCCAAAAAGAAGGAGATCCACTAGTGAGACGATCACCCATACCACCTAGATCATTTACCATATAGGAGAGCAAGACTACGATATTTTATTTCAGATCGATCCAATAACTTATGAGGAAGCCGCTTTCTTCGCCCTCAATCGAATCGCCATTGATGCAATGAGAGTATTGAATCCAATCTACGAGGCATAACCCGAGTTTGGGAACTTATCAATTACCCGATGAGCTACAGACCCACTACAAATGGGTGTATAAGACTAAAGGGACTCTAAAGGAAAGATCGGTAGTTTAAAGCCGCATCGGTAAACAAAGGTTTCACTCAGAGAGAAGGAGTAGACTATGAAGCAACTTTTTTCTCCAAATTTCTTCTGAAGATTCTTCAGAGTGATCATGTCATTAATACTTCATTTTGATACGGAGTTGCCACCTCGATGGATGTTAAAACCCGCTCTTCTCAATGTTTGAGACCTTAATGAAGAAGTCTATATGATGCAACCCGAAGGTTTTCAGGGCAAAGGATTCAGGTAAACTCAGATAAGACCGAAAAAGTCTATTTATGGTCTCAAGCAAGCTTCTAGACAATGACATCTAAAGTTTCATAAAGTCAAGAGCCATATGGTTTTGTTGAGAACAAAGTAGATCAATGTATATACCTATGTCGTGAGGAAATTCATTTTCCTAATACTCATGGATGATATCCGCCAAAGAACACCTTGGTTTACCATGAGACAAAGCCATGTCAACAATCATGAAGGACTCAGAGGCGTCATTCCTGGCATCGAGATTCATAGGAATCGTTTCGCAACTAATGTCATCTCGTAGGGCATATGTTGATCGAATTTAGAAAGATTCAACACGCACAATGTAAGCCAGAATTGCTCCGTCCAGAAGGTGATAAGTCGTAGCCCATCACAATGTCTCATCTCGTGATATGTGAGAGTCCCAAATGAAGAATGTAATCTTTATGCTAGTGCACTCGGGAGTACTATGTATGCTCAAGTACACTAGGCCCGATATTGCTTCAGAACAGACTTCTAAAGAGATATCACTTCAAAACCCGTGATACATCATCAATACGCCAAGAAGGTTACGAGGTACTTAAAGAGGACAAAAGACTATATGTCGATTTACTAAACATGTTCAGACTTACAAATTAGTCAAGTATTCGCATTCGACTTTGGTCACCGTCGTATGAAAAGAAGTCAACAACTTGTTATATCTTTGCTGCAGGAGGTGCAAAGTCATGGAAAAGTGAGAAACAAATCAATCGTATCCTCAATACAGCTGGAGTTTAGAAAGACATGCTTTTCAGCAACTACTCGTGCAATTTGGGCTAAAACCTCATTAAGGAGTTAACTGTGGTTTGATTTTCAGGATAGCCCATACAATTGTATTAGACAATAACTCGCAGTTGTTGTTTATTAACAATGAGGTCTCAAGGGGTCTAAGCACATGGAGGTCAAATACCGACCATAAAGGAAAAAGTTCAAAACCTGGACGTTGAAGGAGCACATATCAACAGATGATGACGGCAGATCCGTTTAATCCAAAGGCCTCGCCTCGTGTATTTGATCACATGTCAATAATACGGGCTTAGAGTATCATGGATATTGTAAATTAGTGGGAGCTAATAAGTTTTATGTTGCTCTTATGAAGGTTGAATCCAATTTTTATTACATTTTGTATACTCGAATTTGTATCAACTCTTTGCATTCACAAGGTATTTGTGGAATGTAGGTTTATCGAAGCCGAGTACAAATAATCATGAAATCTCGAGGTATCAGGTAAACCTGAAAGTACAGCTATGAGGCATTATTGGCATTAAATTTTTAACAAAGATGTTTTGTTACACATAAAAGTAAAGTTACCTATCAAGGTAACATACATGTGCTCGCTTGGAACCATGATGGATATTCTCCCGGTGACACACTAGGTTTCTTTTGCGGACACTTAAGGAGAGAGAATTTGGACTAACAAAATGGATAACACATGAAGTATCACTCATTATGAGGTATTGATCCATTTAAACACACTACCATATTGAATCCATATCAGTAAAGTTGAAAGCACTCGTGACCATGGAAGGGCTTGCGTGAGTACATGCACTTACCGCCATGATTCAAAGTTCGAGACTTTGCGGGATCGGATTGACTATTAAGAATAATCTCTGCACTAATATAAAGGTGCGCACACAAGCTTGTTTCAATTAATATCGCCCAAGTGGGAGAATGTTAGATTACAAAGTGGGCTTTATTAATCGGATTTATTAATCGGATTTATCTTGCCTAATTAAGTGAGATTATTAGCTTTTAATAATTCATATGGTGGCCAGTATGTGTGGGTTGAAAAATTCGCCAGCCCGTAATGTAGAGGGCCCGTGGTCGAACTCAATATATAAAGAAGGCTCAAGTCCCCAACCCTAAGGATAATGCATAATTCTCACATTTAGTTTTCCGAGAAAAATATTTTTCTGAGATCGAGAGGCATTCTCATTCGCTGTCACCAAAGGGTCATTCGAGAAGATTCGAGATCTTCGACATGCTTTCTTTCTTTTCGTTGCGTTCTTCATCACCCCGCATCAAGAAGATATTCAAACGGATTCAAATCGTGCACATGAATTCGCTTTTTTCTCCATTAATGTTATGCTTTATGTTCTAACATGGTTATCTAGATTGATTGAATCGTATCCTACAGCTCTTTGACAGCCTCTCTTAATAGATGTCTAAAACCTTCCCAAGTTTCTTTTCACTCTCTTCGATGGCTTTCTCATCCGAGGGAGCTGTGCCTCGCGAGCAAACAGATTCGGCGACTAAATTGTCAATCACAGGTGGTAGTTCGGTGCTTCAACTTCAAGCCTACTGTCTACGCCTCCTCTCTCCTATTGACTTCACCAGTAGATCAGTTCCTTGAGACTTATACTTCTCAGCATAGTACCTTATGATTGCTCGTGATTCTGAAAATCAGGTCAATATCTTTATACATCAATGATTTTACATGGTGGCAAAGAGGTTTTATTACTCACAATCAGAATGGGGAAAATGATATATAAATTAAAACTCCATCAAGACAGTTTTATATAAAGAAAAGGCTTTCTAGGTATGAATATGTTGAAGTCCCACATCTGGGCCAGACACAACTAATAGAAGTGAATATACCTGAGAACCTTCCCTCCCGCTAAGGCCTTTAATGAGAGGTCCAAGCATCTGTGATCACTATGGAGGAGGTTCCACACTTACCATCATCTGGAAGGACTGGAAAAAAGTGAGGGAGAGTGTTAGAAGTCCCACATCGACTAGACATGGTCCAATTGAAGTGAATATATATGAAAGAACCTTTCTCTTGTTATAAGGCCTTTTAATGGGAGCTGGTGAAAGAGGTTCTAAAAATATTAATATGGTATCATAGCTAGTCAAGTGTCCAGATCACGAAGGAGGAAGCTCCACACTTATCATCCTCTGAAAAGAAAGGAAAAAAGAAAAAGAAAAAAACCCAACCTTCCCGTGAGAGAGAGTATTGGAAGTCCCACATCACTGGATATGGTCCAATCGAAGTAAATATATACGAAGGAACCTTCCTCCTACTATAAGGCCTTTTAGTGAGAGGTAAAAGGGGTTCTAAAAATATTAATAGATTACTGCTCAATTTAGAAATTTGATAAGAAGGCTTGTAAGTGGGGTAACTGAAAATTAACCAAATAAGGTGTAGTCTCCATCTTGAATGACAGGAACAACTCCAAAGGTCTGCATTTTATGAGAGAAAGAGGCATAAATAGTCAACAATATGTACAAGAATAAGCAAATGGTGATACTTCTTCAATCATGAAGCTTTTGTTTGGATTGTTTTTTAACTTAAAAACTCACTTCGCCCATTAGATAGGGAAAGTTCTTGATATTATATACGTATGTGCTCCGAAAAGCAAAATTTAAAAGCTACGAGGGTCTCTTAGGTCAAAAGTGGACAACATCTATAAAATTGAGTGCTAACCATTAATTCTCATGTGGGGGTTTGTTGAAGGCCCCTTGGATCCAAAGGGCAAGGACAGTGAAAATCATTACAAAAAAGAGCTCAAAACAAAGCTTAAACAAAAAGAAACAATTAGTTAGAACCTGCAAGTTGAGGAAATCAGGATCCTTATTCTGTCCTTTGATGATATCGATGGGGACGGTCTCGAATTCGACCTCCTTCTCAATGAGGCAAACCAGCACACGCTTTGCTGAAGCAAAATCTGGGCCGTACAACTTCACCACCACTGTTATTCTCTTGATTTATCTATCAAAAAATCCAGTCAGATAATATTTGAGCAGCGTATCATTGAAAATGGAAGATGGAGAATCAAAGATAAGGTTCTCTCATACCTACTTTTTCACGAACAGTGGAACAACTTTTGAGAAGTTTGGGTTCATTTTGGATTCTTATATATAGGGCTTTTTCCTTGAATATTGATGAGTTAACACATCACATGAGAGAGGTGTAACACCTTAACGTGAGTCATAACAGCAGTTCCAGACAAATATTCATAGTTGTAGATTAAAAATATATACAGTAGATAGTTCCCAACGCCTGTAGGCTTTATGGATAAGAAGAGAACATGAATGTGCCGGTTTGGCTTCTTCTAACAACATACAGGCCTGTCTTTAAGAGTACAAACACAGATCAGTGGAATGGAGATAATCTCAAAGGCAGATTTTATTGATTCAGCAAAACACACTTGATATATGGTCTCCGGTCCAATTTAATATAAGAGAATTTATTCTTTTCTCATGCCTCTGAGAGGTTATGGTACCCCATATATTAATACTGTAAAACCTGAAGAAAATTTGATTTTTTTCTAAAAATGTAAAACCAATAATTAGTCTTATATTATGTTTAGTACTCAGGAATTTTCATCGCCTCATGATTATAACTGACAACACTCGTTTATCGTTTCTAAAATTCCATCGTGCTCACTGACCTGATATAGATTTCGCAAGCCTTTTCAGGCATCCAGTCAGCAGCAGATATATATTGATACATGCCATATTAAAGATAATATAGTTGATACTGGTGCAAATGAGGGCCAAGTGTCATGGTTAGAGGCATGCATGAGGAGGATGAGGTGGTGGCTAAGAGTGAGTGGTGACACATGGCATAGGACACATGCCATGTGAGTGACACATGGCATGATAAGTGCCATATGTCAAGTCTATACAAAGAGAGGAAGTGAGAGTGGGGGAAGGAATTCGGTGGAGAGGAACAAAGAAAAGGGAGAGAGAAGGAGAAGAAATGGAGAGAGAAAGAGGGGGGGAAGGAAGATCAGCAGCTTCGTCCTTTATCAGTATTCCGATGGTCGAAGTTCGTTGGGTTGAGAGTTAAAGTTCTTCTATGCGACGAGAACTACACTCCAAGAGGTAGAAATTCTTTCTCCTTTGGTTATTTCCACCCTAAGGGCTGCGTTTGGACGGATTTTTGGCCTATGATAAGGTTGCCTTGTTTGACCCTACATACTGTTTGGACTTTGGGACTGGTTTTCGGTTGGGAAATAGAGGGAATTTGAACTCGTTTCCCCAATAGAAGTTGTAGCTGCATTTATGAACTTGATGTTAGACTTTTGAATCAACCAATTCGGACTTCTACAGCTCAAGTTATGGTCTATTTACCGGGACGACCACAACTTAGGCTGTTTATTTATTTGTGTCCAAATTTAGATTGATTTCGTGTTGATTTCAGACATTTGGAACTTATTCTTCGGGACTGTCCCATGGCCGGCTTGGTGGTCACTTTCAGCTATGGCCTATTTTGAAACCGTTTTGGTGGCCTAGCCTCAGGTCGTGTAATCCACTCTCAGGACTGCTAGGCCCCGTTTTGGGATGGATTTCAAAACTGCTTAAGACTGAATTCAATGCTACTATGGGATCAAGCTGTGTCCCGTAGGCATGATCGAGGCCTCGTGGATGGCTGCGAATGGTAGCCCCGCTTATAGCTCGGCTCCTGTGGCCATTTTGTGGACTGTTTTGTGGACATAGTATATGTCACACTTGGCCTCAAGGATCAAGGGAGTTGCACCTTGATTTGAATAAACATGCTTGGTGGTAGTTGTGTGATAACATGTTGATGTATGTGTGCATAAATATATCGACACGATATGAGTTTAATTGGAAATTATATGCAATTAAGAAAATTGTCCATGACACATGATGAATTGTGTGGTTTGAGTTGTCTATATGACATTCCTTACATATGTGGTATGACATAGTCATGTGGCGCATCGCATTGCATTATGCACGGGGACATCGCATGACATGGGTGTGAGTGCATGATATGAATCAACACCGTGCTCGTGATTGATCGACTCTGCACTTTGGACGACGCCCAACAGAGCCACACGATTGCATAAATAGAATCAAAATATGTGTTCTATGGATAGTGCAGATGATACCCTCGAGTGAAAGACCCAGATATGGTTGATACGCTTCCAACCCGTGAAAGCCCGTGAAAGCAGAGGGTGTGTGAAGCCTGTAGTGAGACCTTGAAAATTCGTTGCCCACAAAAGACACATGGTTTTGTAAAAGAAAGGGTCTTTCGAATATGACATCCAAAAGTTTTGATTTAAAGAACAAATAACTTTTGCTTTCAAAATGATCATTAGATGCGATTAATCGATGACAGATTTATCACGCACTGACATAGTATGCGTGCAGAGCTCTGATCGACCAGGTTTACTGTTCATCGGGGCATCACATCGAAAGCAGAGCCGCACGACTCTGAGCATGGTACATGATTGAGTCACATCTCTGCCTCATGACATGCCATATGGTATTCCATGATAGAAGTGCGTATTCTATATGGAATGACACCGTGAATGTGAACAGATGCGCACTGTGGCCTGAGTAGCCTCCAGAGAAAATTTCTATCTCTAACAAGGACTCACCCTATATAGGAAAAAATATTTCAAGAGCAGGAAGCACACCAATGGAACTAGCGCCATGCGAGGCCTGAATTAGAAGAGAGTCGGATTGCGGGCTTTCTTGTAAAATCTTTGTAAACCTTATGAGCAAAACTACTTTCGCTTATATTTTAATTATGCAAGAGAGTTGTAATTAAACCCTTATGAGTCGCTTTAATTATAATCTTGCATGTTTTTGAATGAAAATAGATAAAATGAACCTTAATGGTCATTTAGTGCAAATTTGTATGATCCCTTGGGTGAAATGGGATATAAATGTGGCAAGATTGCAAGTACCCGTATATCCACGAGCTTCTCAGGAAGTTGATTCGCTGGTCACGGACCCCTGGTTTTGTGGCTGCCACATGCCTAGGTCTATCACTGTCTCTTCTAAGGTTATGAATACCTTTAAAGAATAAAATAATTCCTCGACTTTCGAGGGTGTTTCCGTACAAGGCAATATAGGTGCAGAGAGTGGGATTATTAGGGTTTGTTTGGTTACGCTAAAACTCCGTTATCGCTTGAAAACAAGGAGTATAAGGAAAACACAGAGAACATATTTGATTTTTTTTTGTTATCTAGGAAACAAGTAAAACATATAAAACACTAAATTCGCATAACAATAATGCTTTTATGAACATCAAATGATGCACTGTTTTCTCAAAAATTGTTTTCAAGAACAATTTCAAAACAAGAACTAAATACTCTTAAATCAAAAATTTCTCTCCCATTATTATTTTTGATAAATTTTTATGAAGATATGAATGAAACAAAAATATTCCCATAGACTTTAAATATCACTTATAAAGGGATTTTGAATTTGATACAGACTAGGTGTCGGTGATCTAAGGAACTTAGGAGATCAATATGGAGGCTAAAGATGATACTCTAGGGAAGGCCTTTTTGTTCATGAGAGACTCAAGAAATTAAAGAGGTTCAAAACAAAATGAGTAAGAGTAGATAAAAGTCAAGAGGTAATGTTACGAGTAATTCCTAACCATTGTCACAAAGAAGGACATTTGATCAAAGGGATGCTTCAATAACTATTGATACCTACGAAAGTTTCCAGGTACTTGCTATCATTGAGGAAAAAATTTGAAATAAATGGGTTTTAGATTTAGACTATTCTTTTCATGGATCCCACTTCGAGACTAATTTATCAACTTTGATATCATTCAAAGTGGCAAAAAGTATTGATGGGAAACAATGAGGTACGTAGAGTTGTTGGAATTTGCTCTATCAAAGATTCAAAATCACAATGAATGATGAATTTAGTTAATTGAGATTTTTTCCTGACTTAAAGAGAAATTTGTCCTGTTAGGCATGGTGGAGTAGGTGGAAATTTATCTTTAGAGTTGAAAATGGTATGATCAAAGTACTTAAAAAATCAATGGTTGTAATGAAAGAGCCAAGGCAAAATGGCTTGTACATCTTTCAAGGGATAACTATTATGGGTACTACGATAGTATTATGGGTCCACATGCCTAAAAGTTTATCGATTTAGTCGTAGCTCAATATTATAATACTTGACTTGAGCTGCTCACAAACTTATTCAAACTTTATTATTTTATTATTTATTTGAGTTTAATCAAGTCGAAGTCGAGTTGATTTCAATTATAATTATTTATTATTTTTTAATTAATTTGAGCTTTGAGCGTTCAAAATTTAATAAAAAGCAGGACATTCATGAAGGAAAGAGGTTCCAAATTCAAGTATCGGTGAGAAACAATTTACTACATTGAATCAAAATACTTAGTTGTAAAAAAAAAAGTAGTTGGCAACAGAGATTTAGCCATTTGAGTCAAGAAGGGCTCAAGAAGTTTAATGTTTGCTACAATTTGTAATATTAAACCAAACATGCAATAAAGTAATGGGCACAATAAATCAATTCATGGGAAATATAGGTTGAGATATGATTGTGAAGATCCTTAGATATGTCAAAACGACCTCAATTATTATAATGTTGATTCAAATTTTATAAGTGAGATTGACAAGAAAAAGTCTATTATGGCTATCTGTTCACATTTACATGAAAAAGTCTGAGTTAGGTTTTAAAACTTCAAATTATTGTGAAAGAAAATTGTACCAGGGAGCATGTTTGGATTCATTTTAAATCGTTATCACGATACAAAACATGTAAAATATTTTTGATCGTCGAAAAATTGTTCTTATTCTCTAAGTTTAATATTTTTCAGAACAAAAACTAAACATGTTTTATGTGTTTTCTTTGTTTTACTTGTTTTTCAAAACCAAAAAAAAAAAAAAGATAATTTTCAAAAACTGTAATCAAACATACTTTTAGTCTTTGTTTAGTGAATTTTTTTTTCTCATCTCTATAATAATTCCCTCAATAATTGAGAGGAATGAAGTTTACTAAAACAAGGAAAAAATTAATATCTTTTTTACCATAATCAATCAATTAATCAAGCTAACTAGAGCACAAAGATCTAAAATTAGAAAATTGGAACAAAAATAAATTAAAAATTGTTTCTAATGCATTATAAGTAAACAAAAAGAGAGAGAAAAGGTTTCTATAATGCTTGATATCTATGTTATAATCATTAGATTAAGATGCTTGTCTTTGTAGTATAAGTAATTTCTATTATAGGGAAAATGAATGAAAGTAAACTAACCCCTCAAACCTAAATTGCCATATTTTTGGGAAAAAAGTTTGGCAAATAACCAAATTTTATTCGTTTGGCATCTAAAGTTTGGCTCATTTATCCATCAATAGTTTTTTTTTTTTTTTTTTCTTGTTCAAGTATTGTTTCCCAACTCTCATTATAGTGATTGCTATGATAGAAAGGAAAAAAGACCCAATTCCAAATATAGCTTCTTTATTTTTGTGTGAAGTTGAAGTGTCATTTTATGTGAGGTTCCAAATTCAGCAAAGCCCACAAAAATTTTGGGCAACAGAAAATTTAATTTCCCACTTAATTATTGCAATTTTAAATATTTTAAATTCAAAAGAAAAAAAAAAGTTAACACCCGTAATTTAGTATAAGTTGAGAAAAAATGTAAAGGAAAGGAAATAAAAATAAAAATTCGAAGGAAATAAATAATAAATAAAAAATAAAAAAAATTAAATATATTTTTTTATTTACTATTTCAAACTCATTAACAAAAATATATGTTTTTAAGTGATTTTATTTTTATTTAATTTTCTCTTAGATTTTTATTAAATAATTCCTTATTACTTTTTAAAAATCAAACATAACTGATTATCGTCATGATTTCATTAATACTTGTCAAATCAAATTTATTAAATACAAAAACATAGAGAAGATGCCTATATTTTTAGTTTCTTTCTCATTTTAGCCTTTTCTATTTTCTTTTCTAAGATACCTACTATGTGAGAAAGTTGAGTTTATTCATGCCTTGATTGGAAAATTTTTAATTTATTGTATGCCTGCTCTTAGTTACAACAATCTAAATTAAATTAAATTTATTTTTAAAGATCATGAAGGTTCGACTAGATCATCACTTTTAAAGAAAGAAATTAGAAAAAAAAAAAGAGAAGAAAGATGAGAGAGAAGTATGGCTAAATGAGTTGTTTTATTCATCATGCACCAAATAACCCATATCGCACTTAATGCCTAGTAATAAAGGTAAAAGTTATGATTTCATTAATCTAATCTAGCTTTATATGATAACTCCATCCCAATACCATCTTGCTAATTTAAAATTGTTTATGATACTAAGAATTTTAAATATTTAATGAGGAGGTGCCAATTTATTAGCTAATATTTTTATTATTATTATTTTTTATATTAAATTTAATATTTACTATAAATAAATAAGATATTATATTTTTTTATCATTTTAGTTTATTAAAAAATCTATTATATATTAAAATATAAAATAAAATAAAATAAAAACTTAGTATTATCGTGGGATGAGGTGAGAGGTAGGACTTAGCAATACTCGACCCTCGCACCACCAAACTCAAATCTCAAACCTATCAAAACCTAATTATACAAATTTCATACTCATCCTATTGCATGTATGAACTCGAAAAACTTTCGCCCAAGTCATCCTTTGTGAGAGGGATTACTAGATCTCAAACATGAATCATTTTAAAACATAATATTATAATATAACATATTAAAGTAATATATATATATATATATATATATATATATATATATATATATATATATATATATATATATATATAAAACCCTAAGGACTCGAACTAAAATCTAAACAACACACGAACACGAGGTTATCCAACCAAAATCTATTAGTTAATATTATTTAAATTTAAATTTTTTTATTACACTTTAATTCCAATATAATAAATTATTCCACACTACTCTAACTCGGGACTTCTTTTATACCTATGTGCATATTCGAAACGATGAACACTTTAGCACTCGATCTAGGGCACATGAGCTTGAATTTAAAATTAATAACAGTTAATTTATACTATTTAATTACATTCATTTAATCATGTTTCAAGCATAAAACTAGGCCAAAATGAACAAAAATATTGAGAATTTGAGAAAAACAAATTCCATGAAAATGACTGTATTTTGTTTTGATCCTTTCAACCAACCTTTCTTTTTCCTTCCATGTAGGCCCTCGTCCATGGGAAAAACTCCCCCCAAAACCAAAGATTCCCAAATAAAATGACATTATTGTTATTTTTCTAATTTATATATAATTATAGATAAAGTAAAATAATTAAGAGGATATATTTAGAAAATGGTTGCTTTACCTTTGCTATAACGTGAAAGGAAATTCTTTTCATCTATAATCTGCGAAATAAATTGACATTTAAGAATATAATTTTGAGTGTTAGGTTTGCTAAAATAAAATAAAACAAAAATTGAGTGTTAGGTAGATTTATAAAATGGATATCGCTCTAGAAGTCTATATGTTACGTGTAAAATTATGCTAGCTGAAAATTAAATTATAGATTACATTTTATATTAATTCTTTTATATTGAAAAAGAGAAAATTTGGGACTTATTTCTCTACTGTTTTCGGCACCAATTTTATATTTTTAGAACAGACTATTCTTAGAAAAAAGATTAATTTTAATTGTTGTGAATTGTTGTCTTAATATCATTTTTAGAAATATTTGGTTAAAAGACATTAAATAACCCTAAAATAATCAATTTCAATTTTAACATTCTCATATACATTTTTTAAAAATAATCAAATTTGACAAAAATCTCATTTCATTTCATATATTTACATTATTTCCTTAAAAAAATGGTTTTTTTTTTTTTTAAACAAGGTCATTTTTTAGAAAATCTAACCACATTTTGATAAAAATATGTTTTAATCCAATCACCCTTGTTTTTAAAAATAATCATAAAAAACATGTACGATTTATTACAAAATTATATCAAAACATATTTAAAAGATTTGAAATAAATTAAATATAAATTGTTTTTTCAATATAAAATTTTAATTAAATATAAATTGGTTTAAAGCACTAGCTTGTATAAGTAGGGAGGGGTCTTGGAAACTTTTGAGCAGATTTTGTAATTTCTCTAAAAAAAAATTATTTTTATTTTATCAATAAGAAAATTTTAAAAAGTTCTAATTATTACAAGTGGCTTCTAGATCATTTCTAAACTGACGGCCGGTGAGGGACAGACATCCCTTGTGTATGACGAGCACGTGTCAATCAGGTGGTAGTTTCTGTAAACTGAAAAGTTCACAGCCTGCTTCTATAACTGCCCCTGATTTGCCTCTCCTTCTCCACGTTCGCTCAACGGCTTTCTCTCTAAAACAGAGGATCTTCTTCTGCTTCAAAGAGTGTGTCGCTTCAAGCAATTGGTTTTTGCTAAAGAAAATAAGAATGGATACTGATATGGGTTCTAAGCACCGAGTCTCGACTGGTGAGTCAGTGTTTCACTCTCTGTTTGCCTCTCAGAAAGCAGTGGAAATTTAAAAATGTGTAATCGGTTCGTCGGTTTTTTCTGTTGTTTTAATAATGAAGTAGGAAGTTGTGGATTTTAGTTTCATTCGTGTGTGGCTTTAGTTGAATTTAAAGTTCTTTTTGTTGGTTTGATGTTTTTCTATCTGTTTGCTTCCTGAGAAAACTGTGGGATTTTTGTTTTTTGTTTTAACCGTGTGCATTTTGTGCTGCTTTAATGAAAGGAAGTATGTTTGGTTCCCGAGAAAGTGAGGGAAATACGTATGAAGGTTGTTAATTTTCTGTTGTTTAAGTAGGAGATGATCGATGCATCCAGTGAATTCGGATATCTGGTCTGCAGTTTTGCTATTTTTCTTGTTTTATTCCAATCAGCTGTGAAACAGAGACGTAAGGCGTTTTCTTAGTTACAGTATCCATTTTGTTCCTGAGAAAGCTGCGGAAAAATATGGATTGAGAATGCATTTCTCTTTAGAAGAAAAAGAAAGATGGTAGTTAGCTACCAAAGAATTTGACTATGAGACTTGTGGATTCAAAGTTTATTTTCCTTCATTTTTACTCTTATTTTTTCGGAATCCAAACAGAGTCTTTGCGGAACATAAGGGGTTATCTCATTCAATTTTGATATATTTTGTGCTGGTTTGATCATCATTTGTTCTTTGTTTGGATCCTGAGAAAGCTGTGGAAAAACATTCTTTGAAGTGCACACATTTTTATTCTTTTAGTTACAGTTAGGTCTGCAAAGATAATAGTGCCCTGCAACAAAGAATTTGAATACAAGGTTTCTTCTAAATTTTTTTTTCTCTCTTCTTCCCAATTCCAAATTCCCAGCAACCAAACAGACTCTTATTGCTTCTCCTTGCTATCCAAGAAAAATGTGGAAACAGTCTTTGAAGTATCCACAATCCCTATTGCTTTAGTCTTCCAAAATAAAAAATATTCTATTAGCAGACAAAGAAATTTGAATAAAAGGTTCATCTACTCCATATTATTACTACCAAACAGATTCTTGAGATGGTAGTTTTGAAATTCCATGGTTTTTTCCTCTGAATCTCAAGGGTTTTACGCTGCTTGGCCTTCTTTTCTTGATTTTTTAAAACTCTTTTTTCGTTCTTCAGCTTATACAGTACTTAGATTGTGAGTTTGATTTTCTTCGATTCGCATTCTTAAACAGCTGATATAGTACTTAGTTTGTTAGTTTGATTTTGTTCAGTTCACATTCTTAAGCTATCTCGGTTTTCGTTGTTTTACCAGTTCTACACATTGATCACATGTTACCATCAGTTTAAGAGGAAACAAAAGGCCTCTACTTAATTATGTGCTGTTTGAATTTTCATATATAAAGAAGAAGCCATCCTTTTTTTCTTTTTACAGATATTCATAGTCAAAATTATCTATCCTTTCAATTATCTTTGTTTAATTTGCAGAAATTCTACAAGACAACTCTATGTCTAGCCTATCGAGCCTCGTTGTTTACGGGACTTAAGCATTTCCCCCCATATATGTCTACCAGACCACATTCCTCAGGAGATGGGATTATATGAAACAACCATGAGACTTTGGGATACTTTGGTTATCTGACTTTGATCGCTTATCGCCCTTTCAAATATGTTGTATTTGTATTAGAGCCGATGACAATGGTGAAGGTGCTCAAAACTTCCTAAATTACTGGTAAATAATGAGTTTTGTTCATAATTTTTGTTTTAATTTTTAACATCCAGATCGACATCCTTGCAGGTGTGAAATTTTTGCATTATATTCGCTACTATGTCGACACTCAAAGATGGGACTACTGAATGCTTCCTATGCTGCACAAGAAAATGCATCTTCAGTTCCAGCTGAGGAGACAAGAACTAGTTTACTTCTGAAGGAATTCTTTCAGAAGCATCGTAGTTCACGTATTGTACTGCTACTCGTCGTTCTCCTTGGCACGAGCATGGTTATAGGTGATGGAATCCTCACCCCAACAATGTCAGGTGTTTATAATTCTAAACATGAAAAAATCAACCAAACTGTTTGGCTTTTTTTTGCTGCTGTTCATGACTTACATTTTGTTTGTTCTTTTCATTTAGTCCTCTGTGCAGTTTTTGGAATTAAAGCAAAGTTTAAGGAACTGCATGAGAGTAAGTATGATCTAGCATGTGCATTTTCCTGAGATTCCTTTCTAAGGATTTCGGTTTAGTACATTTAGAAGGGTAGCATTTGAATTACTCTTATATGCCAGATTATGCTATCATTGTCGCCTGCGTTATCTTGGTGGGACTTTTTGCTCTTCAGCATTTTGGGACACACAAAGTTACTTTCTTTCGCCCGATTCTGATAGCTTGGCTGATCTGCATCAGGCGGCGCAGGAAGTGCCTACAACATTATTCACTGGAATCCTCATGTTATATACTTATATCGCCACACTATATCTATAACTTTTTAGGGAAACTGAAAAGATGGATGGAGTTCCCTTGGTGCCATTGTTCTTTGCATTGCAGGTCAGTTGGTTGGGAAAAACCCCTTGAAATCTCGGGCCTATCCTCGCAATCTTTCTTTTTGGTAATGGTGGAAAACTATTTTCTGTATTCAGGTGCTGAGGCTATGTTTGCTGATCTAGGCCATTTCTCCAAACTCTCAGTCAGGGTAATTTTCCTTAACATTTTACTTCTGCTAATATTGCAAAAAAATTATAATGCTAAAGAGATATGCAGTGAAGGGGTTTTTTTTTTTTTTTTTTTAAATTTTTGTTCTTGTCTATTGCAGATTGCATTTACAGGAGTTGTTTATCCAAGCTTAATTCTGGCATACATGGGGGAAGCTGCTTATCTATCCAAAAACCAAAGGGATCTTGAACACACCTTCCACCATGCTATCCCTGGTAAGATTTAACTCCAAATTGCCAAAGACATCAATTTGAATGGTTCCAATAATTGAATTTGCAGCTTAATCATCTAGCACTGCAGAAACTTTCTTACAAAATCATTTCTGGGTCATTAACAAGCGAAATGGAATTATATCTGGTTTGTCTTTAAGCCAGCAGAAAGGAAACATCAACTGCTAATTGATTCAGGATAACACCAAAGCTTAATTTCTACAATCTCTTTTAGCTTCATATCTGCCAATTTTAATGTCAAAGAATGTGGATTCTTAGTATACATATAGATATGCTCTGTCACTTTGATTATCAGTTTATTTTCGGCTTTCTTTCCATATGCCATTGTTTGGTTAATTGCTGCATGTACTTATAATTCTTTGTAATTCTGTCTCCTCAACAGTCTATGAAATGATTAACTTATGTTTGTTTCATTTCCTGGAAAATTTAAATTTTCCTTTCTTTGCTCATTTTCTCCTATTGCTCAGAGCTGATGTTCTGGCCAGTATTTATCATAGCAACGCTTGCAACAGTTGTGGGAAGCCAAGCTATAATTTCCGCGACATTCTCGATCATTAGCCAGTGCAGGGCATTGAAATGCTTCCCTCGAGTGAAAATAGTACACACATCAAGCAGAGTTCATGGACAAATTTACATACCAGAGGTGAACTGGATTTTAATGGGATTTTGCATTGCTGTTGCTATCGGTTTTAGAGACACCGCCATGATTGGCCATGCATATGGTTTGTGTTTTACTACTACTACTCTCCCTTCTTATATGCGATAATAATCCCACATTGTCTAATTTAAGCATGAGATGTTCCTCTCACTTATCGTAGCCGGTCTATCGTCATTCTCGATCATATCAGGGACATTAGGCACCGTCATTTAGATTTCCATCGAGAATTGTTGCAGGAGAAAGGGCTACCTGGTGCCCGGTAGAGCCCAAAGTGAAAGCCTATCTAGAAAGGAATGCGCTTGTCCGCAGATGTCCGACTTCTTTACAGCGGGCAAATGACAAGATTTCTGTATATTAATATGACTCTCCAACACTCTCTCCCTCACACAGAGTACCAGTTTTTTTTCTTTTTTCAAGTCCTCTAGGAGATGATAAGTGTGGAGCCTTTTCCACCTGATTCGACAACACCTAACTAACTCTGATACCATATTAATATTTTTAGAATCCCTTCACCTCCCACTAAAAGGCCTTATAGCATGAGGAAGGTTCTTCCTTACATATTCACTTCACCGGATCCACGTCCACCGATGCGACTCCAACATTCCACACATCGGGGCCCATACGAGATCACGAGCCCAGACTTCTGCCTCGAGCCGCCTCCTACCCATCGCCTGGCGGGGCCGCCCGATCGCACTCGGCATTCCATCACTACCACCATCTTCTTCTCAGCTTCCTAATTTCTTTGAATCTGCAGGTCTCGCTGTGATCACAGTAATGTTCGTGACAACCTGTTTGATGTTCCTCATTATCAGTACCGTATGGAAGAAAAATATCATCGCAGCAGCCATGTTTATACTCGTCTTCGGATCTGTAGAGACGCTATATTTCTCTGCATGTCTAGCGAAAGTACAAAGAGGAGGATGGCTTCCCATCATCTTCCCTCTAATCTTCATGTCTCTGATGTTTATCTGGCAGTATGGAACTTCAAAGAAGCATGAATACGAGCTGGAAAACAAAGTATGCCTGGAGAATCTCTTCAGTCTTGGGCCAAGCTTAGGTATGAGTAGAGTTCCTGGAATTGGCCTAATTTATACCAATCTGGAATCTGGGGTGCCTCCTATGTTTGCTCATTTTGTCACAAACTTTCCTGCTTTCCACCGTATCCTCATCTTCGTGACTCTCCAGTCATTGATGGTTCCAAAAGTTCCGCCTGGTGAGCGCTTTGTCATAGCGTGATCTACCTCTGAGTTCTACTTGTATCGCCGTGTCGCCGCGCGACGCAAGGTACCGCTAAGAGGTAGAAAATTTTCGCTTTCTCTATTCAAACTTTTCAAAACAAGCGAAAAACACGTTTAGCTACGGTAATTGGGACAAAACAAAATTAAAACAGTTAAAATGAATTCATTATTTTCAACATTTTATATACGAATCGAAAATCGTTGTTGTTTTCTTGCTTTCGAATTCAACCGAAAAACAAGCTGTGATTTTATTTTCAACATTTTATATCCTCATTTTCAAGAATTGCTTTACAAAACGGATTTCTTATTCTTATTTTCAATCAAATTCAAGTACGAAACGTATTTTCTAAAAAAATGAAAACTAAATATTGTATCACATCAAAATTTTCATATTCAATTTTGACAGAATAAAATTCTCTTCGTGAACCAACAGACCCTACGTTTTAAAAAATCTGACATGTTATCAACTTTAAAAGTAAAGTTATCGATTCATCACTAAACTGATGGTCCAACCCGATTAAACCAAGATCGAAAAGGTCATCGATCGACTACCTGACGGGCGATTTATTAATCATTCAAACCATTCGAATGTTAACGAGAACTTTCAGAATTGAAATGGTGTGCTTACCGGCTCACAGCTTTAGGGTCGAATCAGACGAGAAAGGTCACAGGTACACCGTGCATTCAAAACCATCTCATCACTAATTGATAACTCGGTATTAAGGGTCGGGCTTAACATTACTGAACAAACACTTTTGCCTAAAAGAAACGTTTTTATAGGAATCTTAAAAAGTGATTTTACAAGTGTTTTTTTGTTACATGTCGCATTGGTGTAAAAACGCATTTATATCATTAAAATTACAAAAAGGACATTTAATATTTAATTATTAAATAGGATTTAATAATAAATCAAATTTTTTTATTTCAAAATATATAAACATATATAAATATTTATATTAATAAAATCTAAAAAATATCTATTTTTATGATTGTAAAAATTTACAAAAATTGAATTATCAAATAAACATATATAAATATTTGTACTAATAAAAACCTAAAATAATTATTTTTATGAATTTAAAATTCCTTAAAAATATTTACAAAAAAATTTGAATCCACGAATAAACATATATTTGAATGAATAAAACCTAAATGACCTAATATGATTATAATTTTTTATAATCATAGTAATAAGATCTATTATAACTATTGTTAATATTTATAAAAAGATTTCAATTTAAAAAAATACTAAACACTCCTTTTAATAGTTATTATAGGAATATTAAAAATGTTGCTTTTTTTTTCAAAAAACCTGTTTATGCTTATAAACACTTTTAAGAAGTAATATCAAACTGATTTTAACTCTCATAACCAATGTTTTAAAAATTGATTGAACTGAAAAAGTTACCAATTCATGATTTAAGGGCTAAACCGATTATCCGACCGCAATCGAACCGGTTCTCCGATCGGTTGAACCGACCGATACGATTCGGATTTTAAAATACTGCTCATAACTTTAACTGTCTTGGTGTTCAGATATGGATTCAGGGATTTGAGGGATAGCTATGACTTCGAGACTCAACTGATCGAAAAAGTGGCAGCATTCTTGCAAGGCGAAGAACTGGCAGTCGGAAATGGTGGCGGCGGCGTTTGGGTTCCCGGCAAGAGAAGAAAGGCGAGATTCCAATGTGGAATTGAATAAGGAGGTGAAGGAACTATGATATGAGGGAGTCTGGTGTGGCATACATGATTGGAAATCCATATGTGATTGCAAATGAGTTGTCTTCTCCGGTGAAGAAGTTCATTGACGTCGTTCACGGCTTTCTCCGCAACTGCCGGCGACCTACGTTTTGGACCTTACACCTCCCTTGTTGAAGTGGGCATGATTTATCGTGTCTGAACATGTATATATATATATATATATGGAAACAGAAGAAGTATCACTTCTGTAGAGGATAGTTTTGTTTTGTATTATTGTTTGCAACACTTTTATACGGTGGCGTGGCGGATCCAGAAAATATAATAAAAGGGGAAAATATTTTAGGGAGGGGTTATTGTAACACAATGGTTACGTATTTTGTTTCCAACCTCAAGTTTAGGAATCAATTCCCATTGAAAGCAATTTTTTTCAAAAATTTTGGTAATGATTATGAGGATGTGCATTTCTGTTCCAATACTGCAATTGATGCTCTTTTTGTTGGTGACCCCGGCCTATGATGAATGATATTTATCATGATATAATCTCACACGTGGCTTTCACAAAAAGAAGATGGTACGACACTGCTCGGTACGCTTCTCCCATTTATTAGTCGACCTTGACGCTCCGACGTACTCGGCGCCTCTATCATTACCAGCTTACTGGCACCCGCACATAACGAGATAAGCACCCTAACCCAAAAGGTATGCTCGGATTAACGCTTACCCATAAAAAGGAAAGCCAACTATTCATAGACGCTCAGATTCTCGCCGTAGATTGAACGACACGTATCCTACACGGTCACACAAGACTCGCAGATTAAGTTTCAAATGTTCTTTTCACCTATCAACCTGGCCTTTTGATTAAACTCCCTAATTAGGTTTGAGACCCTATTAGATTCACTCTTTATGTTCTTAAACAAAGGAAAAAAAAGTGTTTTCTAGATTGTTCATTATTATTTAAAACAATTAGCATACATTTTGGGTGCATTTTCATATTAACACTTCTTATTTATATATTTATTTGCAATGATTAACACATCTTATTTGGCCCATCATGCCTAACACCTAACTCAAAGTATAGACTGCTCATCGTTAAAACAAGAAATGACATAAATACGAGCATTCTCAAGTTCGACCATAAAGAAAGCAATTTACTACCTCAAACTAGATAAGATAAAAAACACATCTTATTTGGAATTTCAAATTAAATAGTTTTAATGCAAATCCGACCCAATTTTATATTGATATTAAACATTGATAAGATAATGTGGGTCCAAATAAAATTTTGGGTTGGGCTTGGATACTTGAACCCATAACCCAACCCAACTGTTGGAGCGGGTCTTGCCGTATTCAATTTCATTTACTCGTAAAGCAGACGACCGTTGGAGCTTACCAGTGTATCAATCTACACACCAGAGGACACTTCCGTCATTTCACACATTCATTTTGAAATATTCTAGCCGTTGTAGCTGAATATTTCGAATCTTCGGAATTCGACCGTTGCAATAAGTCAAAAGCCCCTCATCTCCTACTTCCCAATACCCACCTCTATCTGTTCTCGTTTCTCAGAAAATCGATGGGCGATCAGAGCATAACAAACCCACTAATAATGGAGGCCAAACCCGTACACCCACTTCACCAAATCGCAGAAACCCCAACCCACAAGCTCCTTCTGAAGCAGTGGCTCAAAGAAGAAGAGCTCATCCTCAATCGCATCTCCCTCAAAGAAACCCAAATCGACGGCGTCCGCAGAGAAATCACAAACCTCTACTGCTTCTTCTTCATCTTCCACTCCACCCTCCTCATCCTCCTCTTCAACAGCGCGTCCTCAAACCCACACGGCGGCGCTTGCCGCCGGTCATGGATCCCGTCTCTCTGCTCTCTCCTCTGTTCTCTCGGCCTCGTCTGGGCCGTCCGGTACAAAACCGACGTCGAAAACCACATGGAGAAGCTTCTGGAGAGGGAGAAAGAGGACGGGAAGCTGCTGGGGAAGTGTGTGGAGGAGTTGAAGAAGAAGGGGGTGGAATTCGATTTGCTGAAGGAGGTGGACGCGCTCCGGCGGGCGAAGAGCTTGCGGGTGGAGGCGAAGGCGGTGCGGAAATGGTCGGCGAGGGATTTCGTGATCTTGTTCTTCTTCACTGTTTCTTGCCTGGTTCTGGCTCTCGTAAGAGTAATTTTATGTAATTAGGGTTTCTTTTTTTCTTTTCTTTTTTAAATTTATTTATTTTCCCTTCCAGGATTGGAATACTTTTTATTTTGGGGTGGCAGAAGATTCTTTGTTTCTGCTGTTAAATTGTGCAGGGAAATTGGTGTTTGGGTGGAAGAAAATGCAGAATATTCTGTTCTGCTTTTTGTAATTTGAGAAACCCATTGGAGAATCCCGGAATAAAATTGGATTATTCTTATAATTTTTCTTGTTCCCTGAAAATGGTCCGGGTTTGTGTTTGATTAGCTAGAAAATTTGGGTTCGGAGCGTTTGGTCTTGATCTTAAACGCCACAATATGAAAATTTTAATATATCTTCAGACTTCTTATTGAGCTCTTTAGGGGATTATCATTTTTATTCCTCTTCAATATTTGAATATTTTTTGTTTTTCATTAGAGGAAAATTAGTGGTTTGGATGGAAAGAAAACCCAGAAAGTTCTGTTGTTCTGCTTCTGTAATTTCCGGAAGCCACATCCAGAATAACGAAATAAATCTGGATTCTAGTTTTACTTTTAGTTTTAGTTTGATTTTATGGTTTTGTCTAGCAAAGAATTTGGGATAATAAGAGCCAAAAACTGAATGAATCTTAGCTCTGATGAATAATAATTGGAATTATTCTGGGCCAGTTTATATGTCTACTATTCCCATGGGGTCAGGGAGGCCGGACCAATTGAGCTACCCTCGGGGTTTAGTATATGAATTATCATTTTTAAATGTAATATTTTTCCCTTTCTGATAACTTGGTTTTGGAACATAACATAACTGTAATATAAAAATGTTAGATTTCACCCCATAAAGTGATGGGTGGTGGCTCTCTGTATTTTTATTTGGTTTGCCTATTCCTATTCAGGTTATCTGGATTTGTTAATCTTAAAATTAACTTAATCTTCTTGGGAACTAATGAGCTCAAATTAAGTTTTTTTTTTTTACTTTTTATGCTAATTTTGTTAGAAGAGTTAATGATTTTAAGCTACATCACAAGTTTCAAAACTTTAAAGTTATGTATTAACTTCTCAAGGCAAAAACAATACTCTCTCCCTCTCAGACATTATGTTATCAGTTCAAATCAGAACTAATCTTCAAGTAGCACAAGCATGGGAACAGAAAAGAACCCGAAACGACGAAAATCGATCCAACAATGGCCATTAAAGACTCATAATATGAGAAAACATGGGCCACAATAACAGTACTAATCAGTAGAGCTAATCTTATGAATAACCTAACAGGTCTCTAGATCTGATTTTTTTACTCATCTGGTAGTCCACCTTCAATGGCTGTTGAAATTGGGGTTCACACCAATGGGTATCTGGTAACTGGAATAAGTAAAGTAGTATATATTGCTACACTTGAGCTAACTTTCTTTGCTGGTAGATTCAAAGTTATTTCTGCCATATGGTTGAGAGTTGCTAGGAAAAAACTAAACAGCAAGATACTGCAGATAAAACCCAAAAACCAAGAGAGCATTTCTTTAATTTTATATTACCGTTCATTGATTCAAGGACCCGACCTCGGCTTGGGCGGCAGCTTATCCCAAAGTGTAACGCCCCATCCCCTGCCTTAGCGGACGATGGGTCGCCACACGGAACTAAGACTCATTTACCTAATTTTCTAACATTGGTGGTCCCATTTCATAATGAAATAAAACTTGTAATACGACCACCATAGCGGTGTTTAACTGTTCATGTACATACATTTATGAGTTTCATTCACTTTACATTTTATACAAGTTCCACTATCTCGTGACGCTCCAAACCCGCGAGTCCCGGGCTGACAACCCCACAACCCACAAAGTTCCTCGTACGGATTTCTGATAACCCGATACCACACTCGCTGGGTCTCTATTTATCAAGGTCCATATTTTCACAAAAATCACAGAGCTTCCTTGTTCGGGCGGAGCCTTTACTCAATATACAACCTGTATAACAATATATCCATAACACATCCAAGGTCTCAACATAAGTAGTAATGACCACACAGGGTCTATCTGTCCATATCCTCAATATACAACTATATTACAGTAGTCCATAAGAGTTTACTACAACACTCTTTATACGTAACATATGTATTATTACGTCAAAACAACTACCAAAGCTCACAATCCCGGCTTTTCTTCACACCGAGCATCTATCGAGCCGTCCTCCCGTATTTGAAATACGGTCTCACGACGTGCCGAAAGAATTTACAAGAGAGTATCAATTCTACAAGGGCTACTCTTCATCTAAATGCACATGCAATGCCACTTCATACATTCAAGTAAAAACATACACATTCTTACTCAAATGTCTACATGCCAAGGATGAGAATGTGACTCACCCTGTCCTATGTCCCGAGTCCCCACCGACTCCCTCACACATGCATATGCCAAGTGTGAAAACCGCCATTTATGTTCCATCAATGAACATTTTTTCCGAAACAAAAGCTTTTTGTTTTATAAGTCAAAATCCATTGGACGAACTCCGATATTCACTTGTTTTTACCAAGTCTCATGTATTTTTATGGATAGCGAATTTTCGGGGTCTCACCGCAGGCTTCGCACTTCTTCCGACACTTTCGCAAATTTTCATCGCCGGATACATATGTCTAACTAAGAATACTGGGTTTTTCACTCGATAGGGTATCTATCCCTACTTGTTATACCCAACACACATATTTTTCATTTCATTTTTCTTTTATGCGACCATGAGACACATTTTGAATGTTGTCCCATTTTACCAAGCCCACCATCAAACACCAAACACAGTGTCGATCTACCATGTACTCATGACATACCATCAAATACCAAACACTGTGTTGATTTCACCATGCACCTCACTCCATGTCATATGTCACGCTGCATAAATGCAATGCACGCTATCGTGATGTATCTCATGCTACATGCACAATGAATACCACATGCAACAATTCAAAATCATACTTCATGCCAAGTATCATGGATAATCATATTTAATACATATAATTATTCCCTTTTAATTTCCATATGTCTAACACATATATCTCAACATGTTGTACAATACAATAAACATGTTATTCACTTTTCATGCATCTCAAGCATATATCAACACCAAGTATCAATCATACAAGCAAGGATAACTTCGTACCCTTTATCACCAGGGCATAAGCAATGCCCAAAAAACAATCCACACATCAATTTTTGACAAGAGCAGGAAAACACCCGAAACTGTGAGCATCAAATGTCATTCACTGACATATGGTTAAACTCTATACACAAAGACCTTTTCATAGAGTCCAAGAACGAGTAAATCGGAGTTCAGACGAGAAAGTTATGGTCATCCGAATTCAAAGCTGTCGATTCGCATGGGTGTGCGAAAATTGTTCAAACCCCAAAACCAAGCACTACACCCATGATCAACACTCAGCTAGCCTAAACCATAAACAGTCCGAGTTCAGTCCCAGGATTGGTCATCCATGTCTACAGGCAGGCTGGATGCCCAGCCACACCCAATCGTAACCAAGGCTACACACGGGTAGCTAAGAGGTCCTGAATTTTTGTCTCGAAACACTGGGTTCGGTCCCTGACTGTCAATCAACACAACCCTAAGATTAGAGCTAACCCAAAATGGCCCTTATATGGCCATTAGGCAAGAACTAACTAGTGTAGGAGAACCCCTACCTTTTGGAACTTCGACGAAAAATTCGCATTTCTGGCACTCCACGCCGCAGCCCCTTTATCACTAACTTTGTCTCTCATCAACGAGTTTTGATTGTCGACATAGTCGAGATCTCGAGAGAACCGCAGGTATCTTCCTCATCTCTCTCGTATCACGCATTGCACCAAATTTTTTTTTTTTTTCTCTTTCCTTTTCTTCTTACCTTCCCCATCGAATTGTTTGATTTCCTTCAAGTGAGAAGAAGCTTCATCTCACACTACTATTCATCTTACCATGTGTCACCTTTTCCATGGTCCATGTGTCACATGGACACATGTTCTAGGTGGCACTCTCCACACAACATGGCTCTCATGTCATGTGTCATTCTCACATGGTGGTCATGTCATGTGGCTCCACCACCCCATATGCCACTTGATACTCGGTGCCTCGAAAAAGTGAAATTCCGACTATCTTGCATCTAAACGTAAATTTGAATGCAAGAATCAGATTACAAAACAAATTCAAATCTACTGCTCCGTTTCATCTTCTGAGATTTAGAAATTTCCAGATTTTCCTCCTATATTATAGTGGTAAATTACCGTTTTGCCATTTTTCAGAAAAATTGAATTTTTCCCGGGTTTTATACTATCTCCAAAATATTACATTTACATTACAAACAAATTCAAAAACCTACATATGGTGGACTCCTATTATTATGTCGGGTCTCCGACGAATGAATGCCCTGACATGTCCCTCTTCGCACTCCATGAATGAAAAACAATCCGTGCTAAGGTTATAGCTTAGTGGAAAAACATATACATATATATATGACCACAACAGAGGTCCTCAAATATAGTATACCTATTCAACAGCCTTACAGATCGATCTCTTTCATACTCCCAAGTAGGAGTGCATCGTGAATCTCAGATAGAGGGTACCAGAGGTACATTACGTGAGCGCATCGGAGATATTGTGACGCCTGATCCCTCAGTCCTGCTGACAACTCACAACTCAAGGAATACCGTGCCCCCATATCATGAGACCCATACATGAGTAAAAATGACAACTTGGGCCCATACATCATACTCATAAAAATGTATTTTTTTTTATACCAACAAGAATTTAATCAGAATTAAGATATTAAGACGGGGGCTTCGCTTCCTGCTCCTTTTACTCATGCCACGATGCTCACAAGCAAACTTATCTCTAATTGGATTTCCTTTTCCAACTGGATTTTATTCCAAAGATGTGATCTTAGAGCTCGCTTACACTAAGTATACCATCAGTGGGAACTTTGCTTTCTGGTTGGGAAGTGTCTCTGTCCTTTTCACTTCTTATTACTCTTTTCGTTCACTTGTATAACTCGAAATTCTCCCGTGTTTTGACTAGTGCTCTAAAGAAGGACTTGTTTCGTCCCTCAAGTTCATTTAATTCAATTTTTTTGTAGTGTTTAGTGTTTCTATAGTAAATTCCTTATTCTTTTATAAAATTCCATCAAGTAATCAAGTTATTCTTTCGCTTCCACCTGTAACGGATGGGAGTATTTGGATCAAGGTGAGTCATGGTCATCTATAACGCACTTCCCACCAACCGGCTTCAGAAGAGTGAGATTGGAAATAGGAGGGTTATTTTCCCTAAAGAGTTACGTATCATGGTGGACCTCTCCGCAAGGCGAGCACACTGAGTTTCACGGTCATCCCTTTTGTGTGGGTTTTGGCCGAAGGAACTATAAAGCCAGCAAAAAGCCTTCTCGTACAATTTATCCAAAACTGGGTCTCTTGCCCATAATTTTACAAAAATACAAGATAAGGCCATACTAGGCCATTTCTTCGCCTTCTAAGGCCTGATGCCCCATCCCAGTGCGCCTTCTCGCACCGAAATAGTTTTTCCTCGATTGCAGTGAGCAATGCCCAATAGTGGAATTATCCTACATGGGTTACTCCCCACCTAAGTGCTCATGCAATGACACACCAAACATTCAACACATGCTAATATATCAATCATGCATATATTAACAAAATTCACACACTAACCACATGTTATTTATTCAAGGCTAATAATATAAGATTAGCTCATGTATCGCTAATATAATAATCCATAGCTCATCTGAACCGCCACAAAAATCACAATCGCATGTTATTCACTCATGGAAATAACGCAACATCACATGTTACACAAATGTCCGCGGATCGCCCAAACCACTCTAGGATTTCTTCACTGTCCAAATTCGAATCAAACCACGCCATCCAGCCTTAACAAATCATCATCCATTAAAATAAATTTTAGCCAAAGAGTAAAACAAGTAGGGAGAAAACTCACTCCTAGCTCATTCAAACTCTTTAAAACCGATACCCACTTACCCTGCCGCTGAGCAACTTCTCGATTCTTGTCTGCCTGAAACCGACGATCCGATCGGGCCGGAATTCCCAGAGAGAAGGTAGAGCTTCTCCCTCTAAAATCCCTCTCTTTTCTCTCTCTTTCTCGTTTGTTCTTTTCTCCCTCACCCAAATTGGTCGGGTCAACTTAGTCAAGAGAATAGTCCTCTCTTGCCACATGTCAATCATCTATTTGCTCATGGGATTACACCTTATCCCCTTATCCATCTACTTTGAATTTTCCTCTAATGGCATGATGCCATGTGTCCACCCATGGCCCACACTTGAGCTCATGTTTGACTAACTCTACATTACGACACGCATTCTCGAAAGAACTCAAAATGTGCCAAGTGTCCCGCACTCACCCTCGTTGTCTCAAAATGTGAAATTCGACTATCTCTCGGCCCGATGAAATTCGACATGGCAAATAGATTGTGACGATTCCAACATGAAGTCCGCTTTGTCATCCGAGATCTAGAAAATTTCGGGTTTTGACCAAATTACCATTTTACATTTTTCGTAAAAAATCGATTTTCTCAGTGGTTTCGCGTATATGCCTTAGCATCGTAGTTGTTTACTTTATTTTCTTATACTTCATTATTCATATACTTATCATATAAATGTTTATCTTAGATAGACTTAGAATAATGAATGAGAGGGATAATAGGAAATTCGAAGGAGCTGATAGTATCGAATGTAGAGGTGCCGGGCTATTAATACATGCCCGCCCACATACCGTATGTCAAAGTACTACCGTGGCGTGTTTCAGAGCACCGAATAGACATGTCCGCCACGCAATGTATGTCGTAGCACTAGCAAGACCGCGGCTATTGAACAGAGACATGTCTCGCCACGCAATGTATGTCAGAGCTCTGAAGAGGAGTGTCGTAGCACCGATTAGAGATGTTCATTCATTCACTATTCGGCCCAAGGTATACAATTATATGCATTACTGAGCTTGTTACATTGTTCTTAAACACATTAGCAAATAAGGGGCAAGAAACAATGTCTGCCTAACGACAGAATCACCGAGGTGAAGCTAATTCATTCACTTATTAGGATCCACATTAATCCAACGGATGACTGCTATAATTAACGGAAAAGAGAAAACAAAACAGGATTTGCTAGTATGCATAGGTGTAGTAATGCTTCGCCTAGGCGAAAAATAGGATTTGTCGGTACGCCTAGGCGAAGCAATGGAGAGGTTCGCCTAGGTGAAGCACTGCTACGCCTAGGTGGATTAGATAGTTGGAAACTCAAGCCTCGAGTTTGCCTAGGCGAAGGGGTGTCGAGCAGAAAACATAAATGGGGTATTTTTCCCCTTTTTACCTGGACATCTTCCTTCCAAACCAAAGCCAAAACAAATCAACCTTCAAAACTAAACTTAAACCAACCAAAAACACTTTTATCATGAGTTAGGGTTTTCCTAATCCAAACATAGACAAAGAGGGATTTCTATACATATAGGTTCCATACCTATAGTTTCCATTCATATAGTTTCCATACAAGTATTCCATACATTGATTTCTTCTCTACTTCTTTCCCTTCCCTTTGCTTGAACAATTGGAAACCCAAAAATGGCTTATTCTCTTCAAATCGTTGTCCTAGCTCCCAAAGCAAACAAAAATCAAAATGAGAACTTGTCTCATTCAAAGACAAGTTTGGTCTTATCCCCAATTTGGCTTAAGGCCATGTTTCGCTTATCACATTTTGGACTTAATTTCTTAGCTCGTATTTAAGTTCTTTATATCTTCCTTCATTTGCAAACTTATCATATTTCTACTTTAATATATCATCTTCTGTGTTATGACCTTTGATCCTCATTTTACAAATCACCAATTTACTCCTCTTAGTACTTCAATTTTCAAAAAATGCAAAATCTTCTTATATTATACTCTTAATACGTAATAAACTACTATGGTATAATCTGTGTGTTACACGGTGCCCGCGCGCGACTTTGTGAAAAGAAAAAGTTGAGAAAAAAATTAGGAATATATTATGGTAGCAAAGGGGTTGAGGTATTTTCGTCAAATTAACATACTAGGGTTTATTATCTATTCCGTTGTACTTTGTAATCTCTCTCAAATTGATAGTGAAGCTTTCTCATCTGCTCGTGATTTTTTTCTCAAAAGAGTTTTTACGTTAATCTTTTGTTTTTCCTTTATTTTATATTTTCTTACTGAGCAATTGATAGTAACAATGCCTATTCTTGAGACCTTGTATGATTAATATTTGTAGTGAATGCATGCAACCAAAAGACACGCATGATAATGCGTAGTGCTAGCAATAGAAAAAAAAAAAAAAACTATGGTTATGTTTGGTTCTCGAAAATCTTACGTAAATTTTAATTGTTTGATCTTTACATTAATGATTGTCAAAACCCTAGTTTTATTACATACATATTATAATTACTTTTAAACATTAATTATTTTTTAGTTTTCTCCTTATTCAATGAGTTTTAATCAATGGTTATTTGATTAAAAGGGTTTATGATTACTGTTTATCAATTTTTAGCATTAGTCTGACATAAACACTGTCATGTGTTTTTTTTAAATCATACACGTAAATCCTTAAAAATGATAAAGGGTATTTATATCCAAAATATGTTATATTTCAAGAAAAACATGTGGATGATTAGACTTCTAAATTTGTTGAGAGCATTTAATATTTTTAATCAAATATTTATTCAATCAATTTACACCTTTTTTTTAAATTTTAATAAATATATCACCATTATATATAACATTGTTAAACTGGCAAACACAAAAATTTCCATCATTCATCACTACAGTGTTAACAATAATTCAATCATGTTACAAGATCAGAAACAGATGAATAAGTCCCCAAAACCCCAGCAAGAATTCCAAACACAAATATCCCAACAATCCCCATCTCCTCACAATTCCAACCACATCTCAAATCAGAACTAATCTTCAAGTAGCACAAACATGGCAGCAGAAAAGAAGCCGAAACAACAAAAACTGATCCAACAATGGCCATTAGAGACTCATAATATGGAAAACACAGGCCACAAGCGAATGGTGCGACCAGCAACTACTCTCTTATCATCGATCTAACACTTCTCTTATTCTTGTACTTTTCGGAAAGGCCGCTCACGGCGGCTGTTACCGGAGCACATCAAGGCATACTGGGTAATTGGCATCAGGTAAAATGGTGTATATTGTAAACCTCAGGAGAAGACTTCTCTTTAAGCAGTTGGGAGGTTTAAAGTTATTTGAGATTCAACGTTGTCTCCATACATGTGGTAGCACACCATGGCTGTTGCTAGGTATGTGAGAGCTGTTACGATAAAACTAAACAATAAAACCTGCAAATCAATAAACAAAATTGTTAGAGTTGGGTGACTCTAATCATGGATTTCATGGTGTGACATCATGGATATATATATTTTTTCATGGATTTCAAATAATTATGTGGCCCGACATCAGGACTTTTAATGGATTGATCTAGAGAAGGAATCAAGGATTTGCAGTCATCCCATGGCCCCCTTATCGGTGAATAGGCTTATCTAATTTTGAGATGCCTATAACATGTCCCATTCAGGGTTTTCCGATTATTTTGTCACAACTATAATAATTACAATATATTTTTGTCAAACCAGCAGATCTTGAATGGGCTTGTGAACACATAAGGTGTCTTTAAGCTATATCTCCATTCAGATTAATCCATATTTGAGTTGGAATTTAATTCACAAAGAGCAGAAAGTTCTACCAATGTATCACATTATTTTGTACTCTAATTCGAGACTTCCTACATAAATTGTGAGAACTCCAACTACTCCCACCTATATTCTCGATGATTAATATTATAATGTTTGTAGTCAAATCTTCTATCTTGTACCCTTATTTGTACAATGATTTTTTTTTCGTTTTCCTAGTTAAATTTCACCGCAATCTGATCGTTCTTGGATGTTAATTTGTTTCCGATTCTTGATTTTTCTTTAACAAAACAAAACTGAATAAATCATGTGTGTGATTTTGCGGTACTAAGAATCATAACTTCTATCAATTTGTTTACCCATTGAACTGGTAAGTCTTCCGCATCGAAGTGTATATGGAAGGGATGATCGAATGTCCTGCAAAGCAGACGATATATAAGCTTACAGCAGTGGGAAGACTCTTTACGTTCAGAAGTCTTCCTTTTTCATGAAACCCTACGCCATTGAATAGACCAACACAGAAAGGAGAAGAGATGATAACGCAAGAGAACATCGTAATGAGACATACGAAAGTAAGCTCAAATCAATTAGCAACATTGACGGAAAAATGATAAGGGCAGTGATCAAAACGAACAACTGTCTTCCATCCACATTAAAATCTCCGAGCTTGATCATGAACTCCGGGAACAGTTTATGTAAGTTTTCCCCCTCTAGTATCAAAAGCCCTACGTCTACAAGGTAGAGCTCAGAGTTCGTAATGATCATCGCTATGATTCTTCCATTCTTCCCGAAAGCTCGCTCTGCGATATCATGGTAGCTTGTAATGGATGATCACTCATACACGTCGCTTCAGTAAACGCAGTAAGTCATAATGGTGATCAAGAAGAAGAGGACTGCTTAGCCATCCCCACTACAGTATGCGCATAAGGAACTGTTAGAAGGCCAATTCCTGAGAGGGATCCAATCCAAACAAGCAAATTATGATGCATTATGATAGGTACATAAGCACGATAAGAGAGTTCAACTCAAAAGACCGACTTGATAGGTGGGAGAACCCATCAAGCTTTAATACCATTCCGCCACTTCATGAGTCACGTGATCGATCATCAGTTCATTCCTAAATAGTTAGATGTCCGCGACCTACTTACACCTGGTGGGAGGCCTTTCACTTTATAATTTCTTTCTGGTGATCGGTGTGCTCTTTCACTACCTATTGGCCTCGAGCACCAACGATAGGCAGACCAAAGTTCTCAATAAAGAAACAAACTCAAAAGACCGACCTGATAGGTGGGAGAACCTTTCAAGCTTAAGTACCACTTCACAATTTCATGTGGAGTCGATGTAAGATCGTATCACCTACATGCTTAGACTAATTAGTATATATTCAAGCAATAAGGGAAGTAGTGAATTCAAATATTGCACCTAAGAATGCATTTGTGCCATTAAAACAAGCTTTCAAGAAGCTGGATGATCCGGTTGTCAAAAAGCTCGGCGACCCAATTATCCGACCGATTGTTGGGGTCTGCAGAGGGATCCTTAGCTCGTCGTTCGCCATTAATATTATCTTTTGATTCAAGAACTACTAAGAATTCTTACTCTGCAGGTAAGTACATATATGATGGACAAAAGCAAGAAGTCATAAATATGGAAATTTTAATAGAATAACATATATATATATAGATATATATATATATATATATATATATATAGGTATATATACATTGCTTCAGACCTTGAAAAATAGATGGGGTAGATGGAAGTTGATCAGTCTTTGAATTGCCACGAACAACAAGCTTGTTGTGCTGCACTTATGAAGATTCTCATAATTCATGAGTTTTTATAAAACACAGATTTGAATGTTACCATGTTCAATATTAATAATTTTTTGAAAATCTAACATTCTTATATATTATCATTTAGTGATTCACATGTTGTATAAATAATAAGTGTTTCATCCTCAATATAAAAATAACAGTGATGTTGGTTCCAAGTTATGGATCACGAACCCACATGACCTGCTGAATAATATTATGAATGTGCTTCCTCTAAAACGTGATGTTGAAAGTCGTATATAAAACTCTATGTTGAAATATTTTTTTAGTTATTAACTTCCTGAAATATATATATATATATATATATATATATATACGTGTTTCATCTCAATATAAAAATAATATGATAGGTTCCAAGTTATGGATTCTCACGTGAACTCACATGACCATACTTAATAATATTATGAGAAATGTGGTGCTTTCAAAACGTGATCTTGAAAGTCGTATATAAACTTATGTTGAAATATTTTTTAGTTATTAACTTCCTGAATATATATATATATATATATATATATATATATATATATGTTTTGGGGGAGCCGATGTATAAAATCAACGTTTGACCATCTTCTTTTTCGTCGGCTCCTCTTTGTCAATTTGTGAATGATGGGTATTTTTGGTATTCTTGCATAGAAATTGGCATTCTAAAATAAAGATGGGCTGTTTTGAAATTTTGTCACAATTCTTTATTAAGATCTAGTTTAAACTATTTTTTAAATTTTAATCCATTGATAAAAGGGATATTTTAAGAAAACGTGTCTCCGTACTTCTATAAATTATTTTAAATGAGCTTATCTTCCTAAGTCCCTAACTACCTTCCCATTCTGTATAAATTATTTTTAAATAGAACTTAAATTAATGTATCATAACAGGTTTCCACTTTTTCACTCCAAGATAGAGCACACTTATGAATATAATGTACTAATCGTATTCCTCTGTATTTTTAAATTTTCAAAACTATTTCCAATCTACAACTCGGCAAATGTTGAAAAACTGTTTTCTTTTTCTAAAAATAGAAATGCTTTTTTAGAAAATAGCCCCTAAATGATCTACTTGATGAAAAGAAGTCAGACCAATCAGAACAATACAAAAAAAAAAAAAATGATCAGTGTTAACTTGCATCCTAAGTTATAAAATAAATTAGGGAAAAGTAAGGCTTTAAGTTACTAATTTGAAAATTATTTTACATAAATCAGGAAAAAAATTAGTTAATATACTACTATAATTAACGAATGTACTATCATAACTAGTAAATATATAAATACATTTATTAGTTATATCGTGTATTCACTAGTGACAAATGATTTTTTTTTAATTATTATCAGAGTTAACATTGGAAACTATTCAAATTATTGAAATATGTTTACATATATTAACACTTACTAATTTTTTAATTTATAAAAATCTAAAACAAACTTGAGATTGTCAAACGTGTTTAACCTTTCTAAAAATAAAACATTTATAATTTTTTTGAAAAGAATTATAAGGAGGAGGTGTATGAAAATGTAAACCATATCTTATCTATAAGTTTATATTCCTTTTAAAATCAGAGGAAGATTATTAAATTAAATATTAAATCTCACTATTTTGTTACACAAACTGTGACGCCCCAAAACCGAAGTGTCCGTTGACTACCCGTCAACCTCGTGGAACGTCATGAATGCTCGTGACCACATTTCACGTAAAACGCGTAATCTCCTTTGTACGAGCTCTACCCAAATACAAACCCGTCCGTCAGCCTAATATGACATATCCATGAGTAAACGACTCATCAGTCTATAAAACATTTATATGAGTGAAAAACCCACTCAAATCATACTTATACTCATCAACATACCAATACTATCCAAATAAATCCTAACTCATATACAATATCAAGAGGTAATAAAATTATCCTTATACATCATATATCAAACTTAGAGAGTTCTAACATAAAAAAAAAAAAAGTGTACATAACAAAACCAAAAGCCACAACCCTAGCTTTCTTCTAAATTGGCTTCTGGTGATTGTACTGCCTCCTAGACCGCTCCCCGTAATTCGAAATATCCTCGACGTGTCAGCTATCGTCAAGAAGGGAATCACCCTAAATGGGTTACTCCCCACCTAAGTGCATATGCAATGCTCCAAAGTAAACACACATTCAAGCAAATTCGTGATCCTACTTGAATGTCTAAATGACCAACCTACGTCCCGAGTCCTCACCGACTCCCTCACACTTGCCTAAGCCATGTATGAGAAAACATCTTTTTCAAAACAATTCTTGTTGTTTTTGAAACTATACTACCGAAGCATCTGCGAAAATACGGGACTACTTCCTCCGAGGTGAATCGCTGGTGAGCTCGAAACAACCATGGTCCTCATCCGAAATGATCCGTCGGCCTACCTCTCAACCCACCTCCTAAAATCATCCTCGTGAAATTCCTTTTCGCAATCACACTGCCGTAATCTCATGTCATGCACTAACATATAATCTCTAGGTTACTCAGCTAAGTATATGAAAAATGCATTATATCATTTCCAAAACCATTTATACAATATATCAAATATATCAATATGCAACATTCTCAAATTTTCACTCACAACACATGTCATTCAATAGTGATCAACCATCACCCAAATTTGATCACTTGAGCAATTTACAATATCATCTCCAATGGCCTACACACACAATTATATTCTATATAATTATGTCCTTATGTTAACACATTAAAATCATGTATTAACCTATATATTCCTTTGATCCACCAACTCAAGTCATTCTCTAATTTCTCAATCCATTACACAAAAATTAGCTCGCGTGGGCTAATTAACGAACACGAGCAATTCAATTTGAATCACTCACCCAAACACATTATCTCACAAAAATATTTTGAGAACACTATTCACATACTATTCACGTACTATTCATGAGTCACTATTCACGTGAACAGTAAAACCCTCAGGTTACTGTTCACAACCAATCACCCGACATCGGTTCCACTTTGTGAACCCGAAATCCATGACCATTTCCAACCTCATACACACATACTCACAATTTATTTCATAAATTATGAAATAAACACCCACAACAAATACACACTACCCGACTGTCTAAATGAGCTCCAAAATTTCTAAAATTCCACACCCTGGCCCCAAGTTTTGGGACCAATCAAACGGCCGTTCAAGGACTCAAACCAATCGAAACATTATAAAACACTTAAACAAAGTGTAACTTCAAGTAGGATAAAACCCCTACCTCACGAAGTTTATCGAAACTCCAACTTTTTGGTGTCCATGCGTAGCTCTCATCGGGTAAATCAACTTTTCCTTCAGCCCCGACGAAAACCTACGATCCAATTTTCATAGATCTGAGAAAAAAAAGAAAAAAAAAAAATTAAAATTCTCTCAACCTCTCACTTCACGCTCCCTCCGATCTCCTTTCCATTTTGACTTTTATCCCTTTTGCTGATTTTTTTTCATTTTATTATTATAATAATAATAATAATACACACACAATATTATTATTATTATTATTATTATTATCTTGGATACTGACCATATTGCTTCATTCGATTCAAGCTATCCCGAAAATTTTATTTCCTTTCGCTCCACTTATTTTAAATGAACTTAGCCTAAGCCATTTCCGACTTTCTTCGAGATTTTCGTACAAATTCATTCCTAAAGTCATTAATGACTTTTCACCTGTAAAATCGTAAAATATCTCGATTGTCTCAGAATTTATTTAACTTTTTTGGGTCACTAGATTTTCGCGAGACTAATTTAACTAGCATAGTCGCTTCACATCCGTATCTAGAGAATTTCCGGTTTTCAATCGAAATTACCATTTTACCATTTTTCAAAAAAATTGAATTTTTCTCAGGTTTTACACAAACTCTAACACATATATATCTCATAGGTGTTTAGTTTGTGAGAATCGGGAATGGAAACTTTTTAATTTCATTTCTAGCATTTGAATGAAATTAGGAACTTAAGATTAGAATAATTATATATTTTCATTCCAATATTTGGTAGCACCAGGATGGAGAATGGAAACAAAAAAAAAAGATGATAATAATACCTTTATATCTTACAATAATAAATTTTAAGAATTTTTTGTTCTTAATATATGATATGACCAAAACAATAATTCTAATGGAATATTATTATGGGTTTTGAAATAATGATAATTAAAACATTTGCATAGCACATTAAAGATTAGATACATCAACCACTTATATGATTGTAAATTGCTCATATAAAACAATTTACAAACTCAAAATAATTTGACTAAAACATCTTTATTTTTCTCTGGTATTGTTCATTACTTCGCAAATCGAAGCTTTTTTTTTTTTTTTTTTTGCAATTATAGCTATTAAGACTCCATTTGAATTTATTTAATTTAAATCTGATTAAAATTCAAGAAAATAATTGTAGTAAGTATTTAAGTGCACGTAGAAATTGTATAATACAAGAATTCAAATTGTAAGCCAAAATCAAAATCATAAAACTATGGCTAGCTTAAAAAAAGGACAAAAAAAAAAAAATAGAGGAGGAAATAATAAGTAACAAAAGAGAACCTAATTAGAGATCAAAAAGGTGGTTGTCAAAATCCCAGTTTTAAAGAGCAATGACAAATCTCATATTGAAGAATTGAAATAAACATTTGAAACTCCTAAAAATAAGAATCTAACTTTTTTGTAAAATCTTCTGTTACAAGGTTTTGATTGATTTAAAATTACAATTAATTTAGCAAATGTTTGACTTCTAAAGTAATCTATTTCTCTAGAGAGATAATGAATAGAGAAGACAAAGGCATGAGAGTTTAAGAAAAGACAGAAACATCAGCTATGAGAAGTAAAATAAAGGCTAAAATAAAATTTTCAAAACCCTAACTTCTTTTTTCTCAACTTTCTCTTCCACTCATTCTGCCTTTTGGAGAAGGAGGGTGATTTTGGTCATTCTCGATGTAAAATCACTCCTCTAGTATACCTATTTCTATCGATCTATTTTTTAATAAAATGATTATTCCACATGGATTTGAGTTTTATTTTGTTTTTCATGATATCAATGTCTTGTTGCGCTGCTTGGTTTTGTGTCGTCATTTTCTAGCGTCTGGTTGTGTTGTTTTGTTACAATGTTTTGTTATTGCAAAGATTTTATTCACACTGCACAATTCAAAAGTAAGAATTATGATATTTGATCGAATGTGATACAACAAATTGGGCATTATGGTCATAAGATTTTTACAAAAACTCGAAATCCTATTTTTACCACTATAGTATTATTCAATTGTAAACTCGGTTGATTTGTATTATACTATTAACTTGAACGTTGTTTCATCTTTTATGATTTTTAGCGATTTGTTATCTATGTTTGTATCATGTATTATTAGTTTGAATTAATAAAATTATTTTCTTAAAAAAAATAAAGGCTAAAATAAATTAAGCAATTTTATAATATCTTTTTAGAAGACCAAATCAAAATACCATCTAAATAAGATGAATTAAAATCCCATTTAAAAGTAAAAGTTTGTTTAAGCTAGAATTATTTTTTATTATATCCTAGAGAATCAAAATGAGATTCCATTTCTTCCTGTATTCCGACCTACCAAGCACCTTCATATGGTCATAGAGATAATAAAGTAAAAATCATGCTCCTCAATTAGAAATAAATAAATATAATATGGACCACATTAAATAGTAAAATAAAAATAAAGAAAGAACCCACCCTCAAAATGATAAAGACATTCTCAATTGTTTACTTTCAAGTCTACATACATATTTATATAGGGACAAATAATCTTGGAAAGCATGCTAACTAAAGTATTCTTGGAAAGCAAGCTAACTAAAATTATTGACTAAAATATTCTTGGAAAGGAACTGATTCATTATGTTATTATTCAGAATGCTACAACATCCTCTAAAGTTGTAGCTGATTTGATTTTACACGCTCTTATTGGAATGTGGCTGCTAGTTTGATCAATAAAAATCTCTTTAAAAAAATTATAAGCATAAAAAATTGATATTATTTCATAATTTATAAATTATAAAATTTATAAAACCTAAAATCACGTAAACTAGAGAGTAGTTGACAAAAGAGAAATTTGTTTATTTTAGGCTCTCTTGGTTTGGTCGATAATTCCATTCATCCTAATAAACCATTGTAAATATCATTAAAAACTCATAACCAAATAATTAAGAGTTGATTAAATTAACTCTAATTGGAAAGCTATGGATCAGAAGCTTTTTTTTAAATGCTCAAACTAAAATATCAAAATTCTATTTTTTATCCTTCTTCATATTTACATAAAATAAAAATACTTTAATTATTTTAAATAGTTAATCAATTGCTACTTATTAAACTATAGATGTACTGATATGATCTTCACATGATTTTATTAAAATATTTTATCATGATACTTTATTTAAATTTTAATTTAAGGGAATATTGAAGATTATAAGATATTTTTAGGTTTTATTATGTGAATAAAAATTTTCGTTAATTTTATTATTAATTAATTTTCAAAGAATTTTCAAATAACCATTGATTAAAACTCATTTAGGCTCGAGCTGAATGAGATAGTACTTGATAGTTGATTCACCCACAATCAACTCTTATAGGTTGCTTGGTAAAGATTCCTAATAGCTGATTGGGGGTAAACAACGCCTGATAGGAAAAAGCTACAAGTCGTAGCCTTTTATGATCCGCTCTTATTAAGGGTACATTTGAATCGCTTGATAGTCAGAAGTTGATTAGGTATCACAGCCAAAGTGAAGTTGATTAAAGATTAATTTACCTATAGATATGACCAAGGGCGGAGCTAAATGCCTGATGAGTGGCTGAAATACTCAGGTCATACCCACGTCTGTCTTGTGTTTTTGGCGTTATTTTATATTTAAATACATATTTTTTGTAAAATTGATATCCGATTTCCAGGTATGATTAAAGAATGCAAAGGGAAATCGCAATTTTGGAAGCATTTTGGAGCGTAGGGAGGCAAAGGTACAAAGATGAATGGAACGCCGCGACGCCCCAACGCCGCAACGCCCCACGGACGCCCCAACATCGCCATATCAACAACATATATAGAAGTTAATGACGACAGCGTTCTGGCGTCTCAACGGCGTCGGTCACGAGTTATGCCTCTCCGTCATTAAAAGCAAAGGGGACCCGGAAATTGATTGGGGGGTTTGGAGATCGGGGGCGATACGAACTAGGGCACGAAAATTACATTGACCAGGATTTGACCTTGGAGAAGAGCCATCATTTGTATCTTCTTCTTTTCGGACGAGAAGGCGATGTTTTATAGTCAACTATTTGTAGCCTTGAAATCAGGGTGTCAGATTTGACTACCAGATCAACACAAGAAAATTATATGCGTCTCGTGTTACGCGACACACACATGAGTAAAATAGCCTTATGGGGCCCATACATCCATACTCATAAACATAATAATCAACTAAATTCTTTTAGTTTTCCTGCTTGTTCTACAAAAAGATTTATACATATTTACAAAAATATTTACTCAAAGCCACATGTTGGCTTTCTTCTCAAAAGATACCTCTACTGGCATTATCGTCTCCTGGATAGTCACTGTACCTGAAAGGGGTCCATGACAGGGTGAGCAAGCTTGGGTAGAAAGTTTCCTACAGAGTTACTCCGCCTAAAATCATGTCACAATGGCATATATAAAGCAGATCACATTTTCCATAAAATTATTCAATAATATATGAAATACATAAAATGCATGAGATGCAACCCCTCATGCTCGACACAGTCCACAGACTCCTCACTTGGAATGCAAGCGTGACTAAAACACAATCACACACCATGGCTAAACCATTGGACACCCTCAATTTTATTTATCAAAGCTTTGATTTTGATTCTTTTCCTTTATTTTGTGGAGCAGCGGTTCCCGGGTTTGCAGTAGGACACATACGCCTTTTTCAACATTTCACTAAGCCGACGCCAGCGGGTTCATGTCTAGTGAATAATATGTGGGACTTTCACCACGGGGGGATCTACCCCGACTTGCTCCGCCCCGAAACATACATAATTTATCATTTTGATCATTTACACACTCGTGAATCTCTACCTTGGACTTTGTCCCATTTTCCCAGAGTTCGACCCATTCTGACTCGATGGATAAACCTTACCTGCACCCACCTTTAGACGGCCTTAATGTATTAGTGCATATGAAATACATGATGTCAATCGGCTTTCCCTCATAATACATGCATGAATAGGCACTACATGAAACATTTACAAACTGAAGAATTATAATTTATACATATAATATCTGCTCCGTACAAAAACATATTAATACAGCCAACGTGCATCGATATCACATTTCCACTACGCATATTGTCAAGCAAGCCTGCTTTATAAGGCCTCAACTTGAGCCATTCTTGAAATTTACCTCCGGCCTTACAAACATAGGCAATATTGGTTAATCATTATCATCATCAACAATCACCTTGTCTAGAAACTTTCGGTTTCTATGAAACTCCTAACTCCAGCGGAGTCATACGGCCGATTCGCCCAGAAATCCATACCCCTTAGTCCCGAGGCTTGGAACTAATTCACATAGCCTCTCATGGCCTCCATAAGCAACCCCTACCATTATAAAGCCTTTAGGCTAAAATCGTAGGAGGTATCCTACTTATACTTGGAGTTTGTCGAGCTCCCGACTTTTTGGTGTCATACGCGAATCCCCGCTGCGTCTGCAGACTTAGTACTGAACTTTTCGAGCGTCGGCCGTCCAAAACGGGAAAATCCTCCTTTTCCCTTTCCTTCCCTTCTCTTCTTCCTTTTCTCTCTCAGTTCTTTCCCTTCTTTGTTTTCTTTCCTTCCTTTCTTTTCTTTGCTTTCCTTTTAAACTTTCTCTTTTCTCTTCCTTTCTCTTCTGTTTCTCCTCTGTTTCTCTCCCATCTTCTCTTTTCTCCTTTGGTCCTTTTTTCTCCCCCCTTTTGGAGGCATCATTCAGTCAAGGGGCAATTTCCCTCCTCCTTTCCTCTACCCATTTATTGTGGCCAACACTTTTCCATTTTCTTTCTTATTTCTTAAATCCATTTTATGACATCATCCACCACATGGCTTCATATGACATGGGATTCTATGTGCCCTCCATGTGGCTCAATGTGAGCCATTCCTTTCAATGCCAAGTGTCCTTTCTTATGGTGCCATGTGGCATCTCCTCTCACTGCCATGTGTCCTCCAGAGCACCGCGCCTCGAAAAGCGTGAGATTAGGCCACCCCTCGGAATCAGCGAAATTCGGCAGTGGTAGCTAAATTCATGGCTTGATTTCAGCGGAGTAGTTTCGTCATCGAGATCTAGAAAATTTCAGTTTTCGGCCAAATTTCTATTTACCCTTTATCCAAAATCTTGGATTTTTGGGGTATCACCTTATTTGTGTTTTCTTCTTGATATATTTCTAGATTTATACCTAGGTGTTATTGAACCACACATCCTGATTACATGGATTAAAAATTAGTATTTTATATTGATCGTTTATAATTTGTTAACATACGCTGTATGCGCGAGTCATTAACATGGTGATGTCACGGTAACATTAGCATGACTATCTTGGAGATCGAGGTCGAGTGAAGTCTGGGGATGCGAAGGTAAGAAGCCGACCTTCGGTTGATTCGATTAAATAGAGATATTAGATCCAGGGTGGCAATTAAGGTTAAAACATTTAAGCATTTCGAATTATCGAGTTGGGGTGAGATACACTTTCAGCTACTAGCGAGATAGGCGGATACACTTGAGAGGGTATTTCGTAGACAAGATCACCCTAGCCATCAATAAATCATAAATAAACTTAATAATATCATCTTTAAGAAATAATCCATGAAGTAGCGAGGAGACATAGCCCTAGTCTCCATTTATCTGAGTAATTCATTAAGATCAGTTAGTTTGGTTAAGTTCGGACAAATGCTCTTTCACACAACACTTATATCAGGATAATGCTGAAAGCTAATCTCACATTGCCATGACACTTATCCCAGGTGGATCGATATCAGGTACCATGGGTACATATATTACTTGGGACGTATGCACTTGCGCAAATAGGCGTACATATATACACACCACCCTTTCAGCCTATCAAGTTTTTGGCGCCGTTGCCGGGGATAGGTTTAGAGTGATATAGAGATCAAAGCAATTAGATATTACTCTGGAATTTTTTTTTTTTTTATTTGTTTTTACAAGTGCTAGTAAGTTGGTCTTTTTGTTTCGTGTGTGATTGCAGTCAAGGTTTCAGTGAGCGCATGCGATGACGGGATCAGGTTGACCAACATTTGTTTGATCCTGAGCCAGAAAGAACTTTACACAGAATCTGTAGGAAACGTGAGCGAGCGTGCTAAATCTAAGCGATCATGGGAGAACAACGAAGAGTAGGGCGGGCATTGAGCTGCTTGAGCCACATAGAGGTCGGGAAATGGGATAACGGAATCAAGCACCCGGGCCGTTTATGCGACCCGGGCCCGATCCACTCGTATTTGCTAGAGGAGTTTGCCTTACCACTACGGTTGTTCGAGACTGACTATCAAGAAGGCCACCCATTCGACCGAACAACTTGGTACGAAGTCGAGTAACATTACGGATGCCCAGACATCTTATTTCATGGACTACCCATGAGAATCCAAATATGCACGACCCGACTTCCTCGAAGTCTGCGGCAAATCAAATTCTAGTAGGGTTATTGAAGAGGCTTCGAGTTGAGATTGTTCCCAACTCGCTTAGGTGATAGAGCTAAGCATTGGTTAACAAGTAAACCCACCGGATTCCATTACTTCATGTGGAGCGACTTAGTCTTTGAAATTCCTAACGAGTTTTCCCACCCTCGAAAGATTGCACCTGACTTGTGCGAAGTCCAACACTTGCAGACTGACTAGAGGGAGAACTGGCGGAGGCATGGGGGCGAGTTTCACGAAACTCCCGAGAAAGTGCCCACATCCCGCAGGCCCGACCGGATGGATGCAAGTCCATACTTTCTATAATGGTCTGTGGAATGCGACTAGAGCAGTGATTGATGCCTGTTTTGAAGACCTTAATGGAAAACCACAAGCCAAACACGGAAATAGAATCTTTGCAACTAATACAAATCGGTGGCCTGGGAGAAAATTTGCACAAGTAAAGGCCGTGGGTGGCACGGATAATGAGGTTCTCAACAATCTGGTTAATCATGTTGCACAGCTGACTAAACAGTTAACTAGACAGCAAGGTCATGAGTACCATACGAGACTAACCCGTGGGAGTTGGCAGATTACATTGGAGGAATGACACAATAGCACAGAATGTCAGTCAGGAAACCAAAATATAGAACATGCTCAGTATGTGTCGAGGTTGTCAGAGCAAACCTGGCAGCAAGAGACGGTATGAAATAACGTAAAACCAAAATCAAGGCGAATTGTGTAACAATCGAAATCAGAACAATCGAGCGATCAAGGGTATGGATGGAGAACAATCGGAACAACATGCCATCACCGGTGAAGCGAACCACCTCACGAGAAAAAGGTGGACTTAAGAACAAGCCTTGCATGAATGCTCACCTCACACACTTTATGAATGAGACAAAGGCGAATATGCGACATAACGGGCCACCAATTGAACAATCAAACCCGCAGTTGAGAAACTTGGAGGTACGAGATGGAGTGAATGGCCAATCTATTGACAAAAAGAAACTAACCGGGTTCATACCCGGCAACTGAAGTGAACTTAGGAAGAGATGAGAATGAACATGTTAAAGTAGTCATTCTGAGAAGTGGTAAGGAATTGGAGGCATAGGAGAGCGATCGATTATAGAGAGGTAGAGAATGAGAAAGGTCATCCCGGTACGGTGGAATGATGGTGCAGATAGGGAACAGCCTCGAGAGAAACAGTCTGAAGGAAACACTACTGAAGCAAGGGACAACCCACCAATTCCTTATCCTGAAGTCCTAAAGAAACATAAGTTATTTAACAATTCACAAGTTCATGGAAGTGTTAAGAAGCTACACATCAATATCCAGTTTCTTGTCTGTTGGAGCAGATGCCAGGTTATGTAAAATTTATGAAGGGCATCTTGTCTCGAGAAGAGAAAGATTAATTTGATTTTGAAGCGATTAATAGCGAGGAATGTAGTGCCATACTTTGAGGAAGGCTGCCAAAGCTAAAGACCAGGCGGTTTCACTATCCAGGTGCACCATTGGAAATGCTATCTTTGAGAAAACTCTTTGTGATTTGGGTGCCAACATTAAATCTATTTTGTCTCAGTTTTATTGACGTTGGTTGGGTGAGAAACAGATCATTTATGATTCGCGCGACTGACGAGATCCTTGAAACATCGAGGAGGGGTAATGAAGATGTCTTAGTAAAGGTTGACAAGTTTATCTTCCCAGTGATTTCATTGTATTAGATATGGAAGAGGATGGAAATACCCACTTAATCTTGGGTAGGCGGGTTTCTTGCCAGCATGGCTTGATGATTGATGTTGAGGAGGTAAGAGGTGAGTGCGGGAGGATGAAGTCGAGTTCAACATGTTGGTTGTGGGACATCAGGCGAGTGATACTGTTTCATAGCGGAGATAGTAGGGCTATAATGTCTAGCCAAAGTGGTCCTCACGGATCCTTTGGAGGCCCCCAACTGTCTGGAATGATTTAGAGAATATGAGCGGCGGAGGAATATGTGAAATGGATGGATTCTTTGGACCCAATAGAAGAAATGCCCAGTCTCTAGGTGAAAGTGCTAAACTACCAGTACCATCAGTTGAACAACCACCCAAGATGGAACAAAAACCTTTACCTAGCCATTTAAAGTATGCATATCTTGGGATAGCATACATACGATGATCATCTCGGCATCCTTGGTAGACAGAGGAAGTTATTGAGGGTCATGAGACCCATAAATGCGCTCGGATGGTCTCTAGTCGTTCAAGGGATAAGCAAATCGTGCTGCATGTTTCTTTGGGATAGTGTGACCTCAGTGAAATCTGGGGATGAATCATTTATGAGATCAGATTCAGTTAGTGGCACAGATCGGGATAGTATGGGTGATAAATCCAGTTAGTAATTCAGTTATTTATCAGACTGAATATTACTCATATGCCTTCTTACGACGATTCTAGTGGAGGATTTGTATTGATTATCGAGCGAACAAAGCCACTTTCAAAGATCATTTCCTATTCTTGGTTTTGGATGAATGTTGGATCGATTAGCCGGTCATGAATATTATTGCTTTTTCGATGGATACTCCGGCTACAATCAAATTGCTATAGCCCCCCGAGATCGGGAGAGAGGCATTCACATGTCCAGGTTCAGTCGCATTCGACGGATGCCATGGTATCTGTCTGTAGGAGCACTTTCAAAGTGTATGATGGCAATATTCTCAGAGCATGGTCGAGAAGACAATTGAGATCTTCATGGACGATTTTTCGATGTGGGTAATTCATTTGACAAGCTGTTTGGAAAGAGTGCAGGGTCGGTATTGATAAGATCTGCAGAGGAGATGACCTAGTACTGATTGGGAGAAGTGCCATTTATGGTCTAAGAGGTTTGGTACTCTGACATCTGATTCGTGAAGATAATAGAGGCAGGTGACAGGCAAAGGATTTAATAATCTGAGTACCACCTCCCGACCTCACTCAAAAAGATATTTTAGGGCCACGCCTCGGATTCTATGTGCGATTCATCAAAGACTTCTTCGTATCGCAAACCGTTGTTCAATCTCCGGTCCAAGGGACCATTTGAGCTTGATCCCACAAAGACAATGCATTTTCGTGTTAAAAGATAAGTTGGTATCAGCCCCTATTGTAGTAGCATGTCATTGGTCCTGCAAGAGCTGCATGCTACTAAAGATTTTGAAGCACTTATTAGCAGTAAAGTAAACTAGAGAAAATTCTTGTAATCACATGCAGCAAGAACTTTGAATTATTCTTCCGCTTGAATTATGCGTACAAAAAAAGAACTATTGGCTATTCTTTATTTTCGACAAATCAGCCTATCTTGATTGGTAACAAGGTCATAGTTCAATCCGATCATTCCGCCATAAAAATACTGGGATGACTAAAAAGACGCCAAACCCCTACTAATCTTGGGTGTGGGTTGCAAGAATTCACGCCAGATTAAACACGCAAAGACACCAGAACCTAGTGGCATCATCTTTCACGATTGAAGGCAAGTGATGATGTTCAAGTGAATGACGATTTTCCAAACGAGACTCCTACCATTAAATATTACAGAGTAAATTCCATGGTTTGCGATTATGAATTATTTGTAGCTAAGGTAAATTCCTCCTAATTTAACTATCAATGCAAGTCGGTTTTCTCACACTCAAAACACTACTATTGGGGAGGAGCCAATTCTTTACACTGCGCTCAACGTGATTTGAGATGTGTGCCCAAGATGAAATGCACAGCATTCAGAACACCGCCACACGCTACCATGGTGACACCCTGCAGCCAAATAACGCAGCCTGCTGTGCCTAATCCGGGCTTCGTCTACCTTATTTACATGATGCTCATCATTTTGTATCCACATGTGACAAATGTCAATCTATCAGGGGCATTTCTGTAGTTGATGAACCGCCCATGCATCCATTCTAGAAGTCGAATTATGTTTGATTTGTGGGGATGGATTTCATGGACCCTTTCCCCATCTTATAACAACCTCGTACATCTTGGTCGGGCAAGAGATTATAGTCTCGTTGGGTCAAGCAATTCGACCCACACTAATATGCGCCAAGGTAAGGCTAAATTTCTTCAAGCAGCCTACATATTCTCGCGATTCGAACCCTCGAGCACTGATCACTGATAGACTCATTTCTACAATAAGATGATTATTTGTCTTATGTGGCAATGTAGGCAAGACAGATCTCCTCTATTGTCACCCATTACCAAACGGGTGCCAGAGGTATCAATCGAGAAATTAAGTCCATTCAGAGAAAAATACACAGCCTGTGAAGGACTGGTCTAAAAGATTGAAGATGCACTGGGCGATCGAACAACATTTAAAACACCCTTTAGTATGCTCACTTCGTAATTGTTTATGGCAAATACGTCACCTACCAGTGGAATTGGATCATCGAGCTCATCGGGCAACTCTAAGAAGCTTGAACATGGATAGTACACTACCGTGAGAAGAGATCACATACCGTTGAACTAGACTAATTCAGAACGGTTACAAAAATGCTCGCATTTACAAGGAAAGACAAAGGCCCGGCACGATAAAACACATTACTAGGAAGGAATTTCCAGGCTGGCAACAGTCCTCTTGTTTAATCTCGCCTAAAACTCTTTCCTGAAATTGAAATCTAGATGGTCGACCTTTCTACACACTTATACATTCTTTCCCATGGGTAGAGGCTACACATATCCCGGGAAAGGAACATTTCACGCACATCCATTGCCGTATTGAGGCGACTTCATGCGATAAGGCACTATCCCCACTAATGCATTCGAAGAAGTACAAGAGCGTCATGCATTCTGCCCTTGTTACTGATATCAGCAGCGCTTGTTAATGACATTAAACATGAAGCTTCGGGAGTGCAACCTAAGTTTTTCAGAATTTTCCTTTTCATATTCACTTTTTTTATCTCGCTTGTTATGTTTTTTGGTTTGTCGTCATTCAAATCGGAATCCTTTTTCTTGGATGTATACTTTCAGGACCCGCGATCGAAAGTACTGGGGAGGATCCGTTCATGCAGAGCACTACAAAAGTCCAGAGAGTCACAATTACACGAGGGGAGTTTTCTCTTATCTTAGACCATGGTTGCATAATGTACATTTTGGGCCTTCTCTCAGAACACGCGACGTTGGCTCTCGACGCCGCGACGCTGGGTAACGCCACATCGCCTCAACGCCGCGACGCCGCTTGACCCTTCTAAGACGCCGCTGGCTTGATTTCACCGCCGTTGATTTCAACGCCGCTGACGCTGGATTGTAATTTCGAACGTCAGCGATTGGATTTCAACGCTGAAGATTTCCCAACGTCAGCGACGCCATTTCTGAACCCTCCGAACGCCGCGATCGTTGATCCTAACGTCACGACGTTGGTTGTTCTTTCCGAACACGCGACGTGAGATCTCAATGTCACGACAAGATTTTTACCACTTCGGAACTGCCGTGACTGGATCTCTGAACGCCAATGCTCAATGCTTTACGTTGAACGCCGCGACGCCGATTCGTTGTGTCGCGACGTTGACCCTGCTTAAGGCCAAAACCCCATTTTCGCTCCCACCAGATTCTCTCGCTTAAACCCTAAGACGATATGTCGCGCCCCGCACGACCCTTGCCGCAGTCCATCCCGCACCACGAGGCCATTGTTTTTCCCTCCGACGCCCTCTCTGACACCGCCACCACCATCTCCTTCCACACCCTAAAGTCCACTGTTCCTGTCTCGCACCGTCCACACTCCAAGTAGGTGTCCTGCACTCCACTCACCCTCCACACTCCAGGTCTGAGCCCACATTAGGTATATAGTTCGGGGCTAGTCTCGTCCGTCGAGTGTCCTGTGGTTTGTGTCTACCACTGCCACTTTTGGTGGTCTTCATTTTCCTAGTGTTCTGAGGGGTCATGATATTGCCTAGTCCATTGCAGGATCCCGTTGGTGCCAATTGGCTCCCTTGTCCACATAGGCCCTTCACTCGTCTCAATTGTCCTTGCTACACCAATGTCCGTGCAAAGTTGCCCAAAACGGGGTCGGACTAGTGAGGATCCGACCCTCAATTTTGATGTCAATGAGAGGTTCGTTAACTAGGTGTCAGCTGGATCTGCCTGGGCACCATTTGTGCAAGAACCGCTCTTTATTAAGGAGTATACTTCAATCACCCCATGATTTTTTCCGCAAGACTATTATGCGAAGGGATGGCGAGAAAGACTTTGCCAACCACCTCATCCAAATTCGCATGAGTGTGGTGCGAATCCCGCCCAACCCCTCGCGCCTCCCAAGTTGTCATGAAGGTCCCGGTGCGGTGTGTTGGTAGACTTCAGCCAGAAGGTCTATCAAATCCACTTTTACATCTTGATCATGTCCCCCTGAGCCTTTTGATGGGATTACGAGGCAACCCATTACCTGAGGTAATTAGTGGTCTGACAAACTACCTGGGGTGAGGAAACTCAACAAACAGGGCCACGCCGCTCACTTTAAGGCCAAAACATTTGGCCTATATCCCAGTTCCAGCATCACCATCACGTCGTCTCATCTCGACGACGAACGGTGTGAAGTGACCGCTAAGCGTGCCCTCGCGACTATGCCATCACATGATATTCTTCTGATGTCAAGGTGTTATGAGATTAATCCTCATAACCTGATGTTAAGATTGAACCCATGGGGCACCCTTCATTTATGCCCAAGGCAAACGCAGCCTGGTGCCTCTAGATGACAATGAGGCGTGGTTACACCCCATCAAGGCAATATCGCTTAAGAGGACAAACTGTACCACGACCGGCGGGACTAACACATTAAATGTTCTCATTATATTTAGCTCACATTACTTCAGTCACACTCCCTGACCCTGTGCTGACATCAAGTCCTCTACTCACCCACCTCCACCACCACCACACAGCCCCTCTGAGGCGCCTCTCCACTCCTGAACTCCCATTTAGAGACCCATGCTCTGCCTTTACCTGAGCTGACATCTCTGATTGCACCCAGGACACCCAGCCCTCTCCTCACAACAGATGACACCCTTCAGCACAGATATGAGTGCTGCTTTTTGCCAACTAGGATTATCTCCTTCACATTAACATCTCCTCCGGCATTTCACTCCTCATGCATTGGCTTCACCATTTCAGCCACGCTACATCACCACAAATGACTCCGCCCGACCACCTGTGGAGCTCCCTCCACCTTCTTTGTTATTTCATCGCCAATGGGGACACTCGCCCATTTTTTTGTTCTCGGGGGCTTGTGGGTGGTGCTCTCAGTTTTTCTTAGATTAGTTTTGTGTTTATTTGTGTCGTAGTTTATTTTCGTTTACTTACTAGTTTACATTCGGGCTTGGGCCATTTACTTTCGTCTCATCCTTAGGATGTCGAGCTCTTGTGTCTCACTCATGTCAGGTTTTAGCATCATATACATGTGTAGCCGGTGTCTATTTAGGTAGTTTGTGTATGATGCCATGCTTGAGAAAGTTAGGGATCACTTTCGGTACGAATCCACTATCGTCATGGAAGAAAGGATTCATCGATGTTTGAATGCTCAGAATTAGCTAGGTTGAATGAGTGGATGTAATAGAATCACATCCTGCTATTCAAGAAACTATTTTCAAGGAGCCTATCATACTACACACAAATGATCTCAGTATACTCAGTGCCATTCGACTACTAAGGTTCAACAAACCCCGGGAGTCGAAACACCAAAGAGATGGGACACCGTGAATAAAGAGGATTTTGCTTCAAGCCCCAAAAAGAAATAATAAAAAGAGAAAAAAAGAGAGATGAATATGGATCTTCCAATCTAATCCACCCCGAGGAGCCTTCAAAGCCTAATGCCCCGAGCCAACCTGGCCTGAGTCATCGACTTCACCGCCCACTACAGGACGAAGATGGAAGTTTCCGGCCAACTTAGGGGCCCTTAGGTTTGGGCTTGAGTGTTCGGGTGACGTTCGAGGGGGAACTCGAATGCCCCCAGCTCCTTAACTAACCGGGTGGGGAGTCACAACTAATCCCCGCTACATGAACACTTAAATATAAACTTACGCACTAGTTTTGTTCTATGTCGCGGAGTAGGTATATTAAAAGTTGCAAACTATATGCCCGATCCTTCGTAGTTAGATTTTCCCAATTAGGCGAGTTGAACCTGCCTGGGGGCATCGTGAACCTATGTACACTAGAGATCATTTATTTAACGCACATAGGGTCCTGGGAAAGGCTATTGAATACCTCTATGGCCGAGGCACTAATCAACTCTGGGCACCGAGTGCAACCTAGTTCTTCGAAAGTCGAACACCTCATAACTCATGAATCCCAAACAGAACGTAGCGGTGTGAATCTACCCAATTTGATCCTCTATTTATCGCATGGGCATCACTATCTTCGTGTTAGACTATAGTATGTAGAGAGTGTGTTTCATGAGTCGCTCTGCTTCGGGGACAAGCAAGAAGCTAAGTTCGGGGTGATGAGTGGTCAAATACTCGTGTCATACTCCGTCTGCCTTGTGTTTACGTTATTTTATATTTAAATACGCTTTTTTGTAGCTTGATATCTCGATTTGTGCGATTGTGTGAATGCAAAGGAAATGGCAATTTCTTTGAAGCATTGAGTAGAGGGAGGCAAGCAGATAATGATGGCCGAACGTCAGCGACGCCCAACGCCGCTGAGCGTCCCAACGCCGCTGGCTCCACGCCGCGACGCCCCAACGCCGCGACGCGGCTCCACGCCGCGACGCCCCTATTGCCGGCGACGCCCCAACGCCGCTGACGCCAGTCAACATATATAGAAGTCGCACGTGCGCAACGCCGGGCTGACGCCTCAACGCCGCGACGCCGGGCCGCGAAGTTATGCCTCTCAATCATTAAAGCAAAAAGGGACCATAATCGATGGTGTGAGGGGGTTCCTTGAGATCGAGGACGCATTTAACTAGGGCACCTAAATTACAAAGCAGCAGGATTTCAATTCCTGGAGAAGTTTCATCATTTTGTATCTTCTTTCTTTTCTCGGATAGAAAGACCCATGTTTTATAGATTAACTATTTGTGTTTTCTCTGCTCAAGATGTTCTAGATTTTATACCTAGGGTGTTGCTGAACCCCGTCACAATTGCATGGATTAAAAATTAGTGGCTTTTATAGTTATTCGCCTCGTTTATAATTTGTTAACATCCGCTTATATCTCGTGAGTCATTAACATGGTGATGTCCGCCAACATTAGCATGACTATACCGAGATCCGGGATTCGAGAGATGAGGGTACTCCCAGGATCCGAGAGAGCACCCTCTGCTGATCTCAGAATAGAGGATATTCCGATCCCGAGGGTGGCAATTAAGGTTAAAACATTTAAGCATTTCGTGAGTATCGAGTCAAGTAGATACACTCCAACGCCTACTAGCGAGATAGGCGATACACTTCGAGAGAGATGGTATTTCGTAGACAAGATCACCTAGCCATCAATAAATTCATAAATAAACTTAATAATATGTCATCTTTAAGAAATAATCCATCGAAAAGCAGGTGGGGAGACATAGCCCTAGTCTCCATTATACAAGAATTCATTAAGATGCTATTTAGTCTTAAGTTCACACAAGTGCTCTTCACACACAATTTATATCCGTATAATACCAAAAGCTAATCTCCTCGCACTCAACACTTATCCCTCGCGGATCGGGACATCCGCACTCCATAGGTGCGCAATTATATTACTTGGGGCGACGCGTGCACTTGCGCAAATAGGCGTACATATATACACACCACCCTTTCAGCCTATCAATGCCCCCCTTGAAAATTGGAAAAAAATTGTTTGCAAAGGGGTTTAAAACCTTGATCTCTAGTTTGAAAGGTATGATACTTAACCATCACACTACCATGCCTCCCCTGAAATTGTTTATGCCCCCCTCACTATATTTTCTGGCTCCGCCATTGAATATGACAAAGTGATATAAAAACAATGCAGGTATATATATATATAGACCAAAAATAGATGTTACCTTAGGTTTCAAAGTTTTATTTCTAGTGATTGATTTTTTTAAAGGAATTTCAAGTGATTGATTTAGTTTATATATTTTGAATATATTTTATAAAATGTAGTAGATAATATTTGTATATTTTTTTACCAATTTTACAATAATTTGGTTCTTAATAAATGGATATCCACATGATTGCAGATTAAATAGTAAAGAATAGTTAGTACATGAATAAATACATGTAAATACTTATAGTATAGGATATTTATATACAAAACAGACAATTTTTCAAGAAATGAGAATTATTAGATTTATGAATTTCAAATCATTTTACATGAATAAATACACGTAAATACTTATAGTATAGGATATTTATATCCAAAACAGACAAATTTTCAAGAAATGAGAATTATTAGATTTATGAATTTCAAATCATCCAAAGCTTTTTTAACCAAACACTTCATATTAGTTTAGACTTACATTGCATGGATATTATTTATTGAAAATTTCATCATCCATATATCTGAACTAAAACACAAAAAAAATTCAGCATTCGTCATCAAAGTATTAGCAATACTCAAACTTACATTCGGCTTTGAGAAATAATATCTGATCATGTTACAAGATCAGAAACAGATGAATAAGTCCCCAAAACCCCAGCAAGAATTCCAAATAAATATCCCACAATCCCCATCTGCTCAAATTTCCAACCATATCCCCAAATCAGAACTAATCTTCAAGTAGCACAAACATGGAAGCAGAAAAGAAGTTAAAACAATGTAAAAAATTGATCCAACAATGGCTATTAAGGAATTTATAATATGGAAAAACACAGGCCATAATAACAGTACTAATCAGCAATCCTACTCTTATCATCGATCTAACACTTCTCTTATTCTTGTACTTTTCTGAAAGCTCGCCTTCAATGGCGGTTGCTACTGGGGTTAATATCAAGGCGTATTTGGTAATTGGCATCAATAAAGTGGTGTATATTGCAAACTTAGTGCAGACTTTGTTGGTTGGTAGGTTCAAAGTTATTTCAGACTCCACGCTGTCGCCATACATAAGGTATCCCACCATGGCCGTTGCTAGGCATGTGAGAGTTGTTAGGATAAAACTAAACAATAAAACCTGTAAATCAATAAACAAAATTGTTAGAGTTGGATGACTTCAATTATATTCGACTGATTCAGAGAAAAGTTTCGTATTGTGATATCATATATTTTTTATGGATTCAAGAAAAGGAATTGAGCTTATAGGCCCAATTCCCAGCCAGACATCATGGACTTTTTTATAATTCTAGAGAAGGAATTAGGCCATTAGGCCTTATCAAGTGGCCTCTTATCTGTATCTGCTTTGTTCAGCTTTTTAGATGATCATAAATATATACTATGTATCCTTAGAGTTTTGTGATTATTTTCTCTAATCGTCACCATACCATAATCTTTGTGGTCATATCTTCAATCTGCATCATATTTTAAATAGTGGATTGTAGTGTCCAACAATCACCCAAAGGGTGAGTGCGACCGTCCATATACGAAGCGACTCAACTTAACACTATCAATGTTTTTTTCTTTAAGAAGTACGCTCAACAAATAACCAAATTGAGATAGGCTGGTGAGAAATCGTGTATACGGTGTTGCAGCTCTAAACCAGACAATATTGGGTGAAGAGTTAGGTCATTACAAATAGTATTAGAACCTGATCTCAGACGGTCAAAAGTGTGTATGTGCTACTACATCCCATGTTCTTTTTCTCTATGGGTGACCCATATGTTCTTTTTGGTTTTTTGTTTTCTATTCTTGTTTTTCTTTAACAAACATAACTAAAACAAACCTAAGTGAAATCATGTGATTTTTTTTAGTACTAAGAATCATGAAATGATGAAACTACTTATCGTTTTGTTTACCTTATTGAACCGGTAAGTGTTCCGCATCGAAGTGTATATGGAAGGGATCATCGAATGGCCTGCGAAGCAAACCATATACAAGCTCATAGCAGTCGGAAGACTCTTGACATTCAGAAGTCTTCCTTTTTCATGAAACCCTACGCCATTGAAAAGACCAACACAAAAAACAGAGACGAGGATGATAAGGCAAGAGAACACTCCAGTGGCCGAGACATACGAAAGTAAGCTCAAATCAATCAGCAACATTGACGGAAAAATGATAAGGGCAGTGATCAAAACAAACGACAGCTTTCCATCCATAGTCAAATCCCCTAGCTTGATTATGAACTCTGGAAATAGTTTATGTAAGTTGTCGGCTTCTAGCATCAAAAACCCTATGTCTACGAGGTAGAGCTCAATGTTCAAAATGATCATCACTATGATTCTTCCCTTCTTCCCGAAAGCTTGCTCTGCAATATCAACGTAGCTTCTAATGGATGGATCAGTGTCCATACATCGCTTCAGTAAAATGGCGGTGAAGAAGGTCACAACGACGATCAAGAAGAAGAGGATCAAGCTCAGCCATCCCCCACTTGAGAGGGCATAAGGAACTGTCATAAGCCCCATTCCTGAGAGGGATTTAAACTAGCAAATTATGATACATGTTAAGACTAAGGTAGCATTTGTTTTTTTTTTTTTTTCTTAATGTTGAATATAACTTTTGTTCTAAATAGTGCTTAGTAAGATTAAGTATTTTGTTGTTTGTTTATTTCTTAAAAAAACAATCTTTTAATTTTTAGCTAAATTTTGAGAAAATAAAATTATAAATAAAAATTTAAAAATACATATGCTTTTATTTAATTAGCATGAAACTAATTATGAAAGTTTCAATTGGATCATAAACTATAAGATTTTCTCATATTTGAACATCCAATTTTTTCTTAATAATATAAAAATTAGAATATATTAAGAAAAAAAAAAGTCAAATATTTTAGCTTTTCTATTCAGCAAAAAATTTCAAAACTTCACTAGTAAATCACGAAAAAGTTACAAAAACAAACATACCAAATGTTGAAAGCAAATTGCTTTAAAAAAAAGGCCAAAAAACAAACCCCACCAAAGTGATCAAACGATAAAAGAAGCAGTGAATTCAATTTCACCTAAGAACGCATTTGTGGCATTAAAGCAAGCTTTCAAGAAGGTCGATGACTCAGTTGTCTCGGTTGTTGGGGTCTGCAGAGGGATCCTTAGCTCGTTGTTGGCCATATTCTCTTTGGATTCAATAAACTCTACAGAATAATAACTACATACGTGGGACAAAAAAGCCATGGGCAGCTTTATATATAAATATGGAAATTCCATTATAATAATACATATGAGGATGCCTTTGCTTCATACCTTGAAATATAGAAGGCGTAGATAGATGGAAGTTGATTAGTACGTGTTTTCAACAATAATTTTTGGAATATCTCATGAAGAGATATAATACATTGAATTTTCTGATTCTCACCTACTGGTTCACTTGTTCTATAAATAATGTGTTTAATCTCACTATAGAAATCATGATGATGGTGGTACGTACCAACTTGTTTAACACGTGAAACCCCACCTGATTAGCAATAATATTAATCATGATTAATCGTGCTTCTCTCAAAATGTGATGTTGAGGGGTTCCGCATGAATCCTAGCTTTATGCTTTCTATATAAAGCAAATGCTAGTCACTTGGAGTGGCAACAAAAGGCTGGCCATGACCCATTATGTCTAGCTAAAATCGTAGAACATTCATTATTTTGGGATTGTTCGAGGTTCGAGTCTTAACGGAAATAATTCACTAAAGTGTATTCAAAAAATAAATAAATAAATAAAAGCCATGAACCCAACATTTGCTACCATTGTTTGTTTCTTACGTGTACGTTTTCTTCTCTAAATAAAAGGCAAAAAAAAGTACATTTGAAACTTCCTTTCTAATCCAAAAAGAAGATACACTGAATAAAGAAAATTTTTAACGGATAGGGCCTTCGAATGATGAACAAACAAGTATGGATACATCCACTCATAGAAAATGGAATCAACCCCCGTCATGTATTGGTACTTCTTGAGTATAAAATAGATCTGATTATCTTTGTTCATACCAAACCTAAATGTTTCATTAATACCAAAAAAGTAGAACAAATACTAACATTAATCCTTGCTTCTAGATGATGCACTAAAAAGAAAATATCACTAGCATTGAGTTTATGATGCAATAAAGTTACATAGTTTATATTTTTCTTTGATCATATTTCCGTCATGAGTTTGCCTTGGTATTAAGTTCATACTATCATATTGAATGAGCTTGTTTTGTTTTAGTTTTTGAAAACCATTTTTTTTAAACAAGAATATGTTTAATTCTCATTTTTTATTACAAAAAATAATTTAAAAACACAAAAAACATTAAATTTGTATTTACCTAAAGTAAATTCAGTAACACCTAAATTTACTTGTTTATCATATTTTTTAAAACGGTTATAAAAATAATTTTTGAAAACACAGATAACATAATTTTGATATTCTCTAAAATTAGGGTTTTGGTGTTCTCAGTGTATTTCTTAGAACACAACAAATGGAAACCAAACATATTTTAAGTGTTCTTCCTATTTTTCAAAAAAAAAGAAAAGAAAGTCTTAAAAAACAGGAATCAAAACAGCTAGCCTCTTCTATTTTCTTGTGGAAAAGGGGAGAAGAAGAGCAAAAACAAGACAGAATCTGACACAATACCTGTCTCTTGACATTTTCCATGCACGCCAAACAATTGTCATAATTGTCTGTTTTGCAATCGTGGTACCACGTTTATCATATCTGTACTCTCCAATAGCTGGTCATTGCCCATTGGATTCTGTTTCATAGCTTTTGTAGAAATATTTCTTAGTTGTTAATTTCCAAAAATAGAAATCTTTTTCTTGAGAACCCATATATGAAAGTCACTGTTTTTCCACCTAAGATACAGTACACTTATGTAACTTTACAAAATCTTCCTAACTTTTTTTTTTTTTAACATATATTGTACACTTGCGGTCTATGTGCATTTTTGCAAGGTTGTTAAAATCGGACCGATCCGGCCGGTCCAATCGGAAACAGGGACTCTGACCGAATCGCCCGCCGAACCGAAACCGAGAAGAGCAAAAACCGACAAAAATCGGCCACCCGCCGGTCGAATCAGAATCCGGCCGGACCATGCCAAAGTTAACTGCTTCGCTTTTCCCCTCCTTTGATCATGCGGCGCGTTTCAAAAACTACCCGCTTTAACTTTATTTTTATTGATTTAATAATATTAATTGTGCACAATCAAGTTCCTATGCTTATCGAGATCTTTCAATATTGTTATTTTCAAGGTAATTTTTTAAAATTTGTGTATTATTTTATTTTGTTATATGTATTTATTTATTTTAAGTTAAATGAGTTATTTTAAAAAATTTTATAATAAATCTATTTATATGTTGATATATTCGTGAGCTAGTGATATTCGCAGTGGATATTCAAGTAATTCATCTTTAGTGCTTCGAGATGGAGATGATTTATGTCTAATGTAATGTAACTTGCTAACTGCCTAATTTTATTTATTATACGGTATGATTTGATTATGACGGGATTTATAGTCTTTTAACGCAGATGTATGTAATTCTTTAATTTTATTATTCAATGAAAATTAAGTTTTATATATAAGAAAAATATTTTTTATTTTATATATAGATCTGGCCTTATCCCTTCTCCTCATTTCAACCCCTAGCTCGAATCTACGTCAACTCGACCCTTTTCGATCCCTCTCCTCCCTGGCCGGCGTCATCACCCCGAACCGGTCCTAAAACCTTGGTATTTCGTTACCATGAAGACCCGTGAATCTAGTCCATTCTCTATGCCTCAACTTGTTTTCTCCTTATTTTGATCTAGAATAACTTTTCAAAAACCATTTGTAGGTCTATAACTTGTCAATTATTGAAAAACTTTTCTTTTTCTAGAAATCAATGTTTTAAGAACTAGGTCATTCATTAAATCGAGTGCTAGCGATTCAGATAATGGTTGAATCGATAATATCATAAATATATAAATAAATATTTATCAAAATATTTTTAAAAACTAAGAAAGAGAATTATGATAATTAAAAATAATATATCATAAATATATACATGTTTTTAATTTTTTAAAATAAACCACCGAATTTAAGTAATAATATCAAAACTTCTTGTTGTGATTTGTTTTCTCCTTATACGTATAGCTTTTGATGTTGAGCATTGAGCTTTCTTTCATGACAAACATTTTTCATGTTCTTGCTCCTGGAAAATTCGTTCACGTTCATAATTTGTTGTCGTATGTAACAATTGATTGATAAAAAATTTGTCCATGCTAATTAATTAATTCATGAAATGCTATTTAATAATAGTTAATCATTGATATAGGGTAGAGGGGTAGACGGAAATTGATTAGTACTCTTTGAATTGCAGTGAACAACATGGAGATTGAAAGAACACCATTATTCAGCGAGAATTTTTGGAATCTATATTTCTGAACAGATATAATACTGAATTTTCTTCTGAATCTCAATGACTGATTCACTTGTCCACGGACAGAAGTGTTTAATCCTGTTATAGTGATTAATTAAATAATGATGCTGGTGCCAACTAGTTTGACACATGAAACCGCACCTGATTAGCAATAATATTAATTCTGATTAATTAATTGTGCATGCATCCTAGATTTATGCTTTCCATATAAAGTAAAAGCTAGCCACTTGATCATATATATAACTCAAAGAGGAAAGGCTATGGACCACCCTAACATTGGCTACCATCGTTTGGTTATTGTGTGTACACTTTTTTCTCTAAATAAAGTACATTTGAAACTTCATTTTTTTAATCCTTTTTTATCCTTAGATTGGATAAGTGTGAGCCAAAACTTTATGCATAAATAAACATGTCTTAAACCATTGATGCATAAAAACATAATAGTTACAACCAAGCATGAAAAACATAAATGAAACAGCTGGATTTTATAATTTTGATTTATGTGAGAGAATGACAAATTTTAGAAGTGGGAGTTGATTACCATGCAAACTTCCTAGCTAAGCATCTTCAATCACTTGGCTCTCATAAGGATAAGCTACAGTAAAAAAGGCACATGCTTAAAACAACTGGGGTGCCACAATTAAGCCCATGGAGCATGAGTTGAAACCTAACCTTATAAGAAACAAAACTCTTTATCTTCTATCAAAGTTGACCACATGGGAGTTAGTTACCCACATCTTTACCAATTTATTATATCAAATACGATAATAGTAAAGTTGCTTAATTCTTGAATGCCAATGAATTACATAAGTTATGTATTCATTCCTCCGTTAATCATATAGATTATGCAAATATTAAGTCACATAATGATGAAGTTACAAAATTGTAATACCATATTCATAGAAATATTAACTTCCATTCATAATATCTCATATAAGATTTGTAAGGCTCGGTTGTACAATATTACTGGGCATATGGCCTGTCACTACAGGATCAACAACAATAAGTCTTTCTAAAAGAATTAAGACTGAATAAAGGAAAATTTTTAGAGTGTATTAGAACCTTCTAATGATGAACAAGCATGAATGCATCCATTACATGGTGTAATGGAACCTACCCCCATTATGTATTGGTACTACTTGGGTATATAAATGATTTGTTTTATCTTTTGTTCCTCATCAATAGATTTGATGGAATTTTATGAGGTCCACGTGTATATTATTATTTGATATTCATTTAAATATCAAAATTAATATTATATTTTTGATAGATAAATAATGGTGCTGAAATCCTATTGATCAATTTTAGAAATTAGTTTTTTAAACTAATAGCACTTTGATGGAAAGTGGACTTCTAATCCCACACTACAAGAAATTAACAGTCTACTTATTGAAAATTTTGTAGGTAAAATTGAAAATTTGTAGGTAATCTAGTATCAATTGGATTTCTCTACGTAAATTTGTAGGTAATATTCCTACTGATAAAAAAAATTTATAAACAAAAGCAGAAAGTAGTCTGATAAATTCTTACCTTAGACATTAGTCGGTAAATGGTAGGTGAAACCATACCATATTTTGTCGGGAAAATGACTTCACCTATTGTTTTTGTTATCGGTAATTTTGTAGGTAAATTTAGTGTTTAATGTATTATTGGCAAATTTTGTGGGTAATTTTACAAAGTGCTTGTTATATTGTCACTGATATGTAGGTAAGTTGGTTATCTAACTTGCCAATTTAGTTGGTAGATTTTTCGGGTAATCTATAGGTAATGGTTAATGACAACTATTTTTGTTGATAATAATTTCATTCATTTTATACTTTTAGAAGGTAATTTGTTGGTAATCTAAAACTATATGAAAATATTTTTATAGGTAATTGTTGGTAATTATATATATTTATATGTTTAATTTAATTGTAATTCTAATTAAAACATAATATATTTACAAAAAAAAGTATATTGATATAATTTAAAATGCTAATAAAATCATAACAATAGTGCAATTAAAATATTCAAATTACATAAAATATATTTAGAAAGCACAAGTAAAGTATAGTCTTACATAAAACAAAAAAGTCATTAATAAAAGTCATAAACATATTGCAGAGTATAACATGATAAAATAAAACTTGAAACAACAATAGATACTACTTTAGAATTGCATTGTCCTTATCGTCATCATCTGTATCATCATTATCTTGAACAGGGTCAGAATCAAGACTAGTAGATACTAGGAGTAGTCGTTGAGCCTATGGTATTTCATCCACAAGTTGTAATATAAGCCCCTAATGATCCTTAGCACCAAAAATCAAATTCAGTACAATTCGCCACAAACAAAACCCCAAATCCTTCAAGCCTAAAAATTGCAAACCTAAACAACAAAGACTGATTCCAATAACTAACCCTAAACGACATGGATAAACAAAAAGATATAGAATCCTCAATCAAAAATAAAATCCACTTCAGAATTTTAAACAAAATAAAGGAAAAAAAAATCAAGTGACGAAATGAGATTTTGAGTAATCGCATGACGTTTCATGGGAATCAAGTCAGATTCAAACAGACAGTATCATAAATCCAATAAAAACCAACTTAGAAGCAAAATTAGACGCAATGATTAATGCAAGTGAATAATAATGTAAAACAATTATATATATATATAGAAGTATATATATATATATATATATATATATATATATATATATATATATATATATATATACACGTAACCTGGTAGAAAAATAATTTACGTAACCTGGTAGAGCCCATCACGCCTCTAACTTATATATATATATATATATATATATATATATATATATATATATATATATATATATATACGTAAATCCCTTTGTAGAAACCTGGGTAGAAAATAATGTACGTAACCTGGTAGAGCTCATCACGCCCTAACCTTTGCGTGCGTGCGTGCCCGTGACTCACAATTTCTTAATTACTCGGTCCATGCATGCTTTCCACAACAAAAATGAAAATTTTAAAAAAATTTCTTTAATTTGGGGTACTTAGAATTCAACAACCCTTAATTTACGTCTTAATTTGGGGCATAATCTAGGTGGGGTTATGACTTAAGGGTAGTAGCTAGCTAGGTTCCTAATTAAGCTCCAAACACATGAACTTTTCAAAAAATAGAAGGTACCCTAAAAATAAACAAATGTAGTTTGAAAAATAATCTCACATATAATATAGTTTTATCCACACTCATAAAAGCCACGTCATATTGGCTTGAAAATTTTCAAAATTATGAAGGTGTCTCTTCAAAAGACATTTTTAGTGTAAATTGAAAATTTTCAAAATTATAAAAATATATTCAAAAGACATTTTTAACAAAATAGTGTACACTTTCAATGTAAATTAAAAATTTCTAAAAAAATTACGAAGCGCGCTTAAAAAAGACACTTTCAGTATAAATTAATTTTCAAAATTATAAAAGTGTCTCTTCAAAATACATTTTTAAAAAAATAGTGCAAAAGTGTCTTTTTAAAAGACATTTTTAGTGTAAATTAAAAAATTTCAGACTTACGAAGGTGTCTATTCAAAATATACTTTCAATGAAATATTGCAAAAATGTCTCTTCAAAAGACATTTAAGTGTAAATTGAAAATTTTTAAAATTATGAAGGTGTCTATTTAAAATATATTTTCAAAGAAATAGTGCAAATATGTCTCTTTAAAAGACATTTTCAGTGTAAATTCAAAAATTTTTAGAATCATGGCGCTCTATTCAGCACGCTTTCAACGAAATAAGATAAATGCTGCTCTTTCGCACACTTTCAAAGGTAAATTATAAATTTCAAAATTTTAGAAAGTGTCTTTTGAAAAGACATTTTTAAAAGCTATTCTCTTCAAGAGACACTTTTAAGTGACAATAATAAACTACAAACTGGATTTTTAAATATTTTTAAATCTATTGTATTTTGTGAAGGATTTTTTATTTTTTTTAAACTAACTGTCTAAAAAGTAAAAACCCCTCCAAACGCAAGGTGTATGGTCCACTAATCCCACATGCCACATGCACTATGCCCCGATCACCGCCCATCTTCTAATCTTACCCATTAGTGAAAAGATGATGCTCAAATGCTAAAAAGAAACCCAGAAAGAAGAGAGAGAGATGTCAAAAAAAGAAAAAAAACTCATAAAGAGAAAGCTAGACCTAAGGATTCACAATCTTGCTATTGGTAGGTAACCCTCATATTGTCCCTTCTCTAAAACCTAAGGTTCAAGGGTTAAGAGAGAGAAGCGTAGTTTCAACTGTGATTATTCAAAAATGTTGTGAAAATCATATTGTTTTAAAGTTCTGGTTTATAACAATTATGGTTTATTATTGTGTAGGAATTAGGGTTTATTTCACACAACCTGAAGAAACCATGAAGGTAATTAGTCCTTTTATTTTCAAAGAATGAATTTTTTTTGTTTGCATTATTAGTGTAAAACCCTTACAAGGATTAATTTGAAGACATAAAGCATTGAAAGAATAAATTGTAACAAGGATTAATTTCTAACATGTGGTATCGGAGTGATGCAAGTTCAAGAACTTAAGGATCTTCCAATAAAAGGTTATTTTATATTTCTCTCTTATAATATCAAAAGTTTTATGAGAATTGAGAATTGAATTTATTAATTGATTGTTGTTAGGTGATCGGCGTAGCTACCAAAGACTCATTGTTAAGTTCTTGGCAACGGCGTCAAAAACTTGTTAGCAATTTTCCGCAAGCGCACGGGTTGCACAAGTAATACATTGGACCAAAAGTCAGATATCGATCCCACAGGAAATGTGTGGTTTTAGCGAAGATTGAGTACCTCGGCTACTTGATGTCGTTCACTATTTGACCAACTAAATGGTTGGGTGAAAAAGAGTTTCCTAAACTAAACTAAAAAGAAAAGAAAAGAAAAGAAAGCATAGTGTGATCAATGTCCACTCACAAGGAATGGGCACATTCTGTGAATATAACCCCAAGGAAAAAGATTCCCTAGGTTGATCGTCTTACTGATGCATTTATGGTTTATATTCATTAAGCGTTGATTAAGTGAACGTACACTTGTGTATGTCTAAGGAATCCGACATGAGGTTTACGCTTTCGCTTCTCCCCTCAAATTCTCACACCACTTCCTAATCTCCTTTCGGTCCATCTAGGTCATGAAACATGGTACTTTTATTGTGACGCCCCAAATCCTGGGGGTCCCGTTGACCACCATCAACCTGCGGAATACCTGTGTCTCATATCATGAGACCCATACATGAGTAAAATGACCACATTGGCCCATATATCCATACTCACTAAAAATATATCCAACCAACTATATTACCATAGTTCAAGAGTTAATACATCACTCTTAATACAAACATATATTAAAATTTAAAATTCTAATACATGTTATACAAAAAGTATCTACCAAAGCCACATGTCGGCTTTCTTCTCAAAAGCGGTCTCTAATGAGCATCGTCCTCCCGAACATTCCCTGTACTTGAAATAATGATCCCTCGACAGGGTGAGCAATGCCCAGTAGTGATAATCTCTTACATGGGTTACTCCCCACCTAAGTGCACATGTAATGGCAACCAAACACATTCAAGCAAATTCATGATCCTACTTGAATATCTACATGCCCAATCCAATGTCTCGAGTCCTCATCGACTCCCTCACACATGCCTAAGCTAAATGTGAGAAAACACCGCTTCAAAACAAAAAGTTTCGTTCGAAACATAGTACCGAGCTCTCAGAAAATCTATCGACAACCCTCCGAGGTGAATTGCCGATAATTCCTCCGAAACAATAAGGGTCCGCTTTCGAGATGAACTGTTGGACAACTCTCCAAACCAATTATTCGGAAAATCTTCCTTGAAATTCCTTTCACAACCATTTTCATTTTTCTTTCATTTTCTTTCATGTCATGCACTCACACCTACCATTCTAGGTTACCCCGGTGCATATGGAATGCATTATGCCATTTCCAAACAATTCATGCTAATATATTTTACATGCATATATGAACAAAAACTAACTCACAACATCATGTTATTCAATTCATAGCAATAACATCAAAATTAGCTCACATAGGCTAATAAACAATTCAAACAATTCATTTTGAATCACCCGAGCAACACACAAATCACGCGAACAGTAAAACCCTAGGTCTAGGCACTGTTCACAGCCACTCTAGGGATTTTCTTCACTCGATCCAAATATTTTGAGACGAAAACACAGTCATCCAGGCCTTAACAAATCCTCATCCATTAAAATGGCTTTTAGTCAAAGAATAAACCAAGTAGGAAAAGACCCCTTACCTCTTGTAGCGTAGATCAACTTTGCTTCTTGGCCCGACGAGAACGGACGGTCTGAAAGCCGGGAAATCTAGAGAAAAGTTGCACTTTCTCTCTCTAAACTCAAGCTCTCCCTCTATTGCACGTTTCAGCCAAAAATTGGGAGAAGATGAAGTTGTCTTTTGTCTTTATTTTAATCTTTTCACTTAATTCCATCATTGTCCCTTTAATTTGACTTTAAAGGCTTTTTGACATATGGCTTAATCTAAGCCATTTATCTCCATCCTTTCACTAATCATACAACATGTGTCACATGGGTACATGTAGTAGGTGACTTTAAGCAGCATCACATGCCTCTCTCACAAGCCGCATACGCACCCGACACTCCGCACTAAAGATGTGAATTCGACCGCCTCGAAATTCCTACATGGTAGCTAGATTTCGCTATACACCAAATCTATGAAGTCCATTTCATCAGATCTCAGATTCAGAAAATTCGATTTTGAATCTAAAATTCATTGTTTTAATTCTTTTCAAAAATTAGAACTTTCTCCCCTAAGTTTGCATTTTATAAGGCAAGAAAGGTTTTTCTTTGAACTTATTGGTCACTTCTTGGTCCATACACTTTCAAGATAATGTCAGCTGGTGCTACTCCTAATGAAATCCATCTAAGACAGCATTCCCAATTTCCTAGACTTTCGATGAAGCCAATTAGTATTTCAATTACTAATTCTATACTCTTCGTAGACCACATCAGACTTATAAATAGAATCTCAAGCATCACCAAGGATGCCCTAGTATGGGGATCGAAGACCTAACTCTTAGTATGGATTAATTAGTTAAAACCATAATAATCCTAAGAACTACAATCGACTAACATCCATAAGGTGGATCCACAAAATCATCATAAAATGAGTATGAGAACACAACAACTTCAAGTAATCAACTCCTAGAGATGTTTTACTTACCATTGCAACCAAGTAATCCAAATGAAAATCATATTTAGACAAATATAATAATGGCAAGATTGGCAAATAGAGTAGAGTTTAGAGATACAAAACAAACAAATGTAAAGTAAATTGCCTCAACTCTACACCACAGTCAGAAATTCTCTAATGAGCTAAATCTTTTCTCAATGTTTACCCAAAACAAAGTAGAAATGAACAAAAAACTAAAAACCCTAAAAATGGCTCAAAAGGAGGAAGGAGAAACTGGGAAGAGGGTGTTCCCTCTCCAAAAACCGGAACCCTAACATTGTATCAAATATATATATATATATATATATATATATATATATATGTATAGAAATGGAAAATGGGCTCTAAAATGGGTAATGCTACGCTTTTATGCTCGTTTAACGCTTCGCCGAGGTGAAGGCGTATGTGTCTTCAATTCTGATGCTTTTCTTCACCTAGGGCGAACCCGGCTCATCTTCTCGACACGCCTCCTTCGCCGCGAACCCGAGCCTTCTTGAATTGACATCTGCCTTAGCTTCACCTCTACGTAAGTTCGGGCGTGCTTTCGCTTGCTCTTTTGCCATCTTCTGTTGCGCATTTTCCATTCCCACAATAAAACATATTACAAATGGGGATTAGTGTAATCATTAGGAATTAGGTATGAATTCTAGCATTTGAGTTATATAAATACATGAAACTCATAGTACAAATGCTAACAAGATTCACACCTATCAATTGCATGTATTTTTGCAAAGAATTTAACATTTTTGATGTTTTTTATATTCGATTTCCTTTTGAAATCTTTTATGATGGCTTATAAACTTGCAAAATAAAACTTTATTTATTAAATGTTTGGTTGTAAGTCTTGCAAGATTATTGGAATGTTAGTCAAGCCTTGTAATATAATGGTGAGAATATGAATTACAAGTATCTAGAGGTAGTAAATGTGTAAAACCCGAGAAAATTTCAGAATTTTCAGAAAATGGCATACTATAATTTTTACAATCCCGAATTTTTCTAGATCCTCGGGATGATGAAACGGACTTCAATTACTGAATCCAGTCTCGAAATCATGCTTAACACGTCACTTTGCAGAATCAGACATCACTTCACGCTTGGCAAGACCAGGTCGCATCGTAAAACTGGCCAGGAAAGACATGTGATGGACAAAGTCACCTAATACATGTACCATGCACATATGTTGCATGATTAGGAGAAGGATGAAATGAAATGGTTTAGATTAATATGTGTCAAAAAACCAAAACTTAGGATTACATCGAATTTTTTGAAATGTTAAATGAATAAGACAAAGGGGGGAATAGTTTTCTTCTTCAAATGAAGAAGAAAATGTGCGTAAGGGTTGTGAGCAAAAGTATATTCTATATAGAGTGATTTCTTCTCGTGATTAATGTTTCTGACCACTCCGCTCTCTTCTTCACCTCGTTAGTAAAGTTGTTCTAATGCTGAGGCTGGGCCAAATGTAGGTAATCCCATTCAGGGTCCCTACAACTCCAAGAGGAAATTCCTCCTCACTTGTGTTATTCTTTACCAAGAGCCATGACGGTTAGAATATTCAGGCTTTATTTTAGCTGTATTTTTTGTCTCAAAACCTTTGAACCGAGTGGAGGAAAAACTCTGCACTTGTGGTAGTTGTGAACAAAGGCCAACCCTAGAGTTTCAAATTATGTCATGATTTTTGTGATTGGTGTTGCCGAAGGATTCAAAAATGAATTGTTTGTATTTTTTCATAAACCCATGTATAAAATTGGTGTTAAGTGATGTGAATTTAATAAATATTAATTTTATGTATTTAATTATGTTAATATATACATGTTTTTATATCTAGCATGAGTTAAAGCCAAGATCGCAAGGGAGCACATCCGTATAGCACTGAAAAATCCCGTAATATCAGAGACAGAGCGTACGACATGAAAGAAAACAAAAACTAAAATACAGAAACAAATTTGAATGAAAAGATGTCTTCTGAACAGATTATCCACAATTCACTTCTGAAACGAAATCGTTTTCAGCGTTGGCCCTAATGAGCCCTCGTTTCTTATAGTCCAATTTGTCATCACACCGCAGAGGAAGCTCGCCGAGAACAAAAAAGCTTTGTTTTGAAAACCGCGATGATTTGATGCAATGTATGTATGCGGAGTTTCGTGGAGCAGAGCCGCAGACTCGCGACACGGATTGGGCATATAGACATTCGCTAGATCGTGTATTTGCTTGAGTGTGAGTCAATATCAGCGATGATGTAAATTAGTGCGGAGCAACCCATGCAGGAAATTATCTTTACTGGTATTGCTTACCCCGTCGAGATCACTATTTCAGCATGTGAGTGTACAAAGAGGACGACGCTGCAGAGAGACCGATTTTAGAAGAAAGCCGTTGTGGTTGCAGATTCATTCCTCGTATAATATGTACAAATTCAGAATTTTCGATATATGTTTTGCTAAGAGATTAATAACTTTAACTATTGTTATATAGTTGATATATATTTTGTGAGTATTGACGCATGGGCCCAAGTGACCATTTTTACTCATTTTAATTGTTGTATATGACCCTGTGGTCTTTGTAAAATATCGGGATGTGTTGTCACGTGATTGGACATATTGTATTGCAGCCCTATTAAAAAGATCTCGCCTATCTTCAGCAGCAGGCCCAAGCTATCTACATCCACTTTAATATTCTTCGGGCGTAGGGTTGACGGGTTGTCAATGGAACCCCAAGGAAATGGGGCGTCACAGCTTGGTATTAGAGCTTAGGTATAAGAATACCTAGGACTCGATGGGAAACGGGTTAGATCATGCATCCATTGTGCATTTTGATGAATGGTGTGCGTAACATGAGTTGTTGTGTATGAATTGTGTGATTATGTATTGTGTGAATTGTGTGCTTGGTGAATAGCACATAGGAAAAAAAAAGAAATGTATTGAAGAAATTTTTTCTCAGATTTTACAAAGTTGCGTAAAACTGAAAAATAAAATAAATAAATTTTAATGAATTTATTTTTGTTCTGATCGGGAAAATGAAAAAAAAATCATGGGTTTTCCAATACCGGAAAAAATGACGGCTACTTCCTATTCGAGTCAATGCTACAATGGATTGTATCAGACACAAGGCAATCGGGCACACCATAGGGCCACTATATCTGGCCAGCCACGCCTGATACTGACACGTGGTAAGGCCATGATACAAAGCGACACTACTGGGCCTGATCCGCGGGCAGCTCTCTCTCTCTTTTTTCTCCCCTCTCTCCTCTCCCCCCTCTTCCTCCTCCTCCTTTCCCCTCCTCCTTTTCTCCTTCCTTCTTTTTCCTGCCTTTTTTCTACAACATGTCCCCATTTTCAAATATATCTTTATCAATTTATTTGGGTTATCGTGGCTGGAGGGCGATCGGCCGTTACGATACACGCGAACAGTACGCGGCGACATGCCCAACGCTTTGGCGACATCGTGAGAGCGCGAATATGCGACTCATAGCGCAACACCCGCACGCCGGGCGTGGCTAGGGTCGATACAACACGGTATCGCGGATCGAGGGGCGCCGACATCGCCGCGTCGCTGCGCGCCAGAACGATACGGTCACGGCGCGCGGCGACACGACCGCATGCGCCACGACATCTGTCGCAAGCCAAGCCCCCGACGGCGTGATGTTCATATCGTGTCGGGCCACAGGTGAATATGCACTCGACTCCGCTTTAACTCGCACTTTTCCTCGAGTCATCACCACTGGGGACACTATTCATGAGCATTGTTCACGAGGTTTTAAAAAATAAAAAATAAAAACAAAAATCAAATCAAATAAAATCGAATAAAATTTTTTAAAAATAAAATAAATTTTTTTGTTGTTGATTATGATTTAATATATTGAATTATTGTCTTGCATTACCTATGAATGCATGGACATGGTGTATGAAATATTTTTTGGTATATGAATAGTGTCTCGAGGCTGTGTTTACGCCTTAGAGATACTAAATTAGAATTTAACTTGTCATTGGACATATGCAAATGGCTAGTCGGGGGAGAGAATGTAGAGGTCGTCCACGGGGTACTGGTTAAATTCACCGATTTATCACAGGCTTTTACAAGGTCAGAGAATCAAGTAGCCATCGTCATTGCACAAAAGTTAGTGTAGTAGCCAAAGATATCCATAACTTAGGAGGTTTAGGCACATCATCCGACATTCACAGTGGAGGAGATCCTACGGAAGTGGGCACTTACTGGTTCATAGATCGAGAAAGTGTCGAGGCTGCACAGAGATCACCTGATACTTAACAGATCGACTAGTTTGTGATTCCACTAGAGTGGTGAGTCACATGATGGAATCAAAAGAATTCTAAAGATCTAGAGGAACACATGGACAAAGTTCTAGGAGCTGTTCAAGGCAAGCATTCTGACACCGCCGTCACTAAGGTCAGAGTCTCTAGAGTCAAGCAGTGACATGACAGCTGATGAGTATGTGGCTAGATCTACTCGAGCTAGCCCATTTTGCTGATGACTACATGGCTGAATGACTTAGGATGCCTATAATTCTAGATGCGGGGTGTTAGTAGAAAGAGGAAGTAGCCGCCTTCTTCTAGTTCAAGAAGTGAGGGCTTCTAGTTCACGTGATTCCAGATCACACATCCGCGTGGACAGATCAGTATCACAATGTCAAGATGGTGTGCTACCATTGCCAAGAGTCCAACATCTCAGAGGGATTGCCCTTAAAAGATAGTGATCCCAGTTTTCGGGAACAAATAAGCAGTCTCAACTGTGTACAAAAGAGAGAGATTGCAAGATATTCTCTCACAAACTGCACAGCCAGGAGCCAGATTAGTTTCGGTGAGCTGACAGCACTCAAGACATGACAGCCACGAGAGTCGCACCATGGGTTTAAAGAGGATCGGTGCCCACATGCGTGGATTATGGTTCAGGGTGCTCACGCCCATCACACCACCGACCGAGTCAATGGATCGCCCGGCTTATACAGTACGCTTTTGCTATCTCGCGGCGGGCAAGAGGTTATTTGATTCCGCAAGTCAGATTCATTCATCAAGGTATCCAAGCAGATAGAGTTGGGCTTAGAGGTTGAGGCCTTGGAGAGGAGCCCTTCTTGTATGTGAGTTCTCCCCAGGGATTAGGCAGGATAGGGGATGATGATGTTTTGGCTTGGTGAAGCTGTAGATCTCTGTGGATTCTACTCACAAGGGACTCTGGGTCATGGACATGTCGAGTTTCACGCCATCCCGATGGATCGCTGAGAGTTTGCGGTAGTCGCCATCGATCGTGAGCTGTAGGTGAGAGTTACCCTCCCAAGAATGCAGTGACAGCAATCTTGTTGTATTTCGTGGGACAAGCATGATATTTTAAGTCCCGACAAGGTACGAGTCCAGTGTTGCTGGATTAACCCGGTCGGTTGGCCAGCAAGCCTTAATTCCTGTGTAGGACGAGGTGAGACCCGGACTGACCAACCCCCAAGTAGTTTGCAAGTATGAGGATGTTTTCCTGGATGAGCTACTCTGATCGGGCCTCCCGTAGGCTCAGAGACTTTGGCATCGTTACACCGGTACTTCACCGATCATCTCTCATGGACTCCGCGATAGATGGTACCAAACAGTCAAGTAGGGAACTCGCAGAGTCCGTACCTACGTGAGTTACCGGACAAGGGGGTTCATTAGACCGAGCACTTCACCATGGGCGCTCAAAGTTCTATTTCAATAGGCTGACAAGACCCTCTCGACCGTGCATCGATTTCAGCAAGCTGAACAGAAAGCCACCGGTGAATGCCCCAAGACCCATCAAGGCTATTACATATTTAAACACCTATTACACCATGAGGGAAGGGAAATCATAAGAACAGAATGATCCATGTCTGAACAAACCAAAGTCGATGGTTCCTTCTTAATAGCTCTACCCAAACACAACCTGTAAGTGATTATAATACAACATCACCCATATCAGTCTCATTAACTATAAATACATTATAAGCAATATACACCCTTAAGATTTAATTAATCAGATACAAATTCACTAATAACCTTCCTAAAGATCAAGCTAAGCTTTCTGCCACACAATAGTAAAGAATATGCCCAACAATGGCATTTACATTTCCAAAGAATTAAACCAGTGATAACAGAGGAATAACAAAATACTAGACTCACATGATTTTAAAATAATTTCCAGTCCAAGACAAAGAAATGAGAGAATTTCTATACATGTTCTCGATCGATTCCCTTGTGGGGCTCCCAATGCGCTGGTTCCCAAAGGCCCTACCACCTCCTCAAAGGTAAAAACTGAAGGATGTGTTGGTGGAAGGTGAGCACTAAGCTCTAGTAGGAAAATCCCAAACTCCAACAAGAATGAAAAGTAAGGGAAAAACGCTTCTGGCCTCATTTTTTATAACATATCATAGGTATGGCAATTTTCATAAACCATGACATTGCAAATAGATCTCAAGTTTATGGCGAAAAATACTGGCACAATGTACACTGCAATTATAAACAAAAATTATAAAAGTTCACCTCAAATACCATTTCAACCTGCATATTTTTGCAGAGCAAAGAATGCTAAACAAGAACCTTCCACCCCTATCGCTATTTTTGTGGTTTCTCAAGCATCTCAATGAGAACCTTCTTGAGATAAATGAGCACTATTGTAATAAACCTCTTTTCACTCTTCATAGTAGTATTTTCAAGCATCCTTATTTAGGAACCTTCTCTTAAGAATATTTAGAAAGCATCCTTACATATGAACCTCTCATTCATCATAGTAGGGGTTTCTCACATCCTTTACAAGGAACCTTCTGAGAAAGATAGGCTGAGCATCCTTACATAAAGGAACCTCTCATTCATCATAGTAGGTTTCCTCTCACATCCTTGCAAGCGGAACTTTATGTTATTGTAAGTTTCATGAGCATCCTGGCAAGGAACCTCCTCATTCTCATCAGAGTATAAGGTTTTCAAAACATCTTACAAGAAACCCTTTGAAAGTATAGGTCGAAAGATCCTTTACTGAACTCTCTCATCAACATCATATAGTAGGTTTCAAGCATCTTTACAAAGAAACCTCTCTTGAGCATAGGCTGAGCATCCTTATGAAGGAACCTCATTCATCATAAGAGTTTCTCAAGCATCCTTACAAGGAATCCCTCAGTATAGTTGAGTATCCTTACAAGGAACCTCTAATTTCTTTATTACCAATCACTATATCGTAATTTTATCCTACCAACAATTAATTCATCCCCATCCCCATACTGTAATCACACCATACTACAGGAACCCTATAAGAGGAGGCTCTAATCCCCTATGTTATATGCTAAGAATCCCCCATATTATATAATCATCCCCCACAGCAAAATCCTCATACATACAAGAATCTCCCATACTTATATTAGAACTCATGCTATAAGAATTCTCCATGCAAAGCAGGTAAGAATCTCCCATAATATATAATAACTCCTCATGTTATATAAAATCCTCACTGATCAGAACTCCATACTATATAATCCCCCCCATGTTATATAGAATCCCTGGTAATAAAATTCATTCCCGAGTGAGTTCGACCGTGTGATCACTATAATAGAACTCCCATATTTATATAAGAATCCCATGTTATATATTCCCGAAAGTGAGTTTTAAATCGGCATTTCATGTCCGAGTGAGTCAATTGTGGGTAAGATCACTATAATAGAATCTCTGCACAGCAAGAATCCCCATACTAGATACGAACTCGCGTAAAAATCCCCACAATATATGACATAATCCCCTTATACTTATATTAAATCCCCATAATATATATTAGAATCCCAACTATATAAGAATCGCCACCACATACTCGTACTTCCAAATATGCTTGACTCCCCCAATATAGTTGAATCCCCCCACCGATTCCTCAACCTCAGCTACCACTGACACAACCCTCTAATTTCACAACCAATTTATTCACAGGCAACTCCAATTTACTGAAAACTGCCAAGAACTGGCAAACAATCATAAAAACAACTCAAGAAAGAGCGAATACAAGGATATCATCATACCTACACGTTATTTCACTACTTCACACAAATCACTTCAGGAGTTAGAAATCAATCCCCAAAGAAACTCCATTTACAAATGTAAAATCCCTATTAATACGCATTAGAGAGATAGAATGGTTTCAGAACATAAAATGTATAGCATTTATAACCCTAAAAATTACATGTATAAATACTCCTAGCTTCAATGTGTAAGAAATCTGGGAGAAAACCCCTACTTTATCTTTGAAGTTGTTATGAGATCTTAAGCTTTAGTATCACATTTGCCCTTAAATCTCCTAGTCAGACCTTCCTTCCTCCAACGATCCTTAGGGTCAAGAGGTGGGTGTGTGGGTGGAGAAATCGAGAAATGAAGAAAATTTGGCTTTAATTCGGGGCTGCCCCGAAAATCATCAAACAAGCTCACGGGTATTTTTGGTTTTTCTTCAAAATTGGCGCTTTGCCACTACACTCTCAAGTTCGCCATAGACTACTCTGGGTTTTTTTCGACGTTCCTGAGTCTATTTCTTCCTTAATATTATTTTAACTAAAACCTTTATTTCTACATTTATGTAACCATTTTTATATATTAATATTCTTATACTTTGATTTAAGAAAACTAATTGGACGATTATTAATACGGACATGTGGGGTTTTACAATCCAATTTCAAAGAAAAAAGTTTCGTCTCGAACTTACCTCTAGTAATAATAAATGCAGTACTTTCTCGTATTTAGCCCGGTTCCCATGTAAATTTCTTCAACCCCATTAAAGCGCCGCTGAAACCTTCAATTAGCCTGATGATTTGAGCCATTGGGCTGGGACTTGAGATTCCAGCTTTCCCTTTTGAAGTTCAATGATGCAAGTGACGCACATGTCTTCCACAACCTAGATACCTTTTGATCGTCATCCGCTTCGGGGGATGAAAAGGTCAGGCTTCAAACGTAACTCGTCCCCATCGCTGTTATAGACTTTGCTAGAATCAGTACACAAAACCAGAATCACGATCTCAGCATAATGATAGAGAGCGGAACTCCCATGCAATTCTACCACCTCGTAAGAAAGCAATGTGAGTTCCGTTATGCTGTGGGTCTTTCATACCCAGAATGAGTGGACTTTCGCTTAGTTCAACAACAATAACCCACACGAATATTAGGCCCTCGCGTCCCGTGAAACCAAATACTTAAGTCCATGCAGATGCGATCCCACTCCACTCCTGGAATAGCAAAAGACGTGGGTAATCCTCCGGCCTTTAGTGCTCAATCTACTTGTTGACACGCCACCCAGACATTTTGAAAATGGAGCTCCAAATTTACATCCCTATTCCCTTCCACCAATACCGCTACTTCATCTCCCTATACATTTGTTACTCCCCCGTGATGGATGGAGAATCGAAATCACATGGGTATCTAATTTTAATGATTTCTCTTTTCTCCCTCGATCCGGGATTATGGCTCGTACATCACCTTCCCCAAAATCGTAACTCATCATTAATTATCGCCCAATTCTCAACCATCTCACTCCTCTCCACCTACTCCAGATAGCCTCCAACCTGATCAGCTCTCCTTCCACAGAATTCCATCCTTCTTTGCTCTAAGCAATGGTCGAGCTTACAAAATTGAATATGCATGGTTTCCAGATCTACCTTCTCTCATCCATAGATCCAAAATTCTCCGAGGCACTCTTCCTTAAACTCGACTCTTACAAGGAACTTCTCATTCATCATATAGTAGGAGCTTTCTACATCCCTTGCAAGTGAACCTCTCGGTGCTACAAAAATGGCATCCTTACAAGGAACCTCTCATTCATCATAGTAGGGTTTCTCAAACATCCTTACAAGAAACCTGTTGAGCATAGGTTGAGCATCCTTACCAAGAACCTCTCATTCATCATAAGTAGGAAAGCCACATCCTTACAAGAAACCCTTTCTTGAAAGTATGGGTCGAGCATCCCATGTACAGAACTCTCTCATTCTCATAGTAGTGTTTTCTCAAGCATCCTTACAAGGAACCTCCTGGCATAGGTTGAGCATCCTTACAAGGAACCTCTCATTTCCTTTTTATTACCAATAACTATATCAGAATTTTATCCTACCAACAATTAATCTCATCCCCAATTCCCCATACTGTGGGACCACCCATATCATATGAAATCCCCATAAGATATATAAGAATCCCCACGTTATATGTTACTCCCCATATTATATAATCATCCCCATGTTATATAAAAAATTCCCATACTATACAAGAATCTCCCATACTATATTAGAATCCCCATGCTATAAGAATCTCCCTATGTTATATGTTAAGAATCCCCATATTATATAATAATCCCCCTCATGTTATATAAAAATCCCCATACTATACCGTAATCCCCATACTATATAAGAATCCCCATGTTATATAAGAACTTTAAAACTGAATCATATTCTGAGTGAGTCGACCGCAGTGGATCACTATGTAATAGAATCCCCATACTATATAAGAATCCCCATGTTATATATTCCCGAGTGACAAATCAAGTACTTTCACAGTCCGAGTGTGAGTCGAAATTTCCGCGTGGATCACCATGCAATAGAATCCCCCATACTATATTAAAATCCCCCATACCATATTAGAATCCCCCAACTATATAAGAATCTGCCACCATATATTTCGATTTCCAAAATATGCTTGACTCCTCCACAATATAGTTGAATCCTTAATCGGATTCTCAACTCAGTTATACTGTAAAAATTTATTTTACCAACCCCTCAATCTCACAACCAACTATATTCCATACAACTCCAATTATCGAAAATCGCTAAGAATCCACAAACAATCATAAAAACAACTCAAGAAAGAGTTAGAAAATACAAGATATCATACCTAATTGGTGATGCTTCACTACTCACACAAATCACTTGAGTTAGAAATCAATCTCTAAAGAACTCCATTTACAACAAAATCCCTCATTCTCACGTACGAGAGAGAATGGAGTTTCAATGATAAATGAAGGCATTTATAACCCCAAAACTTATGATGTATAAATACCCTAGCCTCACGTAAGGAATGGGAGAAAACCCCCTACTTTTGTTCTCCTGGTTGCTATGGAGATCTTAAGCTTTAGTATCACATTTGGCTCCTTAAATCTCCTAGCCTCGCCTTCCTTCCTTCCTCCAACTGATCCCAGCCTGGTGAGGGTGTGGGGTGCGTGTGTAGGGGTGAGAAACTGGCAAATGCATGAGTGCCCTGGGTTTTAATCAAATGCCCAGAAAATCACCGGTTTTCATGGGGTATTTTGCTCTTCTTCAAAAATTTGCAGCTATTACTACACTCTGCGCCAACACATACAGATCCGCCCATAATTCTGATCACCCTATCATCTATTTTTAATGTTATTTTAACCCAAAAACCTTTATTTAGTGATTTATGTAACTCATTTATATTTATTTACTTATACTGATTTAAGAGGTAAAACTAATTCCGACGATTATTAACATTGTATTGTTGGGGTTTACACACATTTTCAAGAATTCTACCCACTGGCTACATCATCGATTTATGCTTGATTTAAATGAGAGGAGCGCAGTCTTACCCCAAGACAACCTTCGTGACCGGTTACCATCAATTAATATGATTCCTAAGATACTATTAGTGAAAGCAGGCACCAGCTTCTTATGGTGATGCCCTTGATTGACTAATGCAAATGTATTCATGAACTTATGCATAGGGTAATTCCAAACCCTATCTAGATCGCTTTGTCGTAGTCTTCGTGATTATTTTGATCTACTCCCAAATGTAGTGGGAGCATGAGTATCACTGAGACATTGTTTTTACAATCACGAGAGATCATCGGGCCAGGGAATGCACTTCAAGTTCAGCAAAGTGAAGCGGCTTATCGAGGTGATTTTGGGGACACGGCAGTTAGTATCGGGTAGCCACCAAGGACCTAGAGAAGGGCCTCAGTCGCGATGAGCTGGGAGAGCCAAAGTTAGTCTTCTAGATACAAGTGCAATTGGACAATGGTACTGCTGCAGAGATTCATTACAGAACTGATTATCAAAGATCATATCTAAATTGACCTTTGATGAGGTCAAGTTTAGAGTGGATTTACTGATGCAACCTAGGCATTCTAGGAAAGCGAAGAGGAATACTCAGCTCCATCTCTGATAGTCCCAAATAGGAAGATTGCAAGTACACAAAGAGGCTCAGATGCCTCGCAGGCCTTTAATGGGATGTGTGTTTTGATGCAAATCTGATGGTAAAGAAGCCAGGTCTCATATTGTAGAAGAATCATGAAATAAATTACCCCACACACGATACAGAGTTGGCAAATAGTTCTCGCCAAAGATTGGATGCCACGTCACGATAGTACAATGCAGTCGAGGTGTACCAACACAAGTCTCCGGGCATATCACGCAATAATCTCATAACATGAGGCACCAGAGCGGATGAGTTCCCAGAGTGGATTATGATCACTCCACAATACCATCCCTGTAAGGTGGTAATGATGGCCAACAAAGTCACACATAGAGCATCAAGGGGTGAATAGCTTCCTGATGGGGATGCCTTCCGAGATCATGATTGCTTACATAACGAAAGGTGCCTGTGGCACGCGGTGGAGTTTAGTAGCTGACACCCGCCTCCAAAGTGAGTAGAGCGGATCGAGTCCCGCAAGGATGACGAGAGGCGTCCATGATCAGACCAGTCCAAATGTACAGTGACAGGGCCGGACCGTCCACGCAGATGGTGAAGCCCTCAGATATGCAGTAATGCCCCCAATGGATTCCACCGATTTCCGAGAGAGGAGATTCTCGTGGAGTTTCACCGCGCTCAGATTATTTAGCATCTGAAAAGCACCAAGATAAACGTAGATCTTCGCGGTCGGCATCAGATGAATGAAGAGACATCGAGATTTAGTTCTCGACGATAGTTCCTTCACGGTCGGCGAGCATCGAAAGGACTGAGTGAACCGCAGGCCACTTCAGCCATCGGATGTGGCCTATGGAAGTAGATGCACATCATGACGGATTCTGCACCACCTGCCATGGACAACTCATGCTGATCACGATGTGATAAGTGATGGCATGGGACCCAGCCTCACACAGTCACATTTTCTAGCCAGATTGACCTCCAGATTGAGAGACCTCGCCACAGATATCCCAGACTGTTAAATACATATATACCCGTAAGATCCATAGTGCCCGGAGGAGACCCCGAGGTTTACTGCCGCACTTTAGAATAGCTTCCAGTGCAAGGCGGCGATCACCGCTTATAGGTTCTCCTTCCATGACACTGGGTCAAACAGTGGGAGGTGAGACCATGATGTGTGTTAGAGGACATGCCTTCCCAGCATGCACCTGGGATCATGGGGCGGGCAATGGAAGAGTACTCTCCTCTTACAGGAATTGGCCACAATGAATGAATATCGTGATAATGATGGCAACCATGAGTACTAAAGTGAGGCCATACACACCTTATGTCAGACTGCTGTAGAGAGAGCCTCCATCACTAGTCCTTATCCTGATTAGAGATAACTCAGAAGGTGAGTTTGATATTGACAAACAGTCTTCCTCACTGCCCAGAGTCGCGTATGAGCACATGCTTCCATGGGTGACACTCCAATCTCTTTAGAATTCCTGAAGCTTGAGGATCACTCTTCTTGAAGGTGATGCCTTAAGAGAGGAGGTGGTTAGGGTCCCAAGGTTTAGTTTATCTGCCTATGTTCATCGCCCCTTCTGAGATACTCAAGAGGGGTGGCACCATAGCGCACTCGATTGGTTTACCCGCTCTAGCATGCCATGTCCAGACGAGGCATTTTCACGCCCCATGTTTTGAGGGTACACCCGCATCCACTCATGAATGACCGTGAGGAGACTAGGTTTATGTACTGACAATCCACTTTAGATCAAAGTGTGCACAGATAGCCGAATCAGGTTTGAAGTACTGTAAGACCCGTGAGGAAGAAGCAGGAGTGCTGCAAGTGCACCAGGAGTGAGGAGCCGTGCTGGGGAGCATAAGGATTCATGCGCCACTTATCCCTTCTTGTTTAGGATGAAGGCATGGTTTTAACAAGTTAATACTTTAAATGACTAGTTTATAAATACGCATGGTAGAGCACGTTGCATGCAGCGCAGCTGTTGATTGTTCCCGGAATTTTAGATCTAAATTCTTTAAGGAGGGGAGAATGTAAAAACCTTATAGTAAATTCTAATTTTCCGAAAAAGGGTAAAATGGTTTCTCGTCAAAATCCAAAATTTTCTAAATCTTTGATGATGAAATGGACTTCACCGTTGAATCGCCTCGGAAATCTAGCTACTACGTCGACTTCGCCAATTCGAGATACGACTTATCGCTTTTCGAGGCACCAAACAGTTTAAAAGGTTTGTAGAAAGACATGATGTGACAAAAGTCACCTACTACATGTGTACCAGCGTGACACATGTTGCATGATTAGTGAGATGATGGAAATGAATGGCTTAGATTAAGCCATATGTTAAAAATCCAAAACTTAGGTACACATTGGGAATTTTTGAAATGTTAAATGAATAACACAAAGGGGGGAATAGTTTTCTTCCTTCAAACATAAGAAGAAAAGTGCGTAAGGTTGGGATCAGTTAAGAAAATGTGCGTGTATGTTGTGGGATGCAGATTTAGAGAGAGAGAGGGTGACTTTCCTAGATTTCACTGTTTTTAATCGTCAATTCGCTTCTGCCAAGAAGTAAAGTTGTTTCACGCGAGGCTACGCTGCAAAAACAGTTTGTGGAGAGTTCGATTAACTCCACAAGAGGTAGGGGTCTTCTCCTACTTGTAGGTTATTCTTTGGTTTAAGAGCTATGTGAAATTTGTTATGATATTCGAGGTTTGATTTTAGTTTCACATTTTCTGGCCTCAAACCTTTAATGAGCGGAGAAAATCCCTAATTGGGTCGTGAATAAAGGCCAACCCGCGAGGTTTCACTGGTCACAAGATTTTTGTGTGATTTTGTTGAGTTATTCAAAATGAATTGCTTACTTGTTAATTAGCCCATATGAGTTAATTTTGTGTTATTATGAATTTAATAACATGAACAGGATTAATTATAAAAGCACATTATATACATTGTTTTATAGATTTTGTATGAGTTGTTGATTGGCATAATGCATTCCATATGCAATCAAATCTCTAGAATATTAGAGGAGTACGACATGAAAGGTGTGTTTAAAACTTAAAATATTGTGAAAGGAATTTCGACAGAAGATTTTCCGGAGAATTGTGTTGGGAGATTGTCCAACAATTCACGTCGAAGGGGCCCATGAATTGTTTTGGAAGGTTATTCAATAGATTCACGTCGGAGGGTAGTCCAATATGTTTACCGAATCTCGGTTGTAAGTTTTCGAGAAGAAAAAGCTTTTGTTTTGAAAACTGTGATTTTACTCGCATTTGGCTTAGGCATGCGGTGAGGGAGCCTGGGTGAGGACTCGAAATACGGAGATTGCATGTAGACATTCAAGTAGGACTGATTTGCTTCGAGTGTGATTGTTTGCCATGACATGTGCACTTAGGTGGGGAGTAACTCCATGTAGTAAATTATTCTACTCGGCATTGCTCACCTTGTCGAGGTGATCATTTCTTATTTCAAAAAGGGAGCGGTGCAAGTAGAGGATCTGGCCAGACTCCCCCCATTTCCCTTCGGGGTCCGTTGATAACTCACAACCCGCGACACTTGATGTCGGGGTAACCCGACATTCATCACAAATCTAGTAGCCTCCTTTGTACTCGTGGAGCTCTACCCAAATACAATATGTCCCAAACAATGATACCAGACCACACCTGTCCATATATGCGAGTAAAATAATTGGCCACTCTAGGCCCTCAGATCAATAATTACAAATACATCAACTATATTACCACGCTCAAGAGTTAATAAATCACTCTTAATTCAATACATATTAAAATGTACAATTTCTAATATGTTATACAAAACTTAATACCCAAGCCACAACCCGCTTTCTTCAAAACGCTCCCAGTGAGCGCCGCCCTTCCTATACACTCCCGCACCGGGGCCAGTGATCCGACAGTAAGTGGCCGTGACGCCCCAAACCCGGGGCCGCTTGACAACCAACCTGCTGTGGAATACCGTGAATGTAGGGTAACCCGACACCACTCACGAAAATCGGGCAGAGTCTCCTTTGCACGGGGAGCTCTACTCAAAGTACAAAACCTGTCCCAACAAGTTTACAATGGCCGCACAGGGTCCACATGCGAGTAAAATAGAATCTACTACTTGCGCCGCATCAATACTGCCAGAAATATATATCCCAACCAAATATATTACATGGTTCAGAAAGAAAGTTTTTGCCATCATATATTAAATTACAACAATTTATACATGTTATACAAAAATCAATACCTAAAGCCACAACCCCGATCTTTCAACGCAGCCTAGTGAGCGTCGGCCCTCGTGCACACCCCAGATCGAATGGTGATCCTCGATTGTGGTGAGCAAAGCCCGCAGTGACAATTTCCCTACCCGGGTTACTCCCATCTGCGTATGATGGCTGGCAAACAATCACATTCAAGCAATTTCATGAACCTACTCGAATGTCTACATGCCCAATCCCATGTCTCGAGTTCTCATCGACTCCCTCACATATGCCTAAGCCGAATGCGAGTAAAATATCCAGTTTTCAAAACAAAAGCTTTTTATTCTCGAAAACTCACTACCGAATTTCGGTAAAAATATTGGACTACCCTCCAAGTCGAATTGGCTGAACTTCCCTTAAAACAACCATGGTCCTCATCCGGCGATCCGGGCTGACCGCCTCCCAACCCCATTCTCCTAAAATCTTCTCTTTAGCCCATTCACAAACTTTTTTGTTTTGAGCCATTCCATGTCATGCACTCACCCAATATTCTAGGGTTGCCTCCCAAAGGCATATGGAATGCATGATGTTAATCCCAACACATTTATGCTAATATATTCACATGCATATATATTAACATAATTAAATCACATAAATCATGTTATGCAAATTCACCATCAATTACATCAAAATTAGCTCACATGGGCTAATTAACAAACACAAACAATTCATTTTGAATCACTTAACATCATAAAAATTCACACAAATATATTCATGTCACTATTCACGTGAACAGTGAAACCCTCGGGTTACTGTTCATAGGCACACAAATAGGAATTTTCTCAACTCGGTTCAAAGATTTTGAGACCGAATTTACGGCTAAAACAAGCATCAGAACATTCTTAACCATTTACACGGCTCTTAAGTAGAAAGAATAACGCATAGTAGGAAAGATCTCTACCTCTTGGAGTTGTCGGAACTCCACACGCTGAGTCGTAGTCCACGCGTAGCCTGCCGCGTAGAACAGCTTGCTTCTTTAACAAAGGTCGGCAAACGGTCAGATGGGCAGTCTACAAGGACTAGGCACTTCTCTCTCTGAAATGTAATCTGCACCTGCATCCCATTTTTCATTCTGCACGTTTTCTCCTTTTTCCAATTGAGAAGACAACTATTCAACATTTTGTCTTATTATCTCATTAACAATTCTCATAATTCCATTCATGTCCTCAAGTCTTGGATTTTTAACACTTGCCACTATCTCGGTCATCCATTTCCATCATCTTTCTACTTTCATTACAACATGTGTCACAAAATTACAATAGCAGGTGACTTTTGTCACATCACATGTCTCTCAAACCCGTTTTACGGCACTCGACACTTGGTGCCTCGAAAAGCGTGAAATTATTGTCTGGGTCGACAAAGTCGACATGATAAAATTGGAATTTGCGGTTTCATTCAAACGGTGAAGTCAGTTTAAATTAATGAGATCTAGAAAAATTTCGAATTTTTACCGAAATGACCATTTTACCATTTTTCCGAAAATTGGAATTTTCTTGGGTCTTATAGTGAGCAAAGCCCAATAGTGATAATTTCCTACATGGGTTACTCCCCACCTAAGTGCACATGTCATGGAAAACAATCACATCCAAGTAAATACATGATCCTACTCGAATGCTTACATGCCAGACCCATGTCTCGAGTCCTCACCAACTCCCTCACATATGCCTAGGCCAAATGTGAGTAAAATATCCAGTTTTCAAAATAAAAGCTTTTTGTTCTCGAAAAATTACTATTGAGTTTCGGTAAAATTGTTAGACCCGACCCTCTCGTCGAATACGTTGGATAACCTTAGAAGCGATTCATGGGCTCCTCAGCCAGTGGGGTGTTGGACAATCTCCCCTGACGATTATACAGCGAAAAATTTTTGTCGAGAATTTCTTCATAAAAATTTTCACTTTTTATTTTCTTCATGTCATGTACTCACTCATAATATTCTACGTTTCTACGCATACTGAATGAGATTATGTCAATTCCAACAACTCATGCTAATATATAAAACATGTATATACTAACATAATTAACTCACATTATTCATGTTATTCAAATTACAACAATAACACCAAAATTAGCTCACATGGGCTAATTTACAAACATAGGCAATTCATTTTGAATCACTTACAACACAAAAATCACACCAACAAAATCATGTGAACAGTGAAACCCTCAGGTCGGCACTGTTCAAGGCCACACAAATAGGGATTTTCTCCATTCAGTTCAAAACTTCTGAGACTGAAATTACGGCTAAATCAAGTCTTAGAACATCCCTAACCATTTACATAGCTCTTAGCTAAAGAATAACACAAGTAGGAAAAGATCCCTACCTCTTGGAGTTTTCTAACTCCACCAACCTGCGGTCCACGCCAGAATTCCCGCCAGATCGACTTCTTGTTTTCCTCGTCCGTCGGAACCGACGGCCCGAATCCGCTAGAAATCTGTGAGAGAAGGGCTCCTCTGTCTCTCTCTAAAACTCAAAACCCAAATTTCATCGCACCTTTTTTCCAAAATTATTGCATGTTTGTTCTTCACTCTGAGAAGATAACTATCAGATTTCATTTTTTATTCTCATTTACATTTCCAATAATTCCATCCATGTCCCTTTCTATTCGATTTTTGACACTTGACACAATCTAAGCCATTCATCTCATCCTCTCACTAATCATGCAACATGTGTCACATGAGTACATGTAGTAGGTGACTTTTGTCACATCACATGTCTTTCACGAGCAGTTTTAAGGCACCCAGCACCCGACACTTGACACCTCGAAAAACGTGAAATTCCTACTGTCTCGGAATTCGACAAAATTCAACGTGGTAGCTAGATTTCGCGAGACGATTCAAAAGGTGAAGTCCGTTTCGTCATCCGAGATCTAGAAAAATTTTGGATTTTTACCGAAATGACCATTTTACCATTTTTCAGAAAATTCGAATTTTCACGGGTTTTTCAACGAAGCTCACTCGAGGCCGCATTTTAGAAGAAAGCCGGGTTGTGGCTTTGGTATTCATTTTGTATAACATGTATTAAAATTGTAAAATTTGATATATGTTTTGGTTAAGAGTATTGTAATAACTCTTGAACTAATGTTATATAGTTGATATATATTTTGTGAGTATTGACGCATGGGACCAAGTGACCATTTTTACTTATTTTAATTGTATATGGACCCGGTGTGGTCTTTGTAAAATATTGGGACAAGTTGTCGCGTGGATTGGAACAGTTGTATCTCGGGTGTAGCCCCCTGCATGTGCTGAGACTCGCCACTTTCATGAGTGGTATCAAGCCACGTACATTCACGAATATTCCACGGGCCGAGACACAACCCGACCCCGGAAATGGGGCGTCACAAAATGGGCCAGTCCAACCCATTTCGGGCCAACTCATTCGAGTCACAGGCCAAAACAAGATGGGCTAATTTGATCAATTTATATTCGAATTAGCTTTTGACCAACCTAACCTCATTCCTGCGGGGGATTGTGGGCCAAAACGAAAGCAAAACCTTAAAATGCTAAAAATTAATTCCATAAATTATGTAATTCTTCCAATAATATATAAATATATAATAATAATTAATATATAAAATAATTGAGTCTAAATAATATAATAATATTAAACAAACTTAAATAACTAAATAATGTTGGAGCATTGTTATATCCAAAGTATCAAACTAAGTAGCTAAATAATTCCTAAAGAATAAAGTAACAACTTAATAACATCTTTGAAAAAAAAAAAATTCAAAGTATCAAATGGAATCTCATATGCCTCTAATTTTCATCCCCATCTTCATTATATACAATAATAACATGTGACTCTACATTAAAAAGATGTACATCCTCAATGCTAGTTGAGTCATCATCATCATCATTTATTAATTAAATTTTTAGAATGCTAACAATATAAATTTAATTTATATTTGGAATAAATAATATTTGTTTTCTCCAAAAATGCATTTTATCAGTTTAATAATGAAATGTCATATTTGTTTTGAAAATAATCTTACTAGAAGATATAATCATATTAGGAAAAGAAATAAGTAAAATTTTTGTTAATTATTCTAAAAATAACAATATTTTGTTATTAACATTAAGTTTAAGTAATAAAATTATTTAAATATATTGATAATTTAGTTATTAAATTAATTTTAATTTATAACTAGTACAACTTAATTTTTATCAAAATAAATAAATGATTAAATAAATTTAAAATGAAAATAAAAATAAAATTATAAATATTTAAAATAAGAGTAATGAGATAAATGAAAATATATTCAATATTAAAACTTTAATTTATTTAATTCAAATGTATTCCGTAATTTTCCATACAAGATTTTTTAAATATTAAATTATCATATAAATTATATTAAAAGTTACATTTAAAAATTGAAAATGCAGTTTTTTGAACCAAGGAAATAAATAGAAGTTAAAAAACAAAGTTTGATATATTAATCATATATTATAACAATAATTATTATTATTTTTAAAATCCCTATGCTACAAGAGCATAGATTTGACTTCATGTTAAAGGCCAAAATATCTAATTTTATAGATGAATCCTAATTGAAATCTCAATTATTAAACTAGTTACGTAAAAAAATTAAATTAAAATTTTGGGCAAATGGAGCTAATTAGGTAAACCCGAACAAAATCCACATGGGCCACGAGCCAAAACGAGTCGGGTTAATTTGACCTGGTTTTATTTGGGCTTTAAATTTTATAGTCCAATCCTTGAAAAAGTCGAGCTAAAGTAGGTTGACCCATTAAACTCAACTCATATTACTAGCTCTTATCGTTTGTTGGACCTTATGTAATTTTCTGGTAAAAAATTTTACTTTATGAATTTTATTGGTAAGCATGCAGTACCACTTATACATATTAGTGATTACATGGCATGTACACTTATGATGTTATTGTGGAAAAGCTTATGAAAATTAAAGTTTAATTTTATCAATTTCGAGATGTTGTACATAACATGTGTTTTATGGATAACATATAAAGTGAATTATTTTTTCTTGATTCAATTTAAAAATCGACTACTTTTGATTGAACTAAATCGACTATATATATATATATATATATATATATATATATATATATAAGACCCAGAAATTTCAATTTTCTAAAATGGTAAAATCGTAATTTCGATTACAAAATTGTACTTTAAAATCCGAATTAATTCTCTAGATCTCGGATGACAAACGGATTGCAATACACTCGCGAATCACAAAGACGTAAAATTTCGTAAAATTTGTAAAATCTCGAGATAGCCTGAGCTGGCATCGCGACGAGGCACGATTTCAAGTCAGAACGATTTTCGATGTGACGAAAGGCACATATAGCATATACTCTCATGTACCATAAGTGTGCGAGTAGAGAAATGATGAAAATGGATCTAATCGGCGCGTCGGAATATCATCTTCAAAAGAAGGACGAAACGCTATTTTTGAATTGTTAAGTTGAATAAGACAAAATAATGGAATAGTGTCATCTCTTCAAATTGATTAAAGGAGAGGAAAAAAACGTGAAATGGAGCAGGGGAAACCAGTAGCCAAACGAAAATGGAGTTTTTGATTTTTTTTTTAGAGAGAAGGTCCTCATTCTCTCTAGAATATCAAGAGATCCAAATCACGATGCCTTCTGGGTCGGTATGAAAGACGCTCTACGCTGAGCGTGCTACGCTGCACATTTCAAAAAGTTGGAGTTTGACAACCCAAGAGGTAGGAGTTTCTCCCTACTTGTTTTATTCCCATTTTAAGTGTTTTTCTACGTTTTGCTAGCTGAGGCCTTGAACGGCCGTTTGATCGGTCCCAAAACTTGGGACCGAATTTAGTGAATTTATTGAAACCCAAAATCTGTAGCCGTGACGTGAGGGGCTGTTTGGGTGCCATGTTTGATGATTTATTGAATAAATTGTGTATTGATATGAAAAAGGCCGGGAATGGGTCGTGTGATCGATCCCAAAACATGGGACCGAATTGATACAAGATTTTTGGAGCCAAGGTGCAGCCGTAGCTGCTTTAGGGGCTGTTTGGGTTGGTGAATCATGAAATTGTAAAATAAATCATGGATTGATTTGGATGAGGCCGGAAATGGTCGGGAAATGCGGGTTCACTAAGTGAATCGATGAATTGTTGAGTTTTGGAACCGTAAACCCTAGGGTTTTACTGTTCCTAGGAATAGTGACACGAAAATGTATTTTCGTGAAAATATGTGTTTGGTTAAGTAATTCGAATCGAATTGTTTGTGTTTGAACATTGTGCCTGCGAGTTAATTTTGATGTTTGAAAATGATAATTATATAACATGTTTGTGATTTAATTTTTATGTGAATATATTCGTATATATATTTCGTATGTGATTAGACCGTATTGGAATTGGCACACATAAGATTCCATATGCACTGAACATCCTAGGACTATAGGAGTTAGTGTACGAGATGAGTCTAGAGAAATGGTTCTGAGGGGTAGTCTAAAATATTAATTATCTGGAGGGTAGTCCATTGTAACCAAAATATCAATCGCTCTGAGCTTTAATCGACATTCATCGGAGGGCAGTCCACAAACAATTAATATATCAATCGCCTGGAGCAAACCCCAATTGATATATATACATCGGAGGGTTGTCCACTAATAAAACAACAATTTCATACTTAGGCGAGTGTGAGAGAGTCGAGGACTCCTGGATCCAGTCAGTCATGCAGATATCCAAGCAGGATCATGCATTTGCTTGAATGTTTACTTGGAACATTGCACCGCACTGAGTGGTGAGCCCACTTAGGAGATTCTCCCATCGTAGCTTTAGCACCACCCGTCGCGACCCCTTTTTACAGTACAGTGAGCGCTTACACCAAGAGATTTCCGCTCGTCCTGTGAGCTGAGTTCTAGAAGAAAGCCGGAATGTGGCTTTGGTGGTTTTACATGTATTAGAACTCTTTAAGTTTAATATATGTATTGTTTAAGGAGTGAAAATATTGCAACTCTTGTAACTATAGGATATATAGTTGGATTCATAGTCGCATGCATATCGAGAATTGTTTATGGGCCTGGCTGGTCAGACAAGTATATATTGGACTATATCAAGAATCGTTCGGCACGTGATATGCGTTTTAGACAAGTTTTGTATTCGTAGAGCTCCCGCACAGCGAGACTTTGCCCGATTTTCGTGAAATGTCGTGTCACCCGACATTCAATGACATTCTCAAGGGTCGACGGTACAACGGACCCCGGCTTCAAGGCTATAGTTTGCATCGTGAGCTAGTAAACGACACTCGGGAGCCTCTGGGTGCGTAGTTATAAGCCACTCCGATACAAGCTTCACAAATTGCATCAAAGCAGGTGATACCAACACCTGCGAGCTCGGGTTTGGGTATCCATCACCACTAGGTGTGGTTCAATGTTGAGTTTAAATATGAGACTACCTAGGAAATCACGGGACAAAACTAGGACACTACATGCATGTGTTTTATGTGATTGTTTGATAAATGATGTGTATTCATGTGAATGTTTGATGAATGATGTGTATACCATGTTGTATGTGTTATGATTGTTTGTGTGCTTAGTAATTAGCACATGTGAAAACAAGTGAAGTGTTTGGAACTTGAGGAGTTTGATAGCCTTGTGAAACCGGAACAAGAAAATAAATTTAAGCATATTACGGGGATTTTTTATATAATATGGGGGATTTTACGCACGAGTGTGAGATTCTTATATAGTATGGGGATTCTCATATAGTGATCCCTACCAGGATTCGACTCACTCCTGAATGGTTCCGACTCACTCCTGACATGGTTCCAACTCACTTCTGACATGATCTCGACCACCTAACATGGTTCACCACTGACATGGTTTCGATCATCTCGAATGAATTCTCCTTCATAGGAATTCTTATATAACTCGGGGTGATTCTAACAACATGGGGATTCTTATATAACACGGTGATTCTTAAACAACACTGGGATTCTTATATAACATGGGGGATTCATATATGTTATGGGGGATTCCCATGTAATATGGGTGTTTCCAGCTGCTGGAAATAATGGAAATAATGGAAATATTGGAAATAAAGGTGAAAAAAAAACATTTTTATTAAATTAAATTAATTAAAAATAAACAAAATCAAACAAATTTGATAAAATTTTCGAAAATAAAATTTTTCAAAATAAAATTTTTGTGGATCAAAATGATTTAAATTGTAGATAGTCCTGCATTGTTTCATAAATGCAGGAACTTGATATATACACTGGTTTATGTGTATGATTAGTGTCTCGGGGCTGTGCTTATGCCTTAGAGATACTGTATTGTATTAACTACCATTGGAAATGGTGATTGCGCTTGTTATGAGGAAACTATATGCATGGTGTAATGTGTAGAAAAAAAGAGGGGTGAATGCTAAGGTTAGGAACTACACTAGTGGATTCGGATATCGAAAGGAACAAAAGGACTTAAACCTTAATATCAAATAAATAAATCGAGCTATTGGAATTTAAAGACCACTTAGGAAATGAACGAGTCATTTACGCTTGTAAGTCTATTAGTAATCGCATGTGCATCATTTAGTTAGATCGAAATGAAAATTAAATGATTCTTGCCATTTGAAATAATGAGATGGTTAATCGAGGACGAGGACGAGAGGCGCTCCATGCGGTACCGGGCCGACACCGCCGCATCGATAAGCAAGCCTCACGAGGTCAGAGGGTATTACGCCAGCCTCATCGCACAGCCGTATAGCAGACAGAAGATCCCACAACCCCGTGAGGTTTAGTAGCGCATTGTCCTCCGGGACATTCATTGTGGGGAGGAGACCCGATGGTGACAAACCATCGGGTCTGGCGCAGCTCAAGAGTGCTGGGGAGGCTATGGAGATTGATTCTCCGACGCCTACCCGGATTAGACTAGCTGCGTTCCAGCTAGTGAATGAGGCCCAAATATGGTGGAAATGGGCAAGGACCTCTAGAGACCTTAGAGGAGCCGTTGTACGTGAGTTCTTCCCTAGGGAATAGGGCGGGAATAAGAATGATAGGTCGAGGTTGCGAGTTAGAGATCTCGGGGACTCTACTCACAGTGGACCTGAGGATCATGGACATGTCAAGGTTCGATGTCATCCTAGTGGATGGATCAGCCGAGAAGCCATGTGATCGTTATATCGATCAGGAGCGTAGGAGGGTTACCGCCATAATGCCAGGATTCGCACTCGTGATGGTATTTCGTGGGACAAGCATGACATTTGCCCCGCATGCATACAAGTCCAAGTGTCGTGGACAAGCAATGGGTCGCCTCTAGCCTTATTTTAGAGGACGAGGAGAGATCAGACTTGGATCTACCTCGAGTAATGTGCAAGTATGCGGATGTTTTTCTGGACGAGCTACCAGGATTACCTCCACAGAGGGTTGTAGACTTCGGCATTGAGTTACACCCTGGTACTTCACCCATTTCTATGACTACGCATAGGATGGCACCGTCGAAGCCAGAGGGAACTCGCAGTCCGCCATGTGGAGCCGCTGGGACAAGGGGTTCATTAGATCGAAAGCACTTCACCATGTGGCTTCGCTCGTGGCGAAGAAGAAGGACAAGATCTTTCGACCACTTAGATTCTCGATGGGCTTCTGAATGTGGTTATGATCCGTGAATCTGCATCATTACCGAGGATCATGATTTATTTGATCGGCTGAGAGGGGTGCGAGTCTACTTCAAGATAGACCTTCGCATCGGTTACCATCACCGAGGGTTGTGAGCATGTGATATCCCTAAGATGTAAATAAGTAGGAAGTTGCTATGGGCACTTTGAGTTTACTATGATGTTCTTTTTGATTGACGAAGAAGATTCATGATCTCAGCATAGGATGCTCCAACCCTATCTAGATCACTTTGTCGTAGTTCGATACATTTTGATTTACTCCTACCGTGGAGCGTGGAGCATGAGTATCACTCGAGGATTGTTTTGTCACCGCAGAGATCATCGCTAGACGCTAAGTTCGCGAAGTGCGTAGTTTTCGTTTAATGAGGTGAGATTCAGATACATGGTGTCAAAGACTGAGCAAGTAGTCGACCTAGAGAAGCGTTGGAGGCAGTTGATGAGTCGAGAGACCGAATGTCAATCTTCTCGGTGATACGTAGTTTCTCGATCACTGCACGTGAGATTCAAGAATGGGCCAGTTGTCCATTCGGGGCAGATTGCAGGATTTCGCCACGGGACATGGACTCCATGGTCAGCGACCCCGGGCGGCGCAGAGAGAGATCGAGATACTTGGAACACTCGATACGGCAAGTTGGTAACAAGAAGGAGGATCAAGCCCCAGTTCGTGGAAGAGGTAGAAGACTTCGCTTCACACTACCTGGGCTTCAGGATTCAGGCCGGATCGAAGTAATGAGCGACTGATTGCCCCGCAGACGTGATCCCAAGACTCGGGAGCCAATGCAAACCCGGCCATAGTCGAGACGAGAGTATAAGGCTCATTCCTCCACACCCTAGTACGGCCGAGGAACCAGCTTCGCTCGGGTGCTATACAAGCACTTCCAAGAATACGACAGCTGTGAGGGGCCGCAGAGTGTGGGTCAAAGTCGTGGGATGATCGAGTTGCGCAGTTGGAAGGTAGGGACTTGTGGTAGTAGACTTATCATTGTCAGATGTCGTTGACATGGATGAAGCCGATGTACCATCTAAGTTATCGCATCAGACTCTGGTAGCTCGGGTCAGGCATACCCGACACAACATCGATTTCGGGCTTAGAGGTTAAGGCCTTAGAGAAGCCGTATAGATGTTCTTCCCAGGGGATGTAGGGTGAGAGTTGACCCGATAGGTCGAGATTATGAGTGAGATCTCCGGCATTTTGCCTGGCACAACCGGGATCATTGTCAATATAGCATCATCATGCTCATGCAGTACCGGTGACATCGCTACGAGTCGGGGCGTGGGTGTACTCCAGATGGTCATTCACCACTCGTGAGGTGCGGGGTGAGTTTTTCTTAAGACTACAGCCCAATGAAAACTCGCTTGAATCAGAAATGTAAGAGGCTCAAGTAAGTCAAGAGTTATGTAATCGAGATGAAAACACACTACTGTGTTATCACGTAGACTTAGAGTCGAGCGATAGGAGCCGTGAGTGACTCAAGATGAAAACACACTCACATGGTTATCAATGCCAGATCGAGAGTTATGATGTGGAGCTCTGGGGTGACTCGAGGTTCGATACCTTTCGAAAATCGACCGGCGTTGTCGAGCCTGGCGAGGGCTCTGTGATACCAAGTGATAAATATTCATGACATGGACTAGGTTGACGGTCCATCGATTGTCATGATCGCGGACTCGGGAAGGTCGTGAAGCCACGCTAAGTAAGGGTCAGGTAGGTTAGGTGTGTATGGATTATATACTGTGTATTAGAGGACATGCTACTAACATCCCGGTCATAAGGGCAGAGGATTAATCGCTCTTAGTGGAATTCACCTACACACAGTTATCGCGAGTATACGAATGGCACCATATGAGGCACTATAATGGGAGGGCCACATAAGTCACCTATATCGAGCGAGCGGGAGCTCCATCACCTGTCCCGATTCGATTGTGAGACACCTCCTCCGAGAAGGTGAGCTTGACGCGACAATACCTTTCTCACGCCGCAGCCTGGGCAAGAGCTATGCAGATGCACGACGCCGAATTTCAGACTTCGAGGTCGGGGGATCACGCCTTCTCAAGGTGATGCCTAAGAGGGAGGGTCAGTTCCTAAGAAGGACCGAAGCTATCACGAGATTTATCGACCTTCGAGATACTCGAGGATAGTAAGTGTTTACAGACCGGCTGGGCTTTACCGCCCAAAGATGTCGTGTCCACGAAGTATTTCACGCCTCCATGTTCGAAATATACTCCGCATCCAAATTTCATGGTGGATCGGGACAAATGAGGTCGACACCCGGGATGAGACCTCGAGATGACCAAGGTGCATTGTTGATAAACAGATAAGGTTTTGCGACGCAAGACCGTGAGGCTAGTGAGGGTGCTATGGCGGCACTATGGAGTGGAGGAGTCAACGTGGGAACGCAGGGACACGATGCGGGCCACCTATCCCTTCTTGTTTAGGGATGAAGGTACGTAGTTTAGTCGTTTGGGCATTTAATGACTGCATATGCATGGTAGAGTGCACGCTGTATATGCAGTGTGAGTGATTTGATTTGTTCAATTTCGACTAAATTCCTTTAAGGATGTGGAGAATGCAGAAGACCCGAGAAATTCCACCCGAAAAAGAGCAAAATCGTAATTTGGACATAAAATTGTACTTTGCTAAAAATCGAATTAATTCTCTAGATTCGATGAGATAAATCCGACAGAACTATTTGACCGCTCTCGAAATCTAGCTAGCACGTAAATTCTCAGAAAATTCCGAGATAGTCGAGCGCACGCTTTACGAGGCATCACATTCGGTGTCAGAAACAATTTTCGATGCGATTTAAAGGCACATATAGCATGTACTCATGTACCATAAGTGGTAAGGAGTAGAGAAATGATAAATGACGACCAGGTAAAGGCCGACATCAATCTCAGTAAAGAAGGACGAACGCCATTTCTTTTGAATTGCTGGGTTGAATAAGACAAAATAATGGAATAGTGTGTTGTCTCTTCAAATTGATTAAAGGAGAGAAAAACGAATGGAGCAGTAACCAAAGAGTCAAACGAAAATGGAGTTTTTGATTTTTTTTTAGAGAGAAGGTCCTCATTCTCTCTAGAATATCAAGATCCAACCGGCTTGTGTTGTTCGTCGAGAAGGAAAGACGTTTGCGGAGTAGGCCACAGGGATATCAAAAAGAGCTTTGACAACCCAAGAGGTAGGGGTTTCCTGCTTGAGTTTCTATTCCCATTCATGTGTTTTTCGATGTTTCTGCTTAGCTCCGAGGCTCAACAAGATCTGGTCCCAAAACTTGGGACCGAATTTAGTGAATTTATTGAAACCCAAAACTGTAGTCGTGACGTGAGGGCTGTTTGGGTGCCAAGTGTTTGATGATTTATTAATAAATTGTGTATTGATATGAAAAAAGGCCTGAATAATATATGACTGTCCAAAACATAACCTAATTGATACAAGATTTTGAGCTACAAAATGTAGCCGCTTTAGGGCTAAGCCAGCTGGTGAATCATGAAATTGTGAAATAAATCATGATTGATTTGATGAGGCTTGAAATGTTCTAGAAATGTGTTCACTAAGTGAATCGGCTGAATTGTTGAGCGTTGGAACCAGAACTCCTGTGGTTTTACCGTTTCCAGAACAGTGACTCAAAATGTATTTTCGTGAAAATATGTGTTTGGTTGAAGTGTTCGACCGAATTGCTTGTGTTTGAAACATTAGCCCAAGTGAGCGAATTTTGGATGTTTGAAATGATAATTACATAAATATGTCATGTGGGATTTAACTTTACAGAATATATTCGCATATATACTGGGCATGTGATTTTTGTAATCAGATTGAATTCGGCGACACATGTATTCCATATGCACTGAACATCCTAACTATAGAGCTAGTGCATGATTTAGCTCCAGAGAAAATGGTTCTGAGGGTAGTCTAAAATATTAATTATGGAAGGGTAGTCCACAAACTAAAATTATCAATCATTGAGCTACTTCAATTGATATTCATCTAGGGTAGTCCACAAACAATTAATATATCAACTGCCTGGGAGCGCCCAATTGATATATATACATCTGAGGGTTGTCCACTAATGTAAAAACAATAATCTCATACAAGGCTTGCAGAGCGAGAGAGCTCATGAGCACTCCTGGACTGGAAGCTCGGGTCATGTGTATATCTCAGGATCATGCATTTGCTTGAATGTGTGTTTACGTAATACGCAGACCGCACTTAAAGGCGTAGTAGCCCACTAGTGTGGCGCGATTCTCCTAACAGCTTTAGCTCACCCTGCCGTGGGACCCCCTTACAGCAATGTGAGCGTGCGAGCATCGCCTCGTCTCTGTAGGTCAGTTCTAGAAGAAAGCCAAATGTGGTTGTGGTTTTACATGTATTAGAACTTTAAGTTTAATATATATGGTTTAAGAGTGAAAATATTAAAATTTTGTAACTATAGGATATATAGTTGGATTCATAGTTTGGTATGCATATCGAGAATTGTTTATGGGCCCAAGTGGTCGACAGGTATATATCGACTATATTGCATCAAGCCAGACAGGATATGCGTTTTAGACAAGTTTTGTATTCGGGGTAGAGCTCCCGCATGCTGAGAGACTTCGCCTCATTTTTCGAAAAATGTCGTCACCCGACATTCACGATTTATTCCGCTGCCTGACACGGTAGTCAATCTAATTCTGTGGGTTTTGGGGCCAATATATATAAAAGAATCGAGGAACATATATATTCTACATATTTATGAGTCTTGCATCTTGAATGGTGATGCTTTAATGATATGTATATATCATATACATATATATATGATGTTAGTTGATATATTTATATATATTTATATATAAAAGAATTGAGGAACATATATATTCTACATGTTTATGAGTCTTGCATCTTGAATGGTGATGCTTCAATGATATGTATATATCATATACATATAAATGATGTTAGTTGATGTGATATTTGTGCAAATGAATAATGATCGTGTCAATTATATATATATATATATATATATATATATATAATTTGAGGTCATAAACTTTAACTGTATTATCTCTTATCCTAAGGTAATACTAGTGACATCATGAATTTTATTAGGAATTTGGGCAAATCATCTCTTATGCTTAATAATGGTATTGTGAAGGTTTTATGTGACTTAAAATTTTGCTTAATTTGATATTCATGTTATGCATGTTTATAGTCACCAAAGTGATCAAACTTTAATTTAATTGAAGATCAAATTATATAACATTCATCAATAAATTTGCTCAATCTGATATTCATATCATACTTGTTGTAGTCATCAAATGACCAAATATTAATGTTTTGAATATCATAATTATTTATATTATATAATTGAATTCATTTATGAATGGTCATTAGCCATCATAGTGACTGAAACCTAAAGTTTTATGTATATCCAAATGTATAATATTATTATTGATTACCTAACATGAAATACTTATAAATGTGGTGATATAATATCATATAGAATTTGATTGAATAAGGCATATTTGTCTTTTTCTTCTGCAGCTTGTAATAACCCTTACATGTGTTCCAACAGTTGCATAATAATCAAGTTGACAAACAGATATAGAAAATCTAGGGAGGGATCCTTGGTTCCATTCATTCAAAATAATAAAAATGTATGTATGTGTTAGCAACCACCGAATATGTAGGTGGGATGGTGGGGCCTCTCCTAGTTTAACCAAGTGGCCTCGAGTTCAAGTTATGGGAATGTAGAAGTGTTATGTGTTAGAGTTTTGTCGCCCTTACGGTCTCTCTTGGATTGAATGAGAAATAGTCTGGGTGTGGTATGACTTAAAGGTGCTTTTTGTGTGTTCACGAGCCCACTCAAGACACCTCATGATCTCACAAACTTGAGCGAAAGATGATGTTGAACAGGCAAATGAATATGATAAGTAAACGATGTTACAAAATAGTCTGCTTCTTAGGATACAACAGTCTGGATGAATTATTTACAATAGCATTCTACAACTACTCCCGGCGAATTGAATTTACTGAAGTTTTCTCTCGTGTTCCAAACAAAGTCACAGCTCTCTTTAAAAAGACTTGAAGTGATGAATGGACGAGCAAGAAAGAGAATATCTCCACGATTTAAGCTGCTAATAATAAATGAATGAATACACCCATAATGGTATTAAAGGATTTGAAATCAAAAGTAAATATATTTTTAATTCATTCAAACAAACGGATAAAATCCAACAAATAAAACACAAAAAAATTTCAAAGATTCATTTTTTTAAGATTTATACAATTTAAACTACATTCGGGTTTATAAATAATATCGATCATGATATGTATCTTTGCAAACAGATGAATAAGTCCCAAAACCCCAACAAGAATTCAAAATACAAATATCCCCACAATCCTCACCTGCTCACTATGGGGTTTAGCCCTATAAATGTTGTTGCAGTTGCAACAACTACATAAGGAAAAATGTTCTCCATGTTGCCAACACGTCTCCTATCTCATGTTCGTATGGATGAGAATCGGCCTTTGTTCTAGCCAATTAAATTGGTTTCCATTTCAACCAATGCAATCCACCTTAGGATCAAACTCTTGCCTATAAATAGGCTTCGAGGAACATAATCAAATGGGAATTTCCAAGATATTAGAAAGAGTTCTAGAGATCATTGTTGAATACATAAAAGGGCAACATTTATATCGAATTTTAATACCCTCATCTCATATTCTGCTCTCGTTTTGTGTAAGAATAGGTGCTTTAATTGCCTCTTCTTGTTTTGGTGCTTAGCAAGTTTTTCAGTTCAGGCATACTTTTATGTGGGTTCATGTCCAGAGAACGAACGTAGATCGCGCTTGATGGTAAGCCGCCAAAAGTCCTTGAAGTGCTACGATGAGGGCAAGCATTTGGTAGAGGTAGTGAAAATTCTGCATCATGATACAATGGCACGGCACTTCATGCAGAATGGTAACGCATCTGCTGATAACCTGCACACGGTGACCCTGCCACCAGAGCACCAAGATTTTGGTACCATCACAACACTAATTCGTACCTCCAAACATGTAATTTTTGGCAAAGATTCTGAGCATATTTCCAACCTTGGTGCAAGGGTACGCTTGTCTTTCGGCCACCAATTTCGAGATCACAAAAAGAGTAAGGGCATTGCCAAAGTAGTGTATATACTTTGGATTCTAGGTTTTATTTTTGTGGAGTGGTGAGTAAGCTTTATATTTTCGTTTAGGTTCATGAAGAGTAGAGAGAGTGAGTATTTAGTTTTTCTTCTTGATTCGGCTTTCACTACGTAATCTTCGCCTGGTTCATATAATCCCTAAGATTTTCTACGTATTTTGTGCTTTTTGATTTCTCACCCTAAATTGCTTTATTTCTCAAGTCTCCTTTATGAATAGGTTCTATCAAATATGAATCGATTTCTAGTTTCAATGACGCTCTAAACTCCCATGATGGGGTTTTAACGAAACTCACTCCATCAAGGTAATAACCCCCAATTCCTCTTTAGCCCCAACGGATTGGGATCGATGCTAAGCACTTGTGGAAAATCTTATAAAACCTTAGTTTGACATCTTCTTGACAATGTGTGAACGAGAGACCCTCGGTACACGTTGTGCTTGATCGCAAATGCAAGCTAAGAGTCTAAGCCAATCGTTTGAACAAGTGTTTGTCATCGCTTGATCGTTCTTCGTTTTAAAAAAAGCTTTTAATGTAAAATCTTCCGTCGAAGACCATTCATCAATGGCTCCTAGATGAGATTGTGAATAAGAGGTGGAATTTTACTTGATCTAAAGGAGCGGAAACCTAAGAACCCTATCATTCACTCTCTACTTTAAAATAGTTAATTTAATCTATTACTTCTAACTACCAATCAATCACAACCACCGATTTTTACTTTTAACCAATACATCTTTTTGGAGAACATCCCAAGGATCATCTAGAAACCACTCCTGAAATGACTCAGGACTTCCACAAGAAGATAATGTCGACGACCTTTAGTTCCTATTGTAATAAATCAAAGATAATTTAGATACATTTGAGCCGCCAACGGGGAGTGGCGAGCAATCTAGTTGATCTAAAGAGAGCTAGAGGTAATTTACAATTGCATTACAAATCCGGTACGTTCTCTACCTTTCTTTCAATTCGCTGTGGATGAATTTAAGTAGAGACCGTTTAGTAGAGGGTGATCGGTGTTTGTTGGTTCGCGCTCACAAACGAGCTACGCCGATCTGTAAGAATTATACCTCCAAGAATTCAAGAGTCCATAGTAAGACAAGGTTCCAAGAGAACTCAAGAATCTAATGGACCAACTTAGAGTCAGCAAACTCTTTCAATCTAATGCCCATAAGCTGTACCTGTCAATCTACAAAGACTCAAGAACCAACAAGGGGAGATGGTGTGGCACTCACCGAAACCCCAAATGTAAGAGGGGGAAATGTTAATCTCAAATAAACCAATATCTGCTCCCCCGCCCCTTTACCTAATGTGAGAACCTCCGAGAGACTTGAACCTCAAAGAACCACAACAAATTCATATTCGCCACCGCAGAGGCTAACCAAATTCCCCGCAGTTTTGAGATGACTTCGCTCCCTGTATCGGGCCAACCCAGAACTCTACTCATTCGTGAGAGACTTCGAGGATGTTTGCAGTGCGTTCCTCTCTACCGGATCACCCCTCCATATAATTTGCATGGTGCTATTCCCATTTTCCAAAGGAAAAGGCCAAAATATGGTTTCCATTCGCTTGCACTCAATCTGACTTTACCAAAGATATGTTAAACAGTCTTGATGTTTTTCCTTCCCACATACTAATGCCTCATGCTAATCCAAAACTTTTCCAAAATCTACAACTTTTTATTGGTATGAAAGATATACACCTCCTCCGTTAATCCTGTCATGTTTGGATATAAAATCTATGATTTTCACTAAGTGACTATCTGAATAGCAGAAACACATATGATCGAATTGATGCAAGCGCAGGAGAGTTTTATGAGAAAAGTGCGAGATCCGGCAATTCAATTCCTTTTAATACCATAGCAGAAAATGTTCAACATGGGAGACTTGTTTAATTTTAGATATTGCCAGTGCATAGTACACCTATTGTGGAGGAATCCATCACTAAAGAGAATGACGACCGCAGCAAAAATAGCTAACTTAACGAGGAAGCTGGAGGCGAATTGAAAAGGTGAATAAATATGTAATCAGCGGTGCCTCTGCGCCTCGCGGTTTGCGGATTCAGAGCGCAGAGCCATGCATCATTTATGATGACCCAACCCACTAACTATTAACCCGCCTAACCTTCCGTTATGGAGGAAATCCAAATAGAGCGTTTGTTTGAACTCACTGCTGAAGCCCTTTAATTCTCCATACTCCGAAACGTATAATTGATTCGTGCCACAAGAGCCGAGCTAAATCCACCAGTTCTATACACTGTCTACATTTAGTCAAGCTACCAAGAAGATAGTGGTCTAGGCCGTAACACTGGATGTGTTTCATCCTAAAATGGCTCAGACGTTGCATGAAGGTAAGGCTTTCACCTGACTTCTTGGAACTGTGTTTCAAAACAAGGGGAATGGTTTAGAAACCGAGAATTGTAAAAACAGAAAGTGTAAGGTGAAAAGTAAATTGAAGATTTAGGTCACTAACTGGTGCTGAAACAAGTGTCCTCTGCTTTATCCGCCATATGACATGCAACCTATAGTCTATGGCATAACCTGACGCATATTTAATCAGCAACCTCACCCCATGGGAAGAACTCCTATTTGAGTCAATACAGTAGCATGCGCTTATAGCCCCTTTTTAAACCCTAATGATTAAATTATCATTTTAGAGGATCGTGAAAGACCATCTAAAGAACAAGGCATCTCACCTCGTGCACCGTATCCCAAAGCATGGAGAGTATTGGCCAAAATAATAACAAGAAATGTTATTTTAACCTAATTAAGAACCCTAACATGTAACAACATTATCTCGTAGGCTCAGAAGACCATCTAAAGAATCACAAGATTTCCTCACCGAATATGTACTTGACCCTAAAGGTCGATAGAGTATCGCCAAATCAATAACATTCAATGTTATGCAACCATGTTTTGAGAATATAAGGGCCATAAATACACTACCGTAGCTTTAGTACAAGATAATAACATGCATATGCCCCACCACTAAGCTAGCTTCCTTCCTCTTCAGAAGAAAGGAGGCTAAATTTCCAAGCATCTCTTGAGTTGTCATCCTCAAGAGGGTGTTGGTACCGAGAAAGTAATAAAGAGGAGAGAAAAGAGGAAGCAAAACCTAAAATAAAAGTACGAGACTTTATTTACAAAATGAAACTTACAAAAATCTTCTCCCCCAAATTGTTCCAAAATTGTTATACTTGAGGTTAAGAAAACAAGAGGGCTTATATGCTCTCAAGGTATGAAAATACTAAAACCCTATAAAACTGGCTACATAGACAATTGCAATATAACTTTTAAGTTCGGGAGTGGTCACATTAATTACAGCACACGAGGCATCAATTTCGCTTAGTCGCAAAATTTCGCTTTAACTAGCTTAAATTACTTCAAGTTTATTTAAAACATGAAATTCACAGTGATGGCTAATTCGTTAGTTAGATAAATTTCGCTAAGCTAGCCAAATTCTTAGAGTAGCGAACCATTATTTTCGCTAAGAGTGGTGCCTAGCGAATTGGGACGGGTCTAGCAATTTGGTGTTTTAGCTTAGGTTGCGAAATTTTGTTAAGGTTGCGAAATTTTCGCATCTTAGCTTAAAATTTCGCGAAGCTTAGTTAAAATTCCGCATTGTTGATCCTTCACTACTTTTCATCCCCGCCTTCAACTCCGCATCGAATTTTCTTCACTTTGCCTTTGTTTTCATTGATTCTCGGGCTGGTCAGATGGTCGAGACTTCAATTCAAACTTCATGATTCATCCTTTGTATTGAGATTGAACTCCAAGAGTGCACAAATACCCGCAAAACAACCAAAATACCTCTAAATGGCATAAGTGCTACTAAGAAGACTAGAACACTTCAATTGGTATAATGACATGATTAATGCAAGAAAAGCACTCAAACCTATATAATATGGTTCAAAATTGCACTTTTCAGGGCATTAATCATACCCCCAACTCGAAACGTTGGTTAGTCCTCAAGAATGCAAAATAAAAGAAAAAGGAGATGCATGTGGTGATTTGCAAAAAGGTTATGATTCAAAAAGGGTTTATATACATATAAACATTACCTTAAAATAAAAATTGAAATCAAATTTGAAACCAACAAACAACCGTAAAACGAGCACTTAAAACTATACAAGAACCATTTCAGTCAAAATTGGTTCCATGATTCTCAACACTACCTAAGTCTAATGGTTCTTTTGTAACTGGGGATTAAGCTAATAAATTGCAAAATTTGCTCTTCCCCCCAACTCTAGCACCTACATGGCCTTAAGCCGTTGAACAACCAGAGATGTGGTTACACTCTTCTTTCTTTATTCATCTACAGTGTACGTTTAAAATCCGACTTCACCAAAGTCCGTAACGGGGTCCACCGATGACTCCCAACCAATTAAGGCTTGGGCATCAAGACAAGGATCACTAATCCACTAACTCTAAAGGCTTCACCCTGACCAATGACTTCGAAAATTAAGACCCACAAGTCATTAAACTTCACCTATCCACCCATGTAATTAACACTAAATCGATGACTCCCAACCAATTAAGGCTTAAAGCATCTAAGCCTAAAGGTTACCATATACCCTCTGACTGCGTCGGTTTCAAGACAAAGTCATGACTTTTATTTTTCTTTTTCTTCTTTTCTTTTCTTTTCTTTTGCTTTTTCTTTTCTTTTCTTTTTGAAGACAAATTGGTCTTCAAGTATGGGTAACACAAACCTATCCTAGGGTTACAACATGCAAGGCCTACTTATGCAAAAGTTTAAATGAGTATGAACAAATTCATTGTTTCATTGAAATAATCGATCAGTAGCGGTGTGAATTAGCATAAAGGGGGAAATTCTCGTTGGAGTATACTGAACCTGTAAGTGACCAAAAATTGTTTCAAGTATGGAATTTGTTCTAACATGTAGGTGACAAATAGCCGATTCAATCTTCCAACATGAAGCAATTCAATTGTCCAATCAGAGCAAATTCACCTGCTCAATCAAAAGAAAACACTACACCTAGTAAAGGCACAAAACATGATATGTACAAAAAGTCGTAAATATAAACTCGAATAGCTTTCGATATAGCCAAATGGCTGGGTGACATGAATACAAAGTCAACACAAAAGTATCACCGCCACTATGGCTACTACATAAATCCTAAACAAAATCTACAGTAGGCGCTGATAAAGCTGGTACTAAACAAAATCATAGGCAAGAAACCTGTCCACCTCACTACCGCGGGTGGTGGTGGTGGTGGCCCCGAAACCGCCGCCGGGCCGTACTGTAATGATCCAAATGGCTGACCGCTGGTGGCCTCACGACCAGAACACAGGAAGACCCAGACGGGCTGGCACCGCGTCAAAGATGGAAATGTCATCGGGCAACCTTCGATCCCGGGCGCCTGTAGCCGGTAAGTGAGCATATGGCACCATCACACCCAGCCTTTATCTCTCGAAGCAAGTACGGATGCATCTTGAACGATAGTCAATAGAAGGCCCGAGTATTTGTCGCAATTCACATGTAGTAATGCGGAGGAGATGGAGAACGATCCGAATGGGAGTCCTCCAGAATTTTGCCCGTATGCATATCATCCGTGTGGTGGTCCTCGCCTCCGACCCAGATTCTCCCGTCCCGTGGTCGTGATGCGGAAAGAGATCTGCATAGTCATCACCCGCCTAATCGACATGACCAAGGGCATTCACCCTCATCTCTACTGGCTCGAATCCCATCCGCCGAGAACATAGCAAAGCAGTCTCAGATCGCAGCCGGGATGCCGCCGTGCTGTCCTTCCGGCGGACCTTCTCTCAACCGCAAATGTGGTGCCATCACCGCCGTAGGCCGAACCAAAATCCCCCGAGATCCTGCAGAAAGCGCCCGTTGTGATATTCACCTCCTACACATACGTCAGCAGAGGAATAGCCCTGCACGCAATGTGGTCAATCGCCAGCGATCCGAGGCGAGAGTCGCTTCCCGTAGAATACCGACCAAAGAAGGTGTCTTCGCCGCGGTTTCGACCATCTCCCGCGGAGGCTGGTGCCTAATCTCAGATCCTCAATTGCGCTAGCGCGCGCAGCTCCAAAGCTCGGCCAAATATCGATGCTCGAAAATAATCGGCGGCCATCGATATCGAATCAAGCCTATGCGGATCGCTCTCCCCGGGATGTCATGGAGCGAACTCAAAGACTACTCTAAAATAATACCGCCGGAGTCATGAAAGGTGGGAGGAATACTCCTCGATCAACCGCGATAGACTCCCATTCGTGGTCGCCCTCACGCGGAACGCTATAATATGACTCCCATGAAACTCTCTCGCTGGTGAGTCGCACATTCCCGAATGCGGGTTCCCCACGCACAGCGCTCTCCGAACTTCGAGGCAGCACAACGGCGGGTGATGAAGTCGCCGGCCGATGCGACCGGGCGATGGGAGGGCCCAGGAAGATGATGACTCGCCTAGTCTCGACGTGCCCGCTTGGAGGGCCGGCCCTAACTCTCCTCCGGTACAGTGACGGCCCGAGGTCCCATCCGTGGTCTGATAACGCCATCCCGTAGGCTCCTCCCAGACGCCTCTGGATCGTGATGGTGCTGAATCGACCGGCCAGGCCTTCTCTCGCGTGATCGACCCAACTCACGGCCGGTTAAGTGACTCGCCGAGTACGAACCATAATCGGTAAATCAAATAAAATAATCGGAAGAGAGCCAATTTCATCGACCGATGTCACGTGCGCATCAGCAAAGTTGGGAATCGGCCATAAAGTTCGGGGGAACCTCAGCCGCGAAAACCAGCAGCTCGGCGCAGCTGAAGTCGCCGTGGCTCACATGGACCGGGATCACGGGCGTAAGGGGGCGGCTAGCCGAACCGAGGGCACCTGCCATCGAATCGGCAAAGGAGAGCTCGCGATGCCCTACGTGCGTGATGGGTGCTCGTCACCGGGAAGGCACAAAGGAACTATCACGCGGTGCGCCGACGGCCAGAGCAACTGTGGACAAGGCTCAGTACCGCAGCGCATACCCAGGCTGAGGTGTGGGCTTCTTAATCGGCGGTAATCGGGGTCGAGCAGAGGTCGAGGAAAACAACGCGTGAAAAACCAAAACCGCATCCCTCCCTCTTATAGCCAAATGAAGTAGCCTAAGGGTCTTTTTCCTCCAATTTTCTGCTATTATACGACTGGGCCTAACCCGATTATACCACTCAGATATCGAAATTCGGGTGAGTTAAATATTAGTATTATAAGGAATAAAAATTATAATAAAAATTATTATATGAAACTATAATTAAAGTTTAATACACAATACTATAGTATATAAACAAAATTACTAAAAAGGGAAAAACTGATAATTTAGGAAACTTTCTAAAAATAACTGAAATTATCAAAATTAATTAAATTAAGACAAAAGCAAAATTGGGTTAATCGCAATCCTGGGCTTTTGGAAAACACCTACCCGCTCACTCTCAAAAATTACTCAAGGAGGGTCAATGAGAATGATCTCTCAACCCCGCAGCAGCCTCGGTGACCTGCATGTCGGGCGCCCAAATGTTGATCTCGCCTCACCGATGGCTTGAATTGACTCAATTGACTTGCGGGGCCAGGCAAGGCAAGACCAAATTTTTCATTTTCGGGTTGATCACTCGCACTTCGGGTACTTTGTTTTCCCAAGACACTACCAATCAAAACAACTTCATCGTAAATTTGATTTTCGCTTAGCAGCCATGCTCGTTGTTCAAATGAAAGATGTTTAACCTGCGTCATGTTACCAAAGGTTAATTGCATGACTTCCATTCCCGCAATTTATTACTGCATCGGGCCGGGTACGTGAAACGGCTCCCAAGATGATCGTACATGATCGGGTTCATTTGCAATTGGTTCAAGTATCACACCACAAAATCTACTGGGTAGTAGAATTTTTCTATATTCACAAGGACATCCTCAACTATCCCCTCTTTCTGGGATCTTCACCGATCATCGGCCAATGATAGTGTGATGTTGTAGTTTAAGTTCACCTAAACCTAAATGTCAGGATAAATCGAATACCGCATTAGGTTCACATCGGCTCCCTAAATCAAGCAATGATTTGTCTATGCAATTCTAATATTGACTAAATTGTGGGAGATCCAGATCTTAGATTTTGACAAAGATATTTACTTTGAATTACGGTAATTGTATGTTCAAGTGAGAAATGCCTTCTTCTCAATGCCTAATCCCTTTTTGATCAGGCAAAGATCCTTCAAAATTTTGCATAAGCAGGACTTGTTTGATTAGGTCCAAAGAAAGGCATGTTAACCTTCACTTGCCTTAAAACCTCAAGAATGCTGTTTGCTGAGTCGCTTTCTTTCCTCTAAGCGCCAGGAAACTGAGGTGGTATACGGTATTTCATTGAATCCTCCTCTAGGAGAATATGTCAGATCGCAATTCTTCTCCTCGCCCTCGGATTCTTCCAAATGTGCTTTGGGCATAAGTCGATCAACCTTTCCACTTCTAAGGGTTATTACGGGCCTTAACCTCATCCATTCCGAACTGGCTGACGACTCACCTCATTAATCCTTTAGGATTTGGAAGTGTTTGGGATGGAACCTCCCTCTCTTAAATTCTCAAGCAACTTGTTGATCTCGTGATTGAATACTGTAGGTTATCAATTTTCTCGTTCAGACATTTCAAGCCCATCTATTCTTATTCAGAATTTTCTACAAGATCAACTTTTCAGGCAACTACAAGATTGATTCCTTTGCTCTCAATCAAAGTCGCCTCAACCACCTTACTCAAATTCACTATACTTGTTCTAATCGAGAAGAGTGATGGTGGTTGTTGTGACTATGAGGGGGAACCAAACTGAGGTTTGGCACCAAGTACATGTGGTTGGGTCCCATGCAAGGTTGTGTGGTGATTCCTCTGAACTGAATCAGAGGTATTACCATATGGAGCATTGGATTGTTGGGGTTTATTGTCCTACGTTGTTTGCACATTCCGACATCAAATCCTTCACCGTAGGGCCAAGAAGACACTCGTTTCATTAAAAGGGTGGGATTGGAAATTGGTAAGGATCGGACTGCAGGTGATGGCCGGGCCACTACATGCACCTCTCGGGAGCCGTTTGCCTTCAAGCCTCTACCTTCCAGCTAGGCTGGAATCCAGCTCTCATTTCTATTTTTCCGGGCAAAGGCATACATCCCACTCCCTCGTAACTGCATCTCATCCTTTCCAATTCTCTAGGATTAGGCTCATCCCAACCCTTAGAAGTTTCAGCCACGTAATTTAAAAAATCCATGGCTTCATCAGGATGCTTACTTAGAAAGTCTCCCCTACACATAGTTTCCAAAAGTTTCCTCATGGCAGGAGACATACCACCATAGAAGTGGTTCACCAACATCCATGTGTCAAACCCATGATGTGGACATGCACCGAGCGGTTTCCATAAATCTTTCCCAACACCGGTAAAATCTCTCACCATCCCGAGTCGCAAAAGTATACTTGTTTCTTCAAATTGGTTGGAATATGAGAATCGAAGAACTTCTTCAGAATTCGCCTCGCGCTCACCTCACTTAATGGTTCTAGGCCTCAATGAGCTGGAGCCATATCTGCCTGTCCTTTAGAGTCAATGGAAATGCTTTTAGCTTCAAAGAAATCCATGTCCATCATACTTCCTTAAAGGTAGTGCAAACCTCCTCAAAACCTTCCTAATATGAGCGTATGGATTTTCATTTTCCATACCATGACATGCGGGGAGTAGAGGTACTCAAATATGGCCTCACCGCTACATCTTCAAGCAGAGGAATGATACAGATGGGGCACTAACTCTAGGAGGGTGGATGTGATCCCTCATGGTTCTATAGGAATTTGGATTCACAATTCCTAGTCGCTCGCTGCTCCTCGTATGATCCATGGTACGCCGTACACTAACCCACTAGCCGGGCCGGTTAGTACCTATCCTATGCAATCTACCGATGTGTCTCTATCCCACTGTTGCATAAACACCGTTAAGGAATCTAGAGACAACAAAGAGCACAAACAACTTGCAAAAAGATTAAAATTAACTAACAAATAATAAACCTGATCGAATGAAAACTGAAACTGAATCAAAATCAAAACAAGGCGCTATCGCTAATTGCTAAAAATCGGGCAGCTCGCAACTCGGGGAGCTGCAAAAAGAGGTGGGTGGGCAGTTACCTTCACTTGTGATGTGGACGCGCACTCTTCAACTTACCATTTGTAGTTGGCACCATCCTAACGGCGCCATTTGGATTCGGGTACACAAAGAGGGTCAGCTAAAATCAACAAAATTTGGTATACAATTTGTTTTACCATCGCCGTAGTCAAGCTACCTAAAGATAGTGGTTCAGGGTCGTAACACGGGATGGGTTTTCATCCTAAAAATGGTTTGCATCGGGCAGGCTGGCTGCAAGGCTTTATTTGGACTCTGAATTGTGTTTCAAAACAAATGGAAACGGTTTCTAGAACCGAGAATTGTAAACCGAAAGTAAAAGGTGAAAAAAGTTAACTTTGAAGATTTAGGTCACTAACTTGGCAAGAAAACAAGTGTCCTCGGTTTATCCGCTAAGCATGACATGCAACCCAGTTCATGGCATAACCTGATCTTATATTTAACTAGCAAACCTCACCCATGAAGCAACTCCTATTTGAGTCAATACAGTAGCATGCGCTTACGCCTTTTAAAACCCTACCATTAAATTATCATTAGAAAGCTCGTAGTTAATTATCTAAAGAACAACAAAGGCATCTCTCACCAGGTAATCGTATCCCAAAGCATGGAGAGTATTGGCCAAATAATAACAAGAATGTTATTAACCCTAATTCAAGAACCCTAACATGTATTATCTCGTAGGCTCAGAAGACCATCTAAAGAATCACAGATTTCAATCGAATATGTATTTGACCCTAAAGCATGGAGAGTATTGGCCAAATCAATAACATTCAATGTTATAAACCATGTTTTGAGAATATATGGGCCATAAATACACTACTCAGAACTTTTAAGACAAGAGGACAACATGCATATGCCCCACCACCAAGCTGCCTTCCTTCCTCTTCAAAGAAAGGAGGCTTAGCCAAGCATCTCTCGAGTCATTATCCTCAAGAGGGGTGTGTTTGGCAGCCGAGAAAGTAATGTAAAGAGGAGAGAGAAAAAGAGGGAAAGCAAACCTAAAATAAAAGTACGAGACTTTATTTTACAAAATGAAACTTACAAAATCTTCTCTCCCAAATTGTTCCAAAAAATTGTTACTTAGGTTACAAAACAAGAGGGGCTATATAGGCCTCTCAAGGTATGGCATCACCAAAACCCTATAAAATTGGCTAAGTTATGTGACAATTAAGCAATACACGCTCGGGAGGCGCCGGGCATTAATTGATAAAGCATGACGAGGCATCAATTTCTAGGTCGCAAAATTCGCTAACTAGCGAAAATTACCGTGCTCCAGCTTAAACATGAAATTCAAGCAGGATGGCCACTCGCATAGCTAAATTTCGCTAAGCTATAAATTCTTGTGAGTAGCTAGTTCGCCATTTTCGCTAAGAGTGTGCCTACGAAATCGACGGGTCTAGCGAATTATGTTTTCGTTATGTCATAAAATTCGCTAAGGTCACAAATTTTCATATCTAGCGAAATTTCTCGCAGTTTAGCGAGTGTTCCTCGCATTGTTGATCCTTCACTCGCTTACATCCCGCTTCAATCGCATCGAATTTTCTTCACTTTGCCTTTGTTTTCTGGGCTGATTCTTTGGTCAAGCCGATGGCCGAGACTTGAATTCCAACTTCATGATTCATCCTTTGTATCAGATTGAACTCCAAGAGTGCACAAATACCGCAAAACAACCAAAAATACCCTCAATGGCGCAAAGGCTACTAAGACTCGTAATTTCAATTATAAATGACATGATTAATGCGCAAAGCACTCAAACCTATCTAATATGTGGTTCAAAATCGTGACCTGGGCATTAATCAATAATCCAGGTGGGGCAATCAATTTTAGTTTGAGAAATGAGAGGCCCACACAACTTGCTCCAACAACCAAGGCTCCAAATGATTCAAACCAAGGTTTTCTCAAACTAAGCCCCGCTGCCTTAATCATGTCCTTATGATTTCCTGTGAACCCTAACCAAGGTTTCCATCCACAAACAAGGGAACTAAATCCACACTTTATCAACTCCACATAAGAGAAGTCGGAGGATATCAGGACACAGTCATTCAACCTAACAATCCACCAACACCGACTCGAATTGTCTTGAATGATGTGAGATCCCAAATCACTAACAACCTCTTATATGGAAATTTCAACAAGAAAGCGGAAACTCCCTCTCAAACCATCCAGTCCCCAAGGTCAAAATACTGCTTGGAGTCTCGTGTCCAAGTGATGGCACCTTTGAATATCAGAAGCCGTCACCACTCTTCAAGTGGCAAGTAATTGACAAAAACCATTCAGCCCAAGGAACCGATACAAGACTTGCAAAAATAAAACCAAGCTGGGATGATGAGGTATACGATGCCGCATATGTTCCTAAGGCAAGATAGCCTCGATGGTGAGCCGCCGCAGAAAGACACGAATTCTCATGTCCTCTGCTTCCATACCCTCAGGTTGAGAGCTCCCAAAGAAAGTGGAACAATCATTCAAATCTATGAGTCGCTCAACATGTGAAGTTGAACATTCCTTTTATTAGATGCCATTAAGCATCCCGCTATATGCCAAGTTTCAAATATTTCACAGGCATTGTGAAAAGGAAATTAAAAATAACAAGGAGGCATTTATGACTGAGCAATCCACTTCCTTGATCCGAAACAATTTGCCCCCAAAATACAAAGATCTAGGAAGTCCCACTATCTCCATAGTGGTAAGGAATTCAAAGTTAGGACATGCTCTAGTGGATTTAGGGGCAAGTGTTAACTTGTCATTTTTTACTCTGGTATATGTCGAGCTAGGATTAGGAGAATGTAACACACAACCCATCATCTGAAAGAAAATTCCTGTGAGGATGAGCTGGCGATGTATTTGCGCAAGTGACAAGTTCTACTTCGTGGACTTTGTTCTCGCTTGACACTCAACCCCGTGGTGAACCAAGGATTCAGCCTCTGATTCTGCACCATTCTTAGCTATCACAGCTTATTATACACTGTAGGGGAGGACTAATGACACTATCATTTGGTAACATGACCGTTAATTTGAATATCTTCAATGTTATCAAGGAAATGGAGGATGAGGAGGACGTTTGTGAGGTAAACATGATTGACTCTGTGGTGCAGAAATATGTAGATAATGTTTGCACATGATCCTCCCTTAAGTGGTCTGCTTTAGTGCTCCAAGTTGTGGTGAGGAGGTGACCACATCCAGTCGAGTTTCTACAATCTACAATCGAACACAAAGTGAGGTATTAGAAGCGAACGGTGGGCACTAAATTTGAACCACACACCAATGGAGGACAAGGTTACTCTTCTCAGGGGAGAGACCACCTAAACTTGAGTCAAACCCTTACCATCACATCTCAAATATGCATTAGGGGTAGAAGAAACTTTTCCGCAGAATCATATCTTCCTCTTTAGAGTTAGATCAAGAAAATAAACTGGAGATATTGAGAACTCCACAAAACCGCCATAGATGGACAATTGCAAATATTGTGAATTAACCCCTGATTTGCACACAGTGATTCACTGGGAAGATGGTGTTAAACCTCTAGACAACCACAAAGGATGATCGAATCCAATCACGAAGAAGTGGTCAAGAAAGAGGTTCTAAAACTACTGGACGTAGGTGTTATTTACCCCATTGCCGAGCAAGTGGGTCAGCCCAACCCAGGTAGTCCCTAAGAAATCTGGAGTCAATGTGGTAGCGAATGAAAACAATGAGCTAATTCCCATTCGTGTCACCTCGTGTCATGTGTGCATAGATTATAGAAACTCACGCGTACTAGGAAAGATCACTTCCCTTTACCTTTTGTCGATCAAATGTTGGAGAGAGTTGCAGGGCATGAATTATATTGTTTTCTCGATGGGTACTCGGGGTACAATCAAATTCAGATAGCTTTAGAAGATTAAGATAAAACCACGTCACCGCCCTTTCGTGCACATTTGTTTTTAGAAAATGTTCCTTGATTATGTAATGCACCAGGAACCTTCCATCGGTGCATGGGATGGGGATTTTCAGTGATATGATAGAACTCATTTTGGAAATTTTCATGGATGACTTCTCAGTTTTTGAGATTCATATGAGGGATGTCTGGAGAATCTACGTAAGGTATTGGAGAGATGTCAAGAGAAGAACCAAATTGGGAAAAGTGTCACTTCATGGTGACACAAGGGATTGTCTTAGGTCACATAGTATCGAAAAAAGGAATCGAGGTGGATAAGGCTAAAGTCGAGTTGATCTCCAACTTACCTACTCCTAAGTGTGTTAGAGATATAAGATCGTTCTTAGGACATGCTGGATTCTATAGGAGATTCATAAAAGATTTCAGTGTCATAGCCCGTCCCTTATGCAATTTGCTTGCCAAGGACACCCCTTTTGCGTGGTCACAGGGTTGCGAGGCCGCCTTTGATAAACTCAAAACTATGTTAATGTCTCCTCCTATCATGTGATCTCCTCATTGGGACCTCACTTTTGAGATCATGTGCACTAGTGATTATGCTATAGGGGCTATTTTAAGACAAAAGTGGAAGATAGTGCGCTTGCGGATCTACTATGCCGCTGAAGACTCGGATTCCGCCAAGCCAACTACACAACTACAGAAAAAGAGTTTTCAGTCATTGCTCACTTCAAAAAGTTCTAGTCATACATCGAGGGTCTCCCGTGAACCATTTTCACTCGATCATGCAAATGTTTTATTTTCTACCTGATCACCTGATCATCCAATAATTCACGTCGAAGAGACCCATGAATTGTTTCGGAGAGTTACCCAACAAATTCACCTCGAAGGAGTGTCCAACGTATTTATATCGGAGGGTTGCCCGCAAATAAAACAAATATTTTTGTTTGAAGATCGCGCTTGACATAAGCGGGGAGTGCAATGAGGACTCGAGACATGGGATTGGGCATGTAGACATTCGAGTGAATCAGCGTTCGCACTTGAATGTGTGTGTTTTCCGTGCATGAGCGCGGGTGGGAGTAACCCATGTAGGAGATTATTACTACCGGGCATTGCTCACCTCGTCGTGTGATCCCCCTTTCAGGTACAGGGAGTGTTCGAGAAGACGACGCTCATTAAAGGCCGCTTTTGGGAAGAAAGTCGACATGTGGCTTTGATATATAATTTGTAAAACATGTATTATAACTCTTAATTTTGATATATGTTTTAATTAAGAGTGATGTAACAACTCTTGAAACTATTGTAATATAGTGGATTATCTTTTGGTGAGTATGAATGTAAGGGCCCGAAGTGGCCATTTTACTCATGTATGGATCTCATGATGGGAGCCTGACGGGTTTCGCGTGTTGGCCCGGTGGTCACGGCGGGACCCTCGGGATCGGGCGTCACGAAGGATAGGTGTGAAGCAGGTTGGGGTTATCACCTGGAGAGTGGTAAGAAGCATAATTGCTCGGTGATGCGGAAATAAAGCGAGGAGAGTTGTGAGCATATCCTGCGTGTGTAACATCTTGTGCAAGTTTCATCTCATAGTAGATTATTTTCTCGAATTTGCCTCTTTGAGGTTTCCCTCATTCTTAGGGTTTTACCACGTTATATCGAGTGTCATTATTATCTTATTCTCAGTAGATTGGCTTAGCCATCCATCTGCACTTTGATTTCCAGATGGTTGGCATAGCCACCCATTTCCTGCTTTTATTATGTGGATTGGCTCAATCTTCCAAATTACTTATTTACATTTCCGTGGATTGGCACAGCCACCCAACTATTGATTAATTTCTTGAAGGTTTGGCATTGCCACCCAATTTCTGTTTTATTCTGTGGATTAGCCTTGCCTCAAAATTGTTGCTAACAATTACAGTGGATTGGCAAATCCACCAAAATATTACTTGTTGTAATATTCCACGGGGTCACCCACAATCTCAGCCTCCACGGTTCAACCACCTCATATGGAACTAATCTTCAAGTAACACATAAACATGGCGACGAGAAAAGCCCGAGACAAGAGATTGAGGTCAGTGATGGTCATTGAGGTTCATAATGTGGAAAAACATAAGGCCCCTTGATAACAACACTAATCGGTATGGCCACGGCCGGGGTCAAGTGACAACCCGTCAACCTGCGGAATACTCATGGATGTCGGGTAATCTTGACACCACTCATGAAAATCGGGCAGAGTCTCCTTTGTACGGGGCTGCACTGAATGCAACTGTCTGAACAGTTTGATTGAAGCCACAGGTCCATATGTGATTAAAATAATTGGCCACTTGGGCCCCTTCATCAATACTCACAAATACATCAACTATATACAATAGTTCAAGAGTTAAGAAATCATATTAATTCGAGAACATATCTGTATTAAGATTTTAATTTTAATACATGTTATACAAAATCGTTTTCCCAAAGCCACGTCAGGCTTTCTTCTAAATACGGACTCTAGTGGCGTCCTCCTCCTATCACTCCTGTACCTAAAATAGTGATCCTCGACGGGGTGGGCAAAGCCCGATGGTGATAATTTCCTACATGGGTTACTCCGCCTAAAAGTGCATGCCATAATGAAACAATGCATCAGAGCAATTACATGAACCTACTCGAATGTCTACATGACCAATCCCATGTCCCGAGTGTAAACCCCTAGTTTCAATCTAAAACCTCTTAGTGTTAAAAGATGGATTAGAGAGGTAAAATAAATCTCTACATTAAATTAATTGAATCTCATGGCGTTAGGGGTATCAATTTTAAGGTTGTATTAAATTAGTTTATAGCGCCTCGTCGAGAGGTATCTGATACACATGATGCTTTGTGGGCGTATAAGAGCACTAAGTGTCCCATTGTAATATTTTGGAGATGAAATTAGGAAATGATAAAATTACATGGAACCGGAATTTTGGTGCTAGTGCAAGGGACAATTGCAATTGACCATAAGACAATATAGTCATAAAACAAGTAGAGATGGGCGGAATAGAAATAAAACAAGTTACAATTGCATTAAGAATTCAGGACCAACTTGCAGGTGGAGAATTTGAGGCTATAAATAGCCATGGGATCAGAGCCAAGATCATATTTTTGGTGCTCATTTAGTTAGGGCAAAAAGCGTAGGAGGGAGGAGAATAGAGGAAAGAAGAGCAAGGAGAAGAGGAAGGAGGAAGAAGAGCGAAGACCAAAATTAAGTATGTGTTTGCCTTGGAATCATGGGCCCAATTGAATTCTTAAGGTTTAGTATGAAGATTAGTGCTCCTTTGATACTAGGTTTTTGTGCAAGATACATAAACCTTTGGGTTTGTTGGGGTTATGGGGATTAAACCCAATTGGTGGAAAAATAAACATGGAATCATCAATTATATGATGTTTAGAGAATTGGTGGACCTTTTGGTGAATTCATAAGATTTTCACCTAGGGTTTTTTTGTATGGGTTCCAATCCACCAATACAAGTGTTATGGAGTGGTTTTGAATGACTTTCATGTTGATTATTGAGGTATTACAGTTTTGAGGATTGGTTGTAAAAAAAAAAAAACAAAGGAGAATGTTAGTTTTTTTAAAAGAATTTCTGTCAAAATTTTTGTAAAACCCCTGTTTTTGTTTTGGCTATAAATTAAGTTAGAATCATCCAGTAGATTGATTCAAATTGGTAAGAACCATAAGAGATAGGGCTACAAATGTATAGAAGGGGACCAAGGCAAATTGTAGCTCTAAGGCTCCCAAATATGGACTGAAGAGTGAACTCGTGTAGTTCACTGATTTTGCTCTGTTTGAGTATGGTTGCGAATGTTTTGGTCATAAGTGGAGTTTCACTCATCCAAATTAAGTGATTCAAAATTCTGGGTAAAATAGACTTCTAGGGGAATAAGTTATCTGAAGGAAGTTCAAGCAAATTTTAACCCCAGAGTGCCCAGAAATATTTCCAAGTGGAGCTATGTGCAGATTCTGTTTTGCCAATTTGAGTAATCTAGATATAAAATACAATAACTTGAGTTTTGGTGATCAAATTAGGTGATTCAAGGAGTGGAGAAGAAACCTTAGAACCAGCTTCAAATGAGTGAAGAAACAAAAAGAAGGCAATTTCGTGTGACTAGAAGGTGATATATAGAGTGAACGTAGGAAGGAAAGAGCGAAGGAAAAGCGGGAGCTAAGCGACATACTGCACCTTTGTTATAGAACATCCGTTTTGAGTAAAAATATAATTTTTAGTTCCAGCCTTTGAAATTAAAGCGGTTGGCGTGGGAGTGATCCTAAGGGTCAAGAACTAAAACTTTTACATAAAAATCAGGTTAGAGTCTCGGTTGAGTAGAAACAAGTTAGGAGGATATATAGAGAAAAATGGTGTAATTGAGATTCTTGACCTTATAGTTGAGGGTGAAAATTTTTTTGTCACTAGTAATGATGAGTGTGTGTAGGTGACGAGGCCGCGGGGCGGCGTCCACGAGCCTCGTAGAAGCAGCGGGGGTAGCGGCTTCAAAGGTAAGTGGTTCGCCGCCCAGATCCTTTTCCGTTTCGTACGATTGGTTGATGTTGGTAATGAATAGTAGTTAAATGATAAAGAAAATGTTGAAAAAGAGAGTTTTAGAAGTTCCAAAACGAGTTAGATTTGTGCTTTTGACACTAAGTAAATGTAGTTTTAAAACCCATGTATATTCCTTAAGATATAATGAGATTTGGTGTTATGTAATGACGCTGATAAATTTCGTCATGGTAAAAACCATGATAAAGAAAATTGCTTACCGTGATGAGAAAGATTCCGTCCGTAGTTGCTAAGTTTCATAGAAAGTATAAGCGCTACGTTGCAATGCAGACAATTCCACACGTAGTTGGCTATTTGTATAGTTTGGCACTACGGCGATGCGATAAATTCATCACCGTGGTGCCACGAGTTTTAGCACTACAATTTACCTAACGCGTCGGTGGTTCGTGTGTAGTTGCTCGGTGATAAGCTTTAAGCGCCCTCGTGCGATCGGTAAATTCCGTAGCGTGGTTGAGATGACGAAAGTAAGCTTCACGTTGGCGTTAGTTTTAAATCGCGTGATGGTTAAAATAATTAAAAGGATATATACATGAGGGTTTTGAAAGAAATCATAAAACAAATGATAAATTGTCATGTTAGTATATGTGATATATATCTTCATTGCACTAACTTGTTTGTTCATTTTGTAGCTATTTATATTCCATTGTGTCTTTATCGCGGGCGACGAGGCGTCATCATTTGTTAATACATATAGGTGGGCGATTTATGATCTATGATGTAAAACTTTATGTATAAGATGGATATGTAATTGAACAACATATATTTGGATTTTGAAATTGTATATTTGTAAATATCCATGCATTTCATATATATGATGCATCTAGATATATTCTGTAATTTTATGAGATTTGAATTTATAAATTGAGAATTGAGTGTTGATGGCATGTTGGTGAAATATATTAATGATTGTGCAAGTTTGGGAATAAAGAAGTTGGGAGGGGTGGTATTGAAGTAGAAGTGTAAATTTCTTGACCAATTAAATTTTGGTTTATCGAAATGCGGTAGTTATCTTCATGAAAATTTTATAAAAATATTTAAGTAAAAAGTTGTAGAAAATTTTATCACTCGACTAATTAAAGAAAATTTAATTTATGAGTTTAAGCGAGTAAGCCAGGTTATAAGTTAAGGTTTAGCCTATAAGTTTCTTCAGCGAGTCGGTTTCGAGGAGTCGTTGAAGTGCCCGAAGCCAGATCACTCAGGCAAGAGTTTAAGACCAAGGTTTGGGAAGGGTCACGTAAGTCTCACTAACTCCCTCCTTATACTGGCGAATCTTGAGTAAAATATCCTTTTATTTCTTTCATGTAAAATACACCCTAATTTTCTTAGTTCCCAGTGCGTATGAAATCGTTATGTCATTAATACACATGCCAATATATTACATATTAATAAAATTTGCATATACATGTATTTAATTCACATCAATAACATCAAGAATGGCTCGCTAAGCTAATTACAATTCATTCAATGACACACACAATTATATTTTATATAATTCCACATCGTGTCTAACACATTTAATTACATGTATTAACATATTAATTCTCACACAATTTGAGCCATTCATATTATTCGATTGCCGATCAATAGCAGAAATTAGCTCGCTGGAGGCTAATTAACAAACACAGCTCAGTTCGTTTAATCACTCGGTATGTAAAAATTCACACCCAAAAAAATCACGTCACTATTCCATGAACTAACTCCACCAAAATCAGTGTCCGCGCCATAGCCCTCCTTTGCGTAGATCGACTTTGCTTCTTGTAAATAGAGAATCGGCCAGTGAAACAGCAGAAAATCTTAGAGAAAATGAGCTCTCTCTCTCTCTCTCTAAAACTAAAAAACCCAAGCTACTGCCTGAATTAGCCCTCTCCTGCCCGTTTTTGTGTCTCAAAAATGAAGAAGAAGACTATTTGCTATTTTGTCTTATTCTCATTAACCTTTTCATTAATTCCCATCATGTCCCTTCATTCCGCTATTTGACACATGGCTTAATTTAAGCCTTCAATTCCCATCATCTCACTAATCATGCAACTTGTGTCACATAGGTACATGTAGTAGGTGACTTTTGTCACATCACATGTCTTTCCGCGGTAGTTTTACGACACGGTGCCTCGAAAATGTGAAATTCTGGTATCTTGGAAATTTGATGAAATTCGGCGTCGTGATTAGATTTCGTGAGACGATTACGAAGCCCGGTGAAATCCGTTCATCATCCGAGATCTAGACAAATTTTTTGCGGAAATGACCGTGCGCCATTTTTCATAAAATTGGATTTTCGAAGTTTCACATTCTCCCAATAAAATAATTTCTTCTCGAAAATTCACACACGTATGCATCCCGACCACATGCATGTAACCTATATAAATCCTGCTTGGTGTGTGCGCGGCCTTCCAAGGTCACAATCAACTGATGATCCGATGGACCGTGCAACTAATCCCATGTCATGAATGACATCCATATCACAGGCCCTTGCCGGCTCACCAACACTGATGCAATTTCGATGGGTATCGAATCTGAGTCACTCAGGCTCCACATAGCTCAGCTCACAATTCACGTGATAATACTTGTGGTAATGTTTCATTTAGTCACTCTCGACTCCCTATCACTCAACTCTAAGTCTGATAATCGCAGCGTGTGTTTTCATCTCGAGTCACTCGAATCCTATCTTTCGACTAAGTCTTCGTGATAACATGACCTTGTGTTTCCTCTCTCTCGAGTGATAGATTTTTTTCGGCTGCTGCGGAAGCCTCTTACATCCTGCTGAAATTCGGATATCTCCACGGGTCTCTTACACCGCCTTGAAGTCGGGATAGCTCCTCGGGTCTCTTACACCCACACAGAAATTTGGGATATCTCCCGGGTCTCTTACACCCTGAAGTCGGGATACTCCCCGGGTCCTCTTACACCCACATAGAAATTCGGGATATCTCCTAAGGTCTCATACACTCCACCTTAGAAATTAAGGGATAGCTCCTGGTCTCTTACACCCTACAAAGAATTTGGGATATCTCCCGGGTCTCTTACACCCACGAAATTCGGGATATCTACGGGTCTCTTACACCTACGGGACCTTTCGGATCTTCTGGCGAATTCTCTTTCCATACTAACTCCTTTTTCACACGAGGATATTTATACTTACTTTGCAGCCTTTATTAATTACTCTTCATTTCTGATTTGAACTATGATCTAATTGAGAGGATGAGTCTGAGACAAACTCAAACCCGGCTCCTGAGTGGTGAATGACCATCTTAGTGCACCCACACCCGACTCGTAGCGATGTCTTTATTGCACATGAGCCTTGATAATGTCATCGCATGACACCGATTTGGTCTGCTATAGCGAGTCGGAGATCTACCAACTCCTGATCCGACCTATCAGTCGACTCTCACCTACATCATAGGGAAGAATATCTACGTTTGGCTTCTGCAAGGCCCTCGACCTCGTATTGATTCATCACCTGAGATGCATTAATGAATGAATATGATGCATCGATTTAAGCTGTACTCTGGTCAGCGAGTCTGCAGAGTAGAAGCGTGCCACTACGTGTCAGGTACATTACCAGATGCTCAGTAGCATGCACGGACCTGCGCCTCTAGAGACGATCTTGCCTCATATGCCCACGAGAACAATAGAGCATAAATAACATATCGTGCTGCCTTACTAGAATCCGGCATGTGAGTCCTTTGCCTGACCTCGACACACACTGCCTCCGGCCCACGTACGTCTTGCTTAGAAGTACTTATATACTTCCTAGGCCCAGGCCTGGTTCCTGACCCATACTAGGGTGTGGAGGAATGAGCTAATATACTCTCTGTTCTACATTCGCGGGATGCTCTTTGTCTTAAAATCATGGGATCCCTGTCTATGGGGGCAATCCCGTCTCACATGCCCAGGCTGTCGACAGAAATAACATATCATCTGCCATGCCTGACTAAATGCCCCATCCTGACCCTGGTCTTGAAACTCGTGTAGGCCGAGTCTTACCTCTTCCCGAACTTCCAGAAGAGCTAATCCTCCCTCTTCTCGACATGTGACTCCCGGATACCACCGGCTGCATCTCCCATCTCTCTCTATGGTCGAGAAATTTGTCCCGGTATGGAGTCCATGTCTGTAGGAGAGTCTGATCCCACCCGAGATGGGTAACTGCCATTCTCAGATCTGACCTTGGCCGCGTGCGCGGCCCTGTGAGTCATCATAAAGCGTGCCCATTTCGGTGGTTGGCCATGCTCCATCCTTTGTCATCGTTTCACGCCCCTCGGCTCACAAGGAACTCCTGGGCCTTTGCGTATCTCAGCGGTGGCCGGAAGTAACACCTATGAAAGTTCATGGAGTGGCCCGAGTCATTGCCTCTATGTATCTCACAGGAGTCTTTGCTCGATTCCATTACTTGAGCCTCACCCTCTGGCTAGAATGCATTTAGTCGATCCTAGTCGTATGGAGCGATCTCCATAGCCTCGATACCTTCTCCTTTGCATAAACCAATGAGTACGCCACCATCGGATCTCACCACACTGTGAATGTAGGAGGGGATGAGTGTGCCTAAACCTTTGGAGGTGACTCGGACCTTCCTTTCCTACAGCTGCGCTAGCCCTAAACGAGCGTGAGCTGCGGCCTGCGACCTCATGAGGGCTCTTTGGTGCGGTGGTGCTTGACCGGTGCAGTGTGGGCGTCCTCTACGGTTTCGCTCGACTAGCCATCACACACATATCGAATGACAAGTTAAATTCTAATGCAGTATCTCTAAGGCTTAATCACAGTCCCGAGACACTATTCATATACAGAAAAATATTTCATACACTATGTCCATGCATTCATAGGTAATACAAAACAATAAGTTCATATATTAAATCATATTCAACAAAAATATTTTATTTTATTTTATTTCCTTTTTAAAATTTTATTTTATTTTATTTTTTTTTAAACCTCGTGAGCGATTAACAAGTGAATAATGTTTTATGAGCGATTAATACAACTGACTCGAGCAGTGCATAGAGTCAAAAGCGGGTTGGGTGCACGGGAGCACACCACGACCAACTGCGCGCCTGGCTTGCGCCTTCTTATGGCCAGGCTATATGTGACCATGTCGTGGCTTGTAGGCCGTGCGTGTTCTGAGCTGGCCCTTGCCTCGCCTTGCGCCCGGGCGTATCATGACCTCCTGTAGGTGGCGCGCATTGTATCTCGGCACATACCGTGCTGCGCCTCTCACTGGCCGCCTTGCTGGGCGATACAAACTTTGCATCGCAACACAAGCCCCCGTCGCCGTGTCACTTGCCCTCGTAGGTGTGTCGCAGTCGCCCCGCCGTGTCGCAAGGCACTGGCGCCGACGCGTACTCGCTGCACTATATCGCGACACAAGGTCGCCCCCCTCTCAGCCATGATACAATTGTTGTATCGCTGACCGCTTCCTGGGGAATCACAGACCGCTACCGCGGTCGCCGGCCATATCAGAGCCCTCACTTCACGCCGCGGTCGCGACGGGCCTGGCCGTATCGCCACCCGTCGCACATCCCAAACAAGGCCCCTCGCACCGCTCCTAGCCTTGCCTATCACAACATAGATTGTTGTATTGTGACTCAAACTTAGAAAATTGGGCAAAGAGCTCCACTCCCTCGCTACCTGCAACTTTGGTTTTTTTTTTTTCTCTCATTCCAACTACTGGAAAAACCACCAAAAAAAATATTTTTTTTTCATTTTCCAGTAGAACCAAATAAATTTATTTATTTATTTATTTTCCTGCTTTTTACGATCGTAAACTCAGAAAAAATTTTCCTCAACACACTCTCCAAAGAGCCTCCTCAATTTACCCACAGATGCGAGCTCTAGACCACGTACTCATACAACTCAAAATTTTATGAGTTAAATTTTTTAACCCTTTTCTTGTGCAAAATCGAAAATTTTTCCGCAGTTTCACAACACAACTGCTTATGTCTAAACCTGGAATTACTATCCAGAAAATTATATATATTTTATGCAAAACTGAAAATTCCCCCAGAGTTTCACAACACCAACTGCTATGTTCAAAACTAGAACTACTATCCAGAAAATTATTTATATATATATATATATATATATATATATATATATATATATTTCTCGCTCGCTTGGACCATTTTTGCTAAAATTTCGAACACCTAAGGTTATATTTTCTCGAATTTAGTATTCACATTTTCTGCTATGCTACTCACCAAGCATACAAATCACACAATTCATACAACACATGATCATACACTCATGTTATACACACCAATCACATATACAACACACACCAATACATCACATTTCATCTACCAAAATGCACAAGGATGCATGATCTAACCTGTTTCCCATCAAGTCCTAGGTAAACCGTATACCTAATCCTACCGATGTTATAACTCTAGTATCCAACATCAAGCCATACTGTCGTGATGCTCTTAAACTCAATGATCACGCTGTTTCCCACCCCCCAAGCCCTGGGGTATTCGTGATACCCAAGCCCCACACCCACCAGTCCGGGCAATCAAGCATCGCAAATTTCGATACCAAGTCATGACGCCTAAAACCGGTCCGTTTGGATGAACCACAACCCGCGGAATATTTCATAGATGTCGGGTAACCCGACACCACTCACGAAAATCGGGCAGAGTCTCCTTTGTACAAGGAGCTCTACCCAAATACAACTTGTCCCAAACAGTTTACAATGACCACACCAAGTCCACATGCGATTAAAATAATTGGCCACTTGTGCCCTTTCATTAATACTCACAAATACATCAACTATATACAATAGTTCAAGAGTTAAGAAATCATTCTATCTAAATATATATTAAGATTTGGCAATTTTAATACATGTTATACAAAAATGAAAATACCAAAGCCACAATCCCAGCTTTCTCTTTCCTCAATGATGCCCTAGTGAGCGCTCGTCCTCCCGTACACCCCGTACCTAAAATAGTGATCCCCAGCAGGGTAAGAAGCCCAAGAGCGATAATTTCCTACATGGCTACTCCCACCTATGCACATGGCAAAAACAATCACATCCAAGCAATTACATGAACCTACCTCAATGTCTACATGACCAATCCCACGTCCTAGTCTCACCAACTCCTCACATATGCCTAAGCCGAATGCGAGTAAAACATCCTTTTATTTCTTCTTATGTCGTGCACTCACACCTAATTTTCTTAGGGTTCTCTTACATAAGAAATGCATTATGTCATTCTCAAACCACATGCCAATATATTATTACACATATATTAACAAAATTTTACATACATGTTACATGTTATTTAATTCACATCAATAACATCAAAATTAGCTCACACTCCAGCTAATTACACCATTTCTAATGGCTACACAATAATTATATTTTTATATATCTCACATCATGTTAACACATTTAATTACATGTGGCTAACATATTAATTCTCACAATTCCAAGCCATTCATATTATTCAATTCTCAATCAATAACACCAAAATTAGCTCACATGGGCTAATTAACAAACACAAGCAATTCATTTTGAATCACTCAACATCATAAAAATTCACACCAAAAAATCACGTCTATGACGCCCCAAATCCCGAGGTGTCCATTGACACCCGTCAACCCGCGAAAAATCTATACGTCTCGTATCACGAGACACACACACATGAGTAAAATGGCCACATTGGCCTACACGTCATACTCTTCAAAATATATCCAACCAATTATATTACATGGTTCAAGAGTTGATTACACTCTTAATACAAACATATACTAAAATTTAAAGTTCTAATACATGTTTTACAAAAAGATAACAAAGCCTCAGTCCGACTTTCTTCTCAAACGGCCTCTAATGAGTGTCGCCTTCCCGACGCCTCTGCATTTGAAATAATATTCCCTCGAAGGTGGTGAGCTATTGCCCGCAGGAATTACCCAAATGGGTTACTCCCACCTAAGTGCACATGCAATGATTCAATGTAAACACACACTCAAGCAAATGCTTGATCCCACTTGAATGTCTACATGCCTAATCCCATGTCCTGAGTCCTCACCGACTCCTCACACTCGCTTGCCATGTATGAGAAAAATACCGCTTTCAAAACAAAAATCTTTGTTCTCGAAAAACACACTACCAGTTTCGTTAAAAATATTGGACTACCCTCCGAGTCGAATTGCTGGATAACGCTCCGAAACAGTCATGGTCCTCATCCGAAGTGATCTGTTAGACGACTCTCCAAGGCAATTCTTCGAAAATCTTCCGTCGAAATTCCTTTCACAATCATGTTCCATTTTTTCATTTCTTTCATGTCATGCACTCACGCCTAATTTCCTAGGATGCCTTATACATATGGAATGCATTATGTCATTTTAAACTACTCATGCTAATATATTTACATGCATATATTAACATAAATTAAATCACCACATCATGTTAACACATCAAATTCCATGCATTAATGTATCAAATTCCACACAATTCAAGCCATTCATCCTAGCAATATTTCATGCAATTAACACATGGACGTTTTGGTCCAATCAATGCAAACCGGGACTGTTTTTAACAGTCCCTAAACAAACAGCTAATGTCCGCGGGCAAATTTGACCATTAGCTACCCGCTCCACTTTGTGGAACCGAAAACCATGGCCATTTCCGGCCTCATACACACTAAATCATAATTTATTGCATAAATTATCACACAAGTCGCCCAAACAGTCCTTGGACTGTCCAAAACGGGCTCTAAAAATTTTCACACTTCGTCCTGGGTGATTTGAACCGATCAACAGCCCACCATGGCCTCAAATCAACCCAACCATTAACAAAACACTTAAATCAAGAGTAAACCAAGTAGGAGAAAACCCCTACCTTCCGGAGTTTGTCGAAACTCCCTTAAACCGGTACCCACGTGTAGCCCTTGCCGTGGGGAGCAACTTTGCCTCTTGTCTCGTCGAAAACCGACGATCCGATCGCCGAGAATTTGTAGAGAAGGTGTAGCTTTCCTCGTAAATCCACTCTTTTCCTATCCCACGGTTTGTTCTTCTCTCTCACCTTAAATCAAGGTCAACTTACAGAATTATCCTCTCTTGCCACATGTCAATCATCCATTTGCCCTTAGGATTACCCCTTATCCACTTATCCATCTAACTTAGATTTCCTTCCACTCACAAGGTGCCATTTGTCACTCATGGGCCCCATTTAGGCTCATGTTTGACCCCTTTCTTCCCAGGACACGTGGCACCCCTTGGGTCACTCATAAAGTGCCAAGTGTCCCACACTCCTCCACGTGCCTCGAAAAATGTGAAATTCCGATTATCTCGGAATTCGACGAAATTCAACATGTTAACTAGATTTCACGAGAAGATTCCAACGGTGAAGTTTGTTTCGTCATTCGAGATCTAGAAAAATTCCGAATTTCGATCAAAATTACCATTTTGCCATTTTCAGAAAAATGGAATTTTCTCGGGTCTTATAGGAGTCGGTGGTATTATTTACTGGTAAATGTATGTGGTGGCTTGACAAGTTCATGCCTGCCTGGAAGCCCCCAATTTTAGGTTGTTAATGGGCTCCCCGACTCGCCTAAGACGGAGGCAAAAGGCGCATTGCTAGTGAGGAGACCCTGGGATGAGACCTCGTTCCTCTGCTTGCTAATATTAACCGTCTCGCCTTCCCTAAATGTGGCTCCAAGTTAGATCCTGCATGACGGCCTTCTTCCAGATATTTTGTGTGTTACGATGGACTGACCTTGGGTTGTTGGTGCAAGGAAAGCTTAGCGAGGCAGGCTAGTGGACTGGGTGGAGAAGTCAAGCTTAGAAAAGATTCGCCGGCTATTATAGATTTTCGAGCAGGAGCATCACTACAAGGTTTTGCTAACTCCAGATAATATATCTGCTATGAGGCGCGACCCGACTCCTTACACCCTTCCAGTCATTCCGGGACTGTTGCCTTCGAATATTGTGGAAGGGGAGCACTTTGCCATTGTTGACCTACGGCATCTGTTTTCTAGTAGCGCTCGTCCCTCCGAGGACCCAGTAGTTGAGGCATCGAGTCGAGTGCAAGGTGCTGGACACACATTAGGGTCGTATACTTCCATGAGTGGGGATTCTAGTTCTGGGTTCCATCCCGTCCCACTGAGAATTGGGAGAAGCCGTCCCGAACTGGGCCCTTGCTCGATCGGAAAGTGTCCGAGTCACCCCCGAAATGCAGAAAGATCAGACTGAAGGGGCATCTCGCAATGCACCCTGGTCCAAGTGGGGAGTGATTTCGCTCCTAGGTTAGTGCCGAACACGAAGGTCTCTAGGATTTTGAGGAAGAGAAACGGGAGGAAAGGATGACGGGGCTACTTGATCGTTATGCTGCCCGCAAGTGGAAGTGGAAATCGAAGTTCAAAGAATGAGTCCGACACACCCCGCCCGCATCATGACCTAGTCACCAAGTATCGAGGGAGGTTCGGAGGTGCAAGCGCGACATCATCCCCGTTTCCCGAATCGAAGGCCCACGCATCAAACGGAACAGGCGGGGGTCGCCTGATAGAGTCGGCTGAGCCCCCGATCCGGCCCGGCGCACTTCTGCAATCCCCCTTCCGATCAGCCAGGTCACTCCAAGAAATAAGTTTGGCGCAGTCTGGATACGGGCGCCCACACCGTTTAATCGGGATTATAACCAACTGTTATGCTCCTCTGCGGGTCGGAGCCTCCAAGAGTGGAAGTATCGGCTCCCGGGGCGGACGAGGTGAAGTATATCATGCGCCGCTGGGAGCCTTTCCACCGTGGAGAGTCCGCGAGCCGATCGGCTGAACAATTTGTATCCGCACATGCTTCGGATGCCGGTAGTTGCTCGCATGGGTCTAGCTGGTAGACTACATGGTGAGCGTCTGCGGTGGACCCTAAGGAAATATTATCCAAGGGATTATCGATGACGGCCCGGAATCTGAGTCCACAACCGTAACTATGTTCGATCCGGCGGGGCGGTAAGGTAGCGGGTTCGTTAGCATGTGATATTAGCGCCAGTAAGCGATTTTTGTATTCCTAATGAGTTTCTTTGCGGTCGTTGTTGCTGTCGGAACATGGTGCTTGAGCATCACGAGTTCGAGCTCCGGCTAAGGGACGTCGAACGACTGCGATCATATGTCTAGTCGGGAATGGCTGAGCGGGAGATGCAGAGTGCTTCATTAAAGGAGGCCGAGTTGGCGTGCCGTCGTCTGGAGCTAGGGGCTAAGGAATCTGTTGAAAGAGCCGCCAGGGTAGAGGCTGAGAGGGATGTGGCACACCTTGAGGGAGCGATGACCAAGTTGGAGACTGAAGGGGCCGTTAATGCCCGAGCACAGATGGAGTCTGAGCTTGCCCAAGTTCAACGTGCCTTAGCGGTTGCGTAAAGCGCTCACATGAGGGCGGAGTCCGAGCGTGGAGTTGCTCAAAAGGCATTGTCCCTGACGGGGGAAGCTTGTACGAAGGAGGAGGAAGAAAACAATCGTTTGACAGACGAGCGGCTTTCCTTGATCTTGGAGCTTGGGACCATAAAGGATGATTTCGCCGCCCTCGGGAAAATTATTCTTTGATAGAGGCGATGGAGGCGAGTTTGATGCAGCGGTGACATTTGTTCAGCTATGGCTATGGTTGTTGTGTTTTACACACCTGACATATCTGCGAGGGTAAGCCACAGATCCCGGGATCACAGAGATCCTTCGAGTCAGATTAACTCGAGTTCTTTGCTAACCCCCGTTACCCCCCAAGCACCTCGTCTACTACTCGACCCGGATCCAGTACATGATTAGCGGGAAGACATTTTAGTTTCAACCGACGCCGCCCGAAGAGGAGGCGACTCTTCTGATGGGTCTCCTGGCCTCATCGGATGGCGGGTTTAAGGATTCCACTGCTAATTAGGGCTTGAGTGCTTTATGAGGCGAGACTTGTACTGTTCAGTGTTTTTGCACCAAACAATTTACATCCCTTTCTCTTTCTTCGTTACTTTTTGTTTGATACCCTGTTGTACGTTTTGATACTGCGCCATCCGGGTTTGTATTGATTTTTGTTAAATGCACCATTCGAGCGCGCATGTGATAGGTAGAAATCATCTGTATGGAATCGGATGGGTCGTGGCGTGTTGGGATAGGTCATTCCTCGCCATCCGGCTTTTGCATTTGACGGCTAGATGTTATCTATATTTGGGCGGGGATGGAGTCATTTTCTTGCGCCATCAGGGCTTTGCATTGACCGGCTAGATATTATCTATGTTGGGCGAGATAGGTCATTTTACTTTGCGCCATCCGGGCTTTTAAATTTAACCAGCTAGATGTTATCTATGCTGGGCCGGATAGATCATTTTACCGCGTCACCCGAACTTTTACATTTGACCAGTTAGATGTTATGTCTATCGCTGGACCCGATGGAAGTCATTCTGCATGTCGGGCTTTGACGACCGGCTAGATGTTATCTATGCTAGTAGGATAGGTCATTTATCTTATATCGGGCTTTTAAATTTAACTAACTAGATGTTATCTATGCTGGGCCAGATAGGTCATTTTACCGCCCCACCCGGGCTTTTTCATTTGACTAGCTAGATGTTATCTATGCTGGGCCGGATAGATCATTTTACTGTGCCATCCGGGCTTATAAATTTGACCAGCTAGATGTTATCCATGCTAGGCCGGATAGGTCATTTTATTGCGTCATTCAGGCTTTTAAATTTGACCAGCTAGATGTTATCTATCTTTGGAGTTGGATATCATTTTCTTACTTTTTGTTTTTTGTAACGTTGTTTATGGGCTAAATTATTTGTATAATGAAAAAATATATGAAGACATGCGAGTAGGCAAAAATAAAGATATTCTTTTATTGATAATACCTTCTCAGGTGCATGGCATTCCACATTCTAGGTACAGGGGTTCCATCTGTTTTATCTATAGTGTAGGACCAGACTTCTCCGGTTCGCGTCACGACATAAGGTCCTTCCCAGTTGGGTTAGAATTTCCCTGCAGTGGGGTCTGCAATATTCTCAAAAACTTTCCTCAAGACCAGATCGCTAGATCGAAACTCTCGAGGCTTTACCCGTCTGTAATAAGAGTTCGCCAAACGGCGTTGGTATGACGTTATGTGGATTGTTGCGGCTTCCGGCAGCTCATCGCTCAGCGTCTGGTCGCAGTATTGATTCTGCGTTTTCGACTCGGGCGTGGTACGTTGGATGTGGAGTCGCCTGCCATTTTTCGATTGGGGATGCGGCTTCCATCCATAAGTGAGTGCAAAATGAGAGATGTGGGACAGCTTTAGGCGGTGATTACAATGAGCTGAGCACCCAGGGAGTTCTTCCACCCATTTCCCTTTAAACGGAGTCTTCGGCTGAAACGATCGATAGGGTTTTGTTAGAGGCTTACGCGGCATTGCTGCGGATACCGAGGGGTAGAGTATAAATTTTCATCTTCAATTCACGGAAAAAAAGTCGATAGACTCGAAATTGTCCAAACTGCGACTATTATGGGATATGATTAGTCTTGGGATGCCCAGCCAAATGACGATGTTTTCGAATGGCCCGAGTAACATCTCTATCTTTGTTTAACGAGAAAGCGTCGGCCTCTATCCATTCTTAAAATGTCGGTGGCAACCGTAATAGTTTCTTTTCAGCGGTGCGATGGGAGCGGACGAGCTATATCAATACCCCATTGAGAAAATGGCCACGGGCTAGAGATGGAGACCAAGTCTTGCAGGTGATTGAAAATGGGACATTGGTAGCCAGCAGGTCACATTTCATGATGTAATCGGTGCGTCGACTATAGTTGACTAATAATACCCACGGTGGGCCGGTGTGCTAGAGTTATTCCCCCCGGGTGATTCCCGCATATGCCTTCATGTAATTCAGCTAATACATACTGGCCTTGCTCAGGGGTTAGACACATCAGGTATGGCTCGCCTAGGGATCGTTTGTATAGCTGCCCGTCTACCATGGAGAATCTAGCCGACTGAATCTGAACCTTGTGAGCCTTGTCTATGTCATTAGGTAGTTCCCCCGTGGCTATGTATAATCATATGGGGTCCATCTAGGACGGGGAACTACCATCAAACTGCCAGGGATGTGATGTCCGAGTACGTTGATAGTAAAAGGGAGAAATATATGAAGCTGCCCATGACAATGGAAGCGTCTGGCGTACAGGCATCTGACCCTCATTCTGATCCGGGGGACATGTTCAAGTTTCCAGGTCGAGATGGTATTTAATTTATGCTTAACTAGGGAAGCATACCTCGCCATTCGGGGGATCCACTGGACTCAGTGAGTTAACACTGTCAAATGACTAATTTGTGAGATCGCTGCGAACCCCGAAGGCGTCGGCACCCATGGCGAGTGCGAGCTCGAGTCCGGCTATCATGGCTCGTACTCACGATTCCGTTGTTGGGTGGCGATTGTGAAACTGCGTCACTTTGTTAATCTCTCCCGGGTTGGGGAGGGTTAGTGGACCAATGCTCGCCTCGGTTTATCTGGAAGCCCCATTTACACAGAGTATCCACCATCCCATTTGTCAGAGGCAAATTAATACATTCGCGAGTTCTGCAGATAGAATAACTAAGGACTTTGCTTTGTTCAAGAGTCTCGACATCTTTGGATGCCTTGCTAAGCAACTCCATTGCCCAGCGGGCCATCCTTCCGGATAGATCGGGTTTATGAATTGTGCCCCGGAATGGAAGATCAGGTGCTTCCCTAGAGATGAACTACGGAAGTATGGGGCGTAGCTTTGGGCGTGTCACGGAGGGGGCTAAATGACTCGTTAGGTGGCTATATCGACAAAAAGAACACGGGGCTTCAGCAAATCTCCATTCTTTTAAGCGAGGCGGCGCTTACTGCTATATCAAAGGCTGCTAGGTAGAGGTAGAGTGTGTCGCGACTTCCGGAGCTCCGCAGAATCGAGGGCTACGTGATATTGCTTGATTTGCCATGGTGCCCGGTCGCATTCCTCATTCCGCTGGCCCGGTTGAAACCTGAGGTGGCGAAGAGGTTTCAAGCGGTCTATGAGCAGGAATGAGCGAGCGGCCAGCCGGCCGGTCAGTTACTGGATCCCCTTCTTGGAGCTGGGGGCCGATGATTGCAAGATGGCCTTAATCTATGTAAGATTAGCCTCTATTCCCCTTTGGGTTCAGCAAATCCAAGGAATCGGTCGTGTGACCACAGGCGTGAGGGTTTGGTTTCATGCCATACTCTCAGGGGCGTGGGTGTACATTGGAGATCTGTGGGCGTGATCAGGGCGCTACTTGGTTTTACCCGACATATCATCAATATAGACTTCCATTATGCTGCCGAGTAGCAGTTGAAACATCTTCATCACCAACCTCTAATAGGTGGCCCCAGCATTCTTTAAAATGAAAATCACATTAATACTGATAGAGTCCATGGGGAGTGATGAAGATGTTTTCCCACAGCATCAGGGGTGTGCATGGGGATACGGTGATATCAGAAGGCATCGAAAGATAGCATGCGTGCACGGTCGGGCGTCCACAATCACGGTCTATGTGGGCGAGGAGAGCTGTCTTACAGACCGGGCGTCATTGAGGTACATTAATCCACGCACATACTCTCCATTTGTTCCCCTTCTTTGGAAAACCACCGGAATTGGCGGTCATTAGGGTATACGCTCACGATAAATCCGTTGCGAGGAAGGGTGTAGAGCCTCGATGCGGATGACAGTGGCGATATTATGGATGAGCGCCTCACTTTTTACGGCCAGGCGGCGGATGGGAGACATTTGTAGTACGTGTGAGCGTGTGTGGGAACTATTCGTTCATATCACGCATGGGTCGAAGCAAATGCATCGGCATTTCATTTGCGGCACATGGCATAATTTGGCCTTCTCACTCACCGGACAAAGAGGGTACTAACATAGATGCATCTGTCCGACCCGCTAAGGGGCGTGGTTTCCAAGGGATCGCTTCTGATGGCTCTCTCATCTCCAAGGTGGGCGGTGCGGAGATGTTTGTGATTGCTATTCTTGGGTTGATCCTCGAGGATGTTTCAACTGGAGCCTCCTTTGTTGTCACGCATTGGAGTGATAGCATTGTTGTGCGACTAAGCGCGGCCTTCCTTGAAGGTCAGCACTCGGGCCGCGGTGGTCGGCGATTGTTTGGTGGTGCGTGGAAGTGCAGCACCATGGCGATGTGACGGGCCCAGGCCAGGGATGGCGTGTATGGCCCAAGTCCTCTGCATTGAGAATAGTACTTTGGCCCGAGTTACCGTACCAACCCTATAGGAAAGGTGATATATACTATTTGTCAATGTATTTAGCCCCATTAAACCGAACAAAACCACCGGTGGAATTGAGATGATCGACGAGACTCTCATGCCCAAAAGAATTTGGGAGGTGTAATAAATCGTTTGCCTTGCCTAGATCGACGAGGGACCATGTGCACATCAAAGCTGTTAATACACCTGGTAAAGTACAAAGTGCATGTGTGAGGAAATGACCCGAGTAGGGTTAATAGGGGGAAAGGATATCAGGGTGCATCAATTGGGTGACTCTGTGGTGTTACCAGATTGCTAACGGTGTTTACCTGGCGGCTCTTGAGCCGAACATTTTATCCTACGCTTTTGGGCGATATTGGCTATCGGCCGGTCCCCCGGTTAAAGTTGATGGGCGGCCGGAGACAGGCATGCTCAATATCAACAACGACCATGTCGGTATGGAGCAATTTCAGTACCGTGGAGTTGGCTCTCGAATATACCTTCTGAGGTGCCCAGTCCGAATCAATTTTTCCACTAGAAATTTCAAGCTTTGGCAATGGTTGGTTTCGTGGCCATGGTCCCTATGATAATCACACCTTAAGGGATGCATTCTTGTTGTCCAGACCCCACCCTCTAGGTGGGGTCATGAAATCGGGAGGTCCGGATAAAGGGAGGTAGGGGCCGGTCATAGGCGATGTTGAGAGAGTGGGTAGGGAGCTCTTTCCTCTTTTTCGAGGCCTTAGCCGGGCGCCGACCCACTTGTTTTGGTTGTTCTTCTGTTCGGATGAGCCTTTGGTGGCCGGCTTGCCACTCTGGGTAGTTATCATTCACCGAGGCGGCCCGAATGTTGTCTTCCAGTGGAGAAATTATACGCGCCGTCTGATTCTTCCATAGTTGCGGCGGATCTAGGGATAAAGACTGGAAGAACGGGGTGGTCGGCCCAAAGCTTCTTCGGAAGTTTTGTAGGACCGCATCCATGCGCCAAAATATCGTCTATTTGGATGGCTTGTCGAGACCTCGTGTGAAGTCCTTGATGGATTTGTCTTCCCGTTTGAGGACCAACAGAGGAATTGATATTCCTTCACACTTTGTGAGCATAGATCTTGGGGAGACGGGCGCGACCCATAACTCACCGAATGAGTTTATTAACCCTCTCGGAAGCTTGTGGAACCAGGCCCAGAGATTGGGCCCTTGAAATTTGTAGGGGAACACTTTACCTGAGTCGATTGCCCGACGTTGAGGATCATCGCTTGGTTGAAATGCAACAGCGTGTGATCGTGCGGATTAAGTCGTCGTGCACATGGCGAAGGGCCCGGTATGAAAGCCACGGGGAGGATCATAATCCGAGGAATATGTTGTGAGGAGAGGAGGCATGTGTTGTGGTCAGCGGGGCGGAGGAGAAGAAAACATGTGTGGGCGGTAGCAACCACGAAGGGGGTATGGATGGTACGGTGGGGCGGCATGCTTAGATTCGTTCGCGCGCCTTCATGGCGGCTACGGCCCGGCGTGGGTCCCTGCGCGGCTTCTCTACGTACCGGCGTTGTGACTCTTGATCGTCCGGGTGGTCGGCGGGGGCCTTTTGGATTGGGCTTAGCGGCGTTCGGGGATGGTGAATCTGCGTGGGAGCGGAAGAGAAAATCGAGAAGAGAACTCGTCATCGATGATGGAGTGATATCGTCGGGTACAAGCGATCCTTACCTTTATCGGGACGAGATGGAGGAAGTGGGGAGGGAGGTCCCCGTGATTTCTCGGCATGGCTGGCCTCCAACCTGGTTCGCAGGCGCTTATTATCCTCCCGCGATTGGTTCGTGTGTTTGCACAACTCGGCCACCTGCCTGGTTTGCTCCTCTTGTCTTGTCTCCATCTCTTGGCGCCAGAGGAGGAACTGGTCTTCAGGGGGATGGTTTGTTAGGTTGCTGGACATGACGGTGAGTTAAGACCCGGTCCGGGTGGGATGTCGGAATGACGAGGCCGGAGATGGGAGATCACACGGGAAGCGGGTGTACCGGCTCTCGCGTATCACCTCTAAGATTTCTTGCTTGCCGTTTCCCACAGACGGCGCCAATTGTAGTCTCCGGAATTCTCAGAGTCAATGGATCGCTGGGGCATTCACCAGTCACCAGTCAATTGCAACCTGCAAAACAAACAAGAAGATGATGGTGGTGTTAAAGTAGTTCCTCCCAGATGTGAGATTAGCTTTTGGAAGGCGAGGCGTCGGAACAAGCGATTATCTCAATCGAGAATGTAAATCACCTCATTTAGTGTGATTCTTCTGCTTTTATGGAGGAGAAAGGGGATCCACCTTTCATGAAAAGTGGGCGATTTCTTTATAAAGGTAGGGGAAGGTGGCTCTCATTTCGGGAAGGATGACTTGTTCTTCTTTTTATGTAGCTGCTTTCCCGAGCATTCTTTGACAGAACACCTTCCTATTCCATTGGAGGCGAGGTGACTGATTAGGAGAAACGTATCGCATATCATGGGCGGTTGACGATTTCGTTTGGTAAAGTCATCGATCGGGAAAGGAAACATCCGGGTGAAGAGGCATCCGGGCACCTAGGCGCATTGGGAAAGGAGGCGTCTGGGATTAGAGGCACCCGGGCACCAGGGCAAAGAGTCGCTCGGGCGTTCCTAGGCCTATTCACTGTCCTGGGCCAGTTGGCTTTAAGGCTTGGTCCCATCAGGGCCCTTGGGCTGGGCCGGTCGGCTAGGAAAACCGAGCCCAGGCCCATGGTACCCACAGTTACAAATCATGTTTTTGGGATCAATAAATACTATTAGTTTTTACAAAATAATTGAGCATAATATTGATCATGTTACAATATCATAAACAGATGAATAAGTCCCCAAAACCCCAGCAAGAATTCCAAATACAAATATCCCCACAATACCCATCTGCTCACAGTTCCAACCACATCTCAAATCGGAACTAATCTTCAAGTAGCACAAACATGGCAGCAGAAAAGAAGCTGAAACAACAAAAATTGATCCAACAATGGCCATTAGGGACTCATAATATGGAAAAACATAGGCCACAATAACAGTACTAATAAGCAATCCTATTCTGATCATCAATCTAACACTTCTCTGATTCTTGTAGTGTTCTGAAAGTCCACCTTCAATGGCTGTTGCTACTGGGGTTACCATCAAGGCGTACCGAGTGATTGGGATCTGATAAGTTATTGGCATATTGCAATCTCAGAGAGGCTTTATTAGTTTGGAAAGCTTAAAGTTATTTGAGATTCGACATTGTCCCCATACATGAGGTAGCCCACCATGGCCATTGCCAGGTATGTGAAAGCTGTTAGGATAAAACTAAACAATAAAACCTGCAAATTAATCAACAAAATTGTTAGAATTGAGTGATTAGAATTCTGTTGGACTTTGACCCGAAAAGTTTTGGGAACATAGATTATAGATTTTTTAGGCTGATAGGTATAGTGTTGCCCATGACCGACCGGGGTATGAACTTATTCATTTTTGAGATGTCAAATTCTGAATTGACCCGACAAATATTATGGATATACATCATAGATTTTTATTTATTTTTTTTTTTTTTGGGATTTTAGAAAGGAATTGGTGCCTCGTCCATAGCCCACTATTGACCTTATCGGATATCAACTTGTTTAGTTTTGAGACCTCAAATTCTGATTAACTTAACTCAAACATAATAGATTTTTTTGTAGGGACTTTAGAGAAGGAATGGGGCTGATAGGCCTGATCCATCGCCAACTACTTATCTTATCGTGTGTGGGTGTATATGTCGTTTTCCTCTTTAGAATTTCTACGTAGTAGTCGCATATTCCAATCTTTAACCCATATTTAAATACTGGATTTTTTATCTAATATTCATAATATTCTATCATATTTGAAATAGTGGATTTATCTTCCTCTATACGCTCTATTTTTCTTTATCTAGAGTTATCAACATAAATATGTGTTCTTTCTTTTTCCTATTTTCTTTCTATTTAACAAAAAAAAAAAAAAAAAAACAAAACTATAATTGAGTAGAATCATGAGATTATCGAGCAAACTTATTGTTCGCAATTGTTTACCTTGCTAAATTGGTAAGTGTTCCGCATCGAAGTGTATATGGAAGGGATAACTGGATGTCCTGCGAAGCATACAATGTACAAGCTAACAGCAGTGGGAAGACTCTTGACATTCAGAAGTGTTCCTCTTTCATGAAACCCTACGCCATTAAACAGACCGATGCAGAAAACGGAGACGAGGATGATAAGGCAAGAGAACACACCGGTGGCCGAGACATAGGAAAGTAAGCTCAAATCAGTTAGAAACATGGACGGAAAAATGATAAGGGCAGTGATCAAAACGAACGACTGTCTTCCATCCACCGTCAATTCCCCAAGTTTGATCATGAACTTCGGAAATAGCTTATGTAAGTTATCCCCTTCAAGTATCAAAAGGCCTATTGCTACAAGGTAGAGCTCAGAGTTCATAATGATCATCACTATGATTCTTCCCTTCTTCCCGAAAGCTCGCTCTGCGATATCAAGGTAGCTTCTAATGGATGGATCAACCTCCATACACTGCTTCAGTAAAATACCGGTGTAAAAGGTCATAATGGCGATCAAGAAGAAGAGGATCAAGCTCAGCCATCCCCCGCTTGAGAGCGCATAAGGAACTGTCATAAGCCCAATTCCTAAGGGATCCAAATGTGATAATCAGAAATTTAATGGAAACAAAGAAAAAAATTAAGCTTTTTATTCCAATAAAAACTAATATAAGAAAATTACATAACAAATGAGTTTATATAGACTTATTAGAAAATATAAAAAGACTTAAGTGCTGCAAGAATCCTACTATAAGAAACACTATAGTATTAAGAATAAGAATCATAGGAAATAAATAAAATGATATAATCAAACACCAAACATGCGAATTATGACACATGTTAAGAGAAGGTGTTCAAGCAATAAGGGAAGTGGTGAACTCAATTTCACCTAAGAATGCATTTGTGCCATTAAAGCAAGCTTTCAAGAAGTTTGATGACCCGGTTGTTGGGGTTTGCAGAGGGATCCTTAGCTCGTTGTTTGCCATTAATATTCCTTTTCGACTCAATAACTACCAAGAATTCCTATGTCTCAGCTGCTGCTGTGTATGAACTCTGCAGGGTAACTATATATATACATGGACAACAATCAAGAAGAAGTCATAAATATGGAAATTTTGTTATAAAAAAATAGATAAAGGAATGTCTTTGATAATTCATACCTTGAAAGATGGATTTGAAAGGGTAGATAGAAATTGATCAGTCTTTGAATTGCCATGAACAACAAGCTTGTTGTGCTGCAGTCCCTACGAAGATCCCCATTACTCAAGAGATTTTATAAACATGGGGTTGAAGAAACACCATTGTTCAACGATAACATCTGGAAGATCTCCAGATATATCAAATACTGAATTTTCTGATACTCTCACCGACTGATTCACTTGTCGTGTATGTATGCATATAGTAAATGTTTCATCTAAATATAACATGTAAAAATAACAGTGACGTAGGTTCCAACTTATGGATTCACATGAAACCCCCCATGTTGAGGGGGTCCTACATATGCACCCTAGCTAGCTGTATGCTGTCTAACATCCAAAGTAATGGATTCTCATATTTTAAATGTAAAGACCATGTACCTACCCCAATAATTATTGCGACCATTACTTGCTTATTAAAATATCCATACCAAAAATGGGCTATAAAAAATACTTGAATATATATGATAAAATTATGGTTATCAATAATGCTTTAATATGATAAATTATACGTAACAATAATATCTAGTATTACTTATATGTATAATTTATCATATTATAGTATTATTGATAACCTTAATTTTATCATATTAAAGTTTTTTTATAACCCATTTATGGTATGAGTATTTTTATCGTGTGTATATAGTATACACTTTCTTGTATTTAACATTCTTCTATAAATATAAGGCAAAGAAAATTCGTCATTTTTTTGGTGAACGGAGAAGCAAAGAAAATTCTACATTTTTTTTGGATGAACAGAGACTAAGGAGAAGGAAACTTATAGAAATGAAACAGGCCACAATAATCTTCAAAAGCAATTTTTTTAACATCTTTAAAAAAATTTGACCTCTAATTATTTAAATCAATATTACAACTACCTTTTTAGTTACCTTAGAAAGCTGCTTTTCTAACATCTTTAGAAAAATTTAACCTTTATATATTTAAATCAATATTACAACTACCTTTTTAGCTACACTAGAAAGCTTCTTTTTCTTTCTTTAAACTTGACAACTCCAATAATTGCTACCATTTCTTGTTTTTGTGTATACAGTACATACACTTTGATCATGCCACACATACATCCTGTAAAAAGAACAAAAGAGTTTAAAGCTAACCAACTTTTCCCTGTATTAATTAGATATCAACTTTCTTGTGGAAAAGAGAAAAAGAGGAAAGCCAGACAGAATCTGTCATGATCATTGTCGTTTCTACTTGTAAGTATTATGCACTGAACCTCGTTTATATCACTTCTGTACTTCCCAAAAACTAGCCACGTGTTTTGTTTGATAGCCTTCATAATTATTTTGAAAATCGGATCGGATCGGTCGATTTGATCGATTGGGCAGATGCTACGTGGCAAAGCTTGATCAAATTTAATGTAAAAAACCGGTTATGAATTAATCGGATAGAATCGTTTGAACCGATGAACCAGATGAACCAAGCGGTTCGCTCCCATAATTTTAATTTTTTAAGAAGTTAAGCGACGTCGTTTTGATCTTTTTATATTAAAAATAAATCTCGTTTTCAACTTGCGTTAAAATACTTGTAACTAAAGAAAAATTCAATCAAATACTACAAACCCGTGGATTCGAACATAGGAGGGGAAGTTACAAAGGAACCACTTTACCACTGTACTATCATTATGATTATTTTAGATATTAACAAAATTAGATATTACTATAAATTAAGTATATATTTATATAAATAAGTTTCTTCCATTTTTAATATGTTTTTATATTTAAATATTATACATATTTTTCAAAATATATAATTTTAAAATACTTTTATTTATATAAAAAGTAATAAATAATATCTTAAAAATTATTAATTATATATTTTCAATTTTAAATAAAATATAAATATTATATTTTTAAATCACTTGGAATTGGCCAGTGGCTCGACCGTTGGTCCGACCCCGGAGTGAAGCGTGAATCGGTAATTTTTTGATTAATCACGGTCCGGTTTTTAAAACGTGGCACTTTCCACATAAATATTTCTTAGTTATTAATTTTCTTGAAGATCCATGTTGTTTCTACTTTCTACCCCAGATAATGCACACTTATGTAATAGTACAAAATTTTCCAACCGATTCTCATATTTTTTGGAAGAAATTTTGAAAAATCATTTCCAGTATACATACAAACTTGCCAAGTATAGAAGAAGAAAAAACTGTTTTCTTTTTCTAAAAATAGAATTGTGTTTTAGAAAACAGGCCCCTAAAAGTATCCACTCTATGAAAAGAGCAAAGAACAGTCAGAACAATGAAAAATGACCAAACAGTGAGATCACAAAAACACCCCAAAATAAAAGATAAAAGAAAAAGAAAGAAACTGAATGTTTTTTTTTGAGTGAGAAACCTCAGAATGAACCCCTCTAGAAGAAGGAAAAGAGTAAGGGAGAAAGCTTACCTTGCAACAAATACAGGAGAGCAGCCTTAGAAGAAGAATGATGATGATGAAAAAGAAGAAACAGAAAGTGGAATATGATTTATGAGCCTTAGTTGATTTATATACATATATATAATTTTTATTCTTTGAACGCCTTTAATATTTTTAAGCTGATCGGCTACCATTCCACATCTCAACTAACTTTCTCTCCGATGTTCACATCTACCAAATCTAACATACCGACAAAAAATTCGAATTTGCGTGACCTTAATTAGATGTAAAGGAATGGTTTTTGAATGTTTTTATGTCATCAAAGAATATTTAATAGACTTTGGAGTTCTCCCAAAGAAAAAGAAAAGAGAAAATAAGTAGATAAATAAATAAATCATGTAAATGTTATTAAAAAACTATCTTATGATGCACATTTCAATTTATATGAAAAATTATGATCAAAATATGTGAAACTAAATCGGATCTTGTAAAAAATATTTGATTTAAAAAATATTTGATAAAGAATATAAAATATTTGTTGAAAACTTTGGTAAAGAAAACAAGATTAGGTCCTTTGTTTATTTGTTTTTTTAATGAAAACTTTGAAACTAATCTTACAAAGAATGTATAGGTATGATTTTGCTTTTTATTTTTAAAATTCGATTGTAAGTATTGAAGAACTAATTATTCTTATATGATGTTTTTACAAATAGAAAGTAGTAACAATTGAGTATAAAATTAAAGCTTTTTTTAGTGGTTAATTTACATTCGGAAAATAATAATTTTTGAAAACTACTGATTAAAAGCTTGAGGTATTAAAAAAAGTTTACCATCTTAAATTTAAAATTTAAAATTATTTGAGTAACTATAAAAATACAACATAAATCTATAATTTTTTTAACTTTACACATGTATATATCCTGTATTATAAAATAAATTATTCCAGAAAACTACACTTAGAAATGAATTTCTTAATTGTTATCAATGTTAACATCAAAAAATGGAAAATATGCATAAATAAATAAATAAATAAATATTTTTTACTTAATACGATGAGATGGTTGTGATTTCTTTTTATTTAACTAATGGTCTCAAGTTAGAGTTCTCGAAATACAATTCTGTGAATGTAATTATATTATGCGAAAGAGTTTTACCTTTGTATATGGATTAATCCGGTAAGGTACTCCACAGGGGATATCTTATTTTTATTAGTTTATATTTATTAAATCTCTCCATATATATAGTTACGGGAGATAATAAAGTAAAAAATCTAGAAACTACATCTGTCCCACTAATGAAATCACGTCCCACAATTGGAAATAAATCAATAAAATAAGGACATCAGTAAATAGTAAAATAAAAATAAACGAAGGACCTGCACTGAAAACTGTAAAGTCATTCTCAATTATTTATTCACAAGTGCACATACTATATGTAGGGACAGAGAATCTGGAAAAACAATCTAACAAATATTAATGACAAAATATGAGAAAAGTTACTAAAGGACGTTTCATTGGAACATGAGAAATGGTACAATAATGACCATTATGCCTAACTATCCTTACCTACCTTTTCTGAAATCACTATTTTATTGTCAATGTATTTAAAAAAAAATTATAACTTGTGTCGACTAGACCTAGGGGTCTGCAACGGACCCACGGCTCGACTCGGATCGGACCAATAGGCTCGGTGATCGGTTGATGAGTTGAGTAAGGTTTGTATTTTGTTATGTCCATGAGCCATATGTTGGGCTGGTTTAAAGGACGAGCAGGCTTAGCACGTACAAAAATTATAACCTTTTTTTTTTTAATTTTAATCTCTCCCTTTAGCTTAAAATTTAATCCATCAACTAAATTGTACCTTCATTTGATTTATATAATAAACTTTTAATAAAATATATATTATAAATAAAGTTACATTATGTTTTTTTTTAAAAAAAATAGTATACCGATAAGGATGTGCGCCTATCAGGGCAAGCCTAAGGGCTCGTATGTCGAGTTTGACCTAAAATGAAGTCCGTAGTTCAATCCTTTTAAAAACAAGTTCAGGTTCGAGCTAGGCTTGAAACGAGCCTTGAGCCTTTTTGTAAACTACGACGGTGACACATACACGAGCTGTTACCATAGGACTTAATAATAGCTTGGTTTATCAGAACGGTGGAATCGACTGAATGATGATATTTCTTTTGACTATGTCTCATCTGATCCGATTGTGATTTGACCACTAATTTGACACTTGACCAATAACCTTTCTAAATTGGTTTCGATCGTGATTTGACCACTAATACAATTCTTAAACCATAAATCAATAACTTTTCCGATTCTATTATCATCGATCTAATTTTTTTTATATTTCTTTTTTGTTTAGAAAAGATCATCGATCTAATTTTTTAAAACGTTGATTTTAAATTATAAGTTAAATATGAATCAATTGGTTGTAAAACGACTTGAAGTTATAAATACATAACTTGAATTTAACAAAAACATAATAAATAAATAATTTCTACATATGTCAGAGATGCCCCTCTCATTGTTTTGGATTCAAATCAATTCATTTGTCTTTCTCATTTTTATTTTTGTTTTTCAAAATAAACTAATGTTTTATATTTAGTTTAAAAGTGTGTATGCTAATTATTTTTTAATTCTAGAGAGGGGGAGTAACAATGCAACGAGCCAAGCCACTCCTGCTCGGCCCTGCTCGGCTTTCAAAAAAAAAAGCCCGACTCGGCTCGCCCCAGCGAGCTAAACGAGTCGAGCTTGAGCCTTAATTTAGGCTTGATAAACTTTGCCGGCTCTGCCCCGCTTAAAATAGCTCGCTCGTCGCCACCCATCCGTCTCCTCGAACGAGGTTTCCGCCTACGGCCTCCGACCGGCAGATTCGTCTTCATCTGCGGTAACCCACCAAAGCGCCGAGTGAAATGCCCAGCGTCATGTGTCCTGATATCGATGTAATGGATCCTCAAGCTCTAGATCCAATGACATGGATGGCAAATGCGTGAACTCACGGCCGCTAAGGAGGCGCGCTGGACGACGGCGACGGCCGAGCTCGAAGCGAATCCCACGCCGGGTCGCTGTGACTGTACCGATCTCCGTGATCTACCGTAGCGGAAATGGTACCACGATAGCGCCGGGCGGTGTCATTTAACGGCGTTCCGTGCAGTTGTGATAGCGTGAAGGCGCCGCAGTGGTCGCCGAAGGATATGGATGTCGGGTATGACCCATCCGTACGATCGGTTCGATCTTGGTGTACAAGAACTGGACATAAATGCTGAGGGTATCGGGGCCCCGTGGAAACTATAGAGGCCGGTGGCCATGAGCTTTAGACAAGGTTTGCCGATCTTAAGTAGCATTGAGGGGCAATGACCACCCACCGACACGATCAATTCAAACATGAACTAGGATCCAATCTCAACCGGGGCATTGGGGCCCCTTGATACCGGTGCCGACTTAACGAGCGCATCTAGGCGTGCATGCGCATCAAGGGTGATCGTGGGGTGGGCTCAGAGTGGAAACAAGGAGCCGGCGATCCGGGACCGTCGTAATTGCATTTGCAACGCCGGAGTGCCACCGCTACCAGGTGAAAAATTTAGGTCGATCGTTCGATATGGTGCGATTCTGATCTCCAAATCCTAAGCAGCTGGTAAAGCTAAGGGTCTTGAAATTAATCATGCATCTGGGTAGTCGTGAGGGTGGTAGCTAACTTAACCATGCAAGCAGTATATTGCCAAATAGTTTCACAAGCATTAATGAGTTTGCTTGGTATATCTTACATATATTATTTTTATTTAGATAATTGATTAAAAACCAATCATGTTTCTTATTCAATGATTTACAGGTATCTATTTCTTCACTGCAATTTCTACTTGTTTTCAATTCTATTTCATAATTTTTCGCCTGTGTCGCTTCTCGTGAGGGAATTCCTAATGTAATCCGTAAAGGGAAACAAATGTTTATGGAGGTGGCTTTAACAACTTTAGCATCAATTGCTAAATCAACTAAGGTAAACAAATCTCATAGAAAATTATTTCTTAATTGATGTATTTGTTATCGATTGATTACAAAAAGTTAAAAAGTATACGGGCCGAGCTTGAGGATTGATTACAATAAACTTGTATGTGTTCGGGATTGGGTTTGAGCTCGAGGTTAAGCTCGAGTCTGCTCCATATGGAAACGAGCCTAATGAGCTCAAGCGCTTTTAAATCAGCCGTTTATCCCACTTTAAGCTCGCTCAAAGCTCCGGCTCCTGCCTCGAGCCCGCTCATACCAAGCCTACCAAATGTTCAAAGTCGGGCTCGCCCGCCGCGGCTTCAAACTCTCTAGTGAGTACCCTAAAAATACAAAAGAAAGCAAAGGCTAAAAACTAAACCAAAACTCATCTAGGCCCTTTAGCCCCATACTATTTTCCAGGAAACACAACTACAATTCTAGCAATGGAACATCTAGATACTTCACTCTACGATAATAAACTAATGTTGTTCATGAAGGGTGCTTGTTATTAGTAAAGTTTGAAAATAACATGTTTAAAGATGTGTATTTTCATAGCTATAATTAACTGTGATATATAATTTCTTGTCAAAATAACCTTGCTATTGTGTGTTTCCAATTTGCATTCTTCACGTTTGGAAAATCTTTTAATGAACTGTTTCACGGCAGGGGTAAGTGTTGTCAACTGAATGTAAAAAGGAGTTAATGGTGAGACTTCGGAGATTATTAGTGGATAAACTATTTCAAGGATAACTACACTCGAGGCCTGTACGATGTCCCATTTTGTTCTGAAACTTCTATAGCTCAATCAAATCTCTACCATTAGAAAAGGTCATGATGGACAAACATCTGTTAAAACATCCGCTTAAAAGCCCTGTTAAACACTTCAGTTACATGTTAAAGTTTCAAGCCTAGTCATGACTTTTTTTTGAATCGGATGGTATGTGTGACTATGAAGTAAATGTTAAAAGTATTTTGAGATTAAAAAAGTTCAAAAGAAAAAGACATACACTAAACCAGGGCATTTGTATACGTTATCCGCACATTTCCAAAAGGGATGTGCCTTCAGCACTTCATAATCGCCATAGTTGTTGCCACATCACATGCTCATTTATGTTGACTGGTTTATAATAGCTGTTTTACTCTAATTTAATTTTTAAAGACTAAAATTTTTCACTGAAATGTGAAAATTTCTTTGAAATCGAAGGGCTAAGATGAAACAATATTTTATGTAAAAATCTCATAATCCTCTGTTGAATCAAGCTGTTATAGAATTGATACTCATCTCTCATGTAATTATTTTATGACAAAGAGATAATTAACAAATTTTCTTCTTCATTTCTATAATTATGAGGCTTAATACAAAACTAATAATCTAGAAACATGCAATAGTAGTGGATATAGTGGATTCCAATTTACTCCATTAATTATCTAGAGATAAAAGATAAAAAATAATAATTAAGGAGAAATTGCAAAATTCTAAAATTCTCCACATCTCAATTCCACAACTTCAACTCCATTTTCCTCGACACTGCTCCCAATGGTGATACACAACCTCATCATTACCCTCCCGAAAAGTTTTCGAACTGTCTCATGTTTAAGGTGGAAAATGCATGACTCCGAATATGTGCTTGTTTGTCTTTCCGATTCCCTATGCTTACTTATGTCAACATGATCCTTCTGATCCATGTAAGATTTTGGCTGGAGCTAGCCCTTCATCACCATTTTACAATATAGCCAAGGTGGGAGGCCCCTTTTGATTAGCCTTTATCCTCATGTGTATGAGATCAATGAATAGAATTTTAGTTGGCTTTTATAACAAAACCTATCATTGGACCGGGGCTTCTTTTCTAAATGTTTGCCAGACTGGTCATGGAGATCTGTTGACCCATTGTTGACTTACGGATTCAGCCAACCTTAGTCTCTCCCACACTTTTGAGCACATCACAAACCCCAAGTGTACCTTCATTAACACCCGCATCTCTTTCACCTCTCCCTCTCCCCTTTTCTCTCATAACTGTAACTTTTCCTAATAATTCCGATGAGGCCGTTGATCCCGCTTTGGCGTAGGGCTCCTTACGACTCTCCTCTGAATCTGGGGACTCACAACCCCGTGAACTCCAAAGAAACATCTTAGTCTACTACAAGAAAAAGACCTTATCTTGACCCGTTGCAATACCCCCCTCGACCGTCATCATATGTGTTATATGTCACTTCAACTTTAGTCTATGGCGCCATCTACGTATGTCAAGGCAGGTGTATTAGCAAACCTAACATGTTACAAATGTTAATGAATGTGTCTTTCTATTGTCTCAATATGGGCTTTTCTACCACCTGTTAGAAGATGTCAAGGTTTGTGCTCCAAACAAATCATGGTTTCTTTAAAAATATATGTCAAGGTAAGGATTTTCCACCATAGATTATAAATTAGGAATTAGAAGCATATGTCATGATAGCTTTCTGAAAAAATTTAAAATAAGATTTTTAATGTTGCAATAAGAAGGATGATAAAATAATCTTTGTTACACATGAAAATTGTCACTAATTTTAAATACTTTAATACAAAAATATGTCTTTTGTTTTCATAACTAAGATCATCTGTTAACCACAATGCACCATATAAATATGTACAGCTATGAAACATACAATACATATTAGTTAACTTGAATTAGTTGTCCTCCCTTTCAATAATATACAAACAAAATAATATATATTCAAAGAGGTTAAAGCAATTTACTTAGAATAAAAGATACCAAAAGATAAATAAAATCAAGTTCTATTTATAATACATACATCAAAAAAGAAAACTCTATAGAACCAATAGATAAATTATACAACCAAAAGATGATGAACCCAAATATACACATCTTAATGTCTCTATGCAAACCAATTTTGAGTCTTTCACTAACTCCACCAGAGCCAAAAAATAAACAAACAATGACATCTACCACACTATTAGTTGAAGATAAAATCACATTAAAATCTCAGTAACACACAAACTTTAATCTGAATAAAATAAATAACTGAGATAAACTAAAAATATTAGTAAATACATTCTTGTGATATACATCTTGAAATCTCCAGAAAATACCATCTTGAGTCTGATTAACTGGCATCTATACCAAATAAAATAAGTGAAAGTAAAAAAAATGAGATAACTAATTATTGTATAAGATGAAACCTCATGTAATGAACAAGGGTTCATTCTCCTCAAATCAAGGCACCAAACGAAAAGACAAGTTCTTGGAGGTCCCTCTATACATATTTAGGATTAGGTGGAGTTTGATGCTACTTCATTCTCTCAGGTAAATGGACTCCAGACACCCTGAACTAATACCATTGCTTCCTATAGTAAGATGTCAAGCGAGGTGTCACCCAATACCAGCTAGTGGCTACACATGCTTCATGTAATGTCATATTCTAGCATCACAGTATCACGCATATACTTCTCATCTTATACTTTTACCCATTCCATTCGTGTGATTTATATATCTAAGCGTCATTTAATGAGTTCTCATCATTTACGATTCGTGTTATCATTCTCTTCTCTTTGTATAGCATTTTCAGGTGAGTTATATTTGTATTTATTTATTAGATAGCTTCAGAGTGTTTAGATTCCCTGTATTTCTTATTAGGATCATATGAAGGTTCAGATGGTCTCAGAGTCAAGGGAATAAAAATGCGTGAAAATCGGTTGGTCAGGTCTGCCATTCAAATTTCCAGTGGCGTTTGTATCCATTGTTCTTCCAAACATTTGATTTTGGTTTTCCATACATCACTCTCAAATCGCTGATGAAAAGCAAGGCCAGTCCGGGTTAAGCACAAATCGAAAATTCTCTACATGAAAAGGAAAACCCATCGCTCAGGTGCAACCAGATTCGGGCCCAGGTGCGACTTTCTGCACCACTGAACATGGTGCTAAATTTTCAAAATCTGCAGTGCAAAATTCTTCCAGCTTTGTGTCTAACTTCCTGATCAGCATATCTGCCTAACCCGTTTGAGGTGTTTTGGACCCTATGGAAAGCTCCATTGTCGTAATCTAGATTTTATGCCAGGAGATGCTGTCTACAACTTTCTGAATGAGCAGAACCCCACTCGTTTCCAAAACCATTTTTCTTTTTCTCGTTTTGTTTCTGCTTCTCGTAATTATATAGTTATTTGCTAAATGCTCAATAAGAGAATACAAAGAGTCTAGAGCATAACAGCATACATGGATAAGGATACTGAAGCAAAATTTTCTAAAAGAAAACTAATCCAAATCAAACCAAACCAAATAGGGAAACCAAAGCAAACAGGCATGTTTATTAACTCAAACCAAAATAAAGAAATCATGATGAAGGTACTCAAAGCATACCCGGCCTAGTCCTCACATATTTAACAACTTTGAAACCCGCAGAGGTTGCTGGTCTTCCTTCTTCTGCCCCTGTTGTCATCATTTTTCTAATTCTCATTTGCCTCGCTCTTCATAACACATTAGGGAAGCCAAGAACCCACTGATAAACCCTATGAGCAATATTCGAAATGTACAGGAAGATGGGAAACCATTTTATAAGAAACCCAACAACAAATATTATGAAAATAAGAATAAGAACTCAAAAATCCTAATCTACTCACTCTTATAATCCAAGGAGAAAAAGACCGGTTTTTTCTCAAACTCTAGCCTACCCATTTCAAGAAGATATATAAAAACCCAAACCCCAATTCTTCACCTTCCAGATTTCAAAAGAAATCCTGCACAGTAATAAAATCAAACCAAGATCCTCCTGGAATATGGAAACCAATGTCCAAATGCCTTTGGATGCACCCATCAAAAAATACAGTCACCAAGAGGGTACCATCCCTCCCTCAAACTCAAACAAGCCTCGGGATGCATATACGCCAAAACATATAAGTCAAAAATGGCACACAAGAATCATCCATTCACCAAAACTTCCCAACCAAATAGGAACTACATTCATTAAATCCTAATAAAATTTCAATGTCTTAACATAGCATAAAAGAGAAAAAAATACAATGTTTCTTACCAATATCGACATAAAATATCATTCCTGTGGCATTGACATAGGTAAATTCAAATATATTTTGATATATTGATTAATGGAGAAATGATTTGAACGCCAAAGAAATACTCTTAAAGAAAAAGATCTCCTCTATTGCATCGGAGAGAACATGGAACCATGGCACAATTCTTTTCCGCATTCGTTCACACATTGCCTAATCCCGAACTGGGTTAAATCAAGAAAACCACATACATAGAGTGGTGGAAAGCAATACGTATCATGTATGTCAATCAAATAGCCTTAATTCTTTATTTCACAAGATCCCAAGGAATTGCGATGCATTTTTAAATATGAACATAGATAAACTTAATGAAAATAAAATTGTTATTCAACGTCATCCCTTAACCCTAGAAAGGTTTCGTGAAAAGGTATGAAGCATGCATATACCTAAATGTAGATACAAAGATGAAACAAAAGGTATGGATTTAAGGCAATAAACAAAGCGATGATATATAGAGGAGAAAGAAAAAGGGTTGCTCAAGAAAGTTACAGGAATCTAAAACTCCATGTATGGAAGAAATGGAAAAACCAGAAATGAAAAAGGGAAGGAAGGGGCAAAAATAATCACCAGGTTTACGATCTTGAGATTGAGATTGAAAACAATTACGAACATCATCACCTGTGAGATCAACCCGCGAGAACAACATGATAGGAGGAAAAGCTCATCGACAAGGCCATCACAAAGAGGTTTTGTTACGCCACGTCAGGTGAAAAGGAGAGGAGAGAAGGGATGTGGTGGGCGAGGAATTCCTTGGGAATGGGAGACATATTAGGGGTTAAATTCAAGAGGACGAATGATGTGAAAAGAAGGAGGATGCAAATTACGTCTTTGGAAAAATGGGGAGGGAGAGGAATCTGCTCTAAAAGCAGAGATAGTGTACGTAATTAAATACATAATATTGACATATATTGCCATAAGTCAAGGTTCCATCACTCCCAAATCATGGACAAGTTTTATGTATGTCATTATTGCTTTGAAGTAAGTTGTATATGTCATAATTGTTAATTTAAATATTAATAATATTGACATATATTGTCATAAGTCAAGATAATATATGTCAAGAATTGCATTTTTTTTCTTGTAGTGCATGCCTTCTTCGATGTCCTTGACATGGTTCTCTAAAGTTTCGAGTCTCTCATTGTGGGTTTCCATTTAGGATGAGGCTCTGATACCAAATGATAAAACCCTCGTGGGTTTGTATTTTGACAAAGAGATAATTAGGAAATTTCCTTCCTTCATTTCTATAATTATGAGGCTTTAAATACAAAACTAATAACCGAAATGTGCATGCTAGTGATGGCAATGGATTCTTGGAATCTATTCCACAATTATCTAAAGATAAAAGATAGAAAACAAAATTAAGGAGAAATTTAAAATTTAAAATTCTTCCACGTCTCAATTCCACAACTCCACAATCACACTTTATCTCCTTGACCAAGTCTTGCCAATGATGACGTGGCTAACTTTCATCAAGATTATATGAATCAAGCTGATGCATGGTTGATTGGGAAATGATTCAAAGGAACTATGGGTTCAAAATTGGGTGATTTGATTAAAATACTTTTTGAAAGCCAAAGATTGGAAATTTTACCCCCAGTAAATTTTTAATATGATTTTGACAAAAATACATTTCTTGTTTTCTTACAAAAATAACCTTTCATGTTAAGAGAAAATATAAATATATGAAATAAAAAAATGGTATTTTTGTCCAAAATATATTACTTTTCAAGAAAAAAACATGAGGAATAATTGGCCATGTTTGATTCTAAGCCAAAAAATTGATCATCACACTTAGCGCTTGTATATATTCACACATAAGTTGCAACTGCTTTCTCTATGATATCAGTGATTCTCTGTCTACAATCTCAAGGTTTCCTTCTGTATCAGTTTCTCAAGTTTTTCTCAGTTTTTATTCTTGAGGTGTTATAATAAGGATAAGATATACAAATGCCTTGAGTTTTACATATGTGTCCCACTTTACTCTGATGTTTACTTTTGTACTCACTCATGTTCATTCCGTTAAAAAAAGTTATAACCAAGTTAAAAACTCTAACACGTTTGAGATAATTAACAGATGCCTTTCCATCTTTATCATTGTCCAACTGCAGTGATATGATTGAACTATGAAAGTAAACGTCATAAGTATCTTAAAATCGAAAAAAAGTTTTAGAACAAAGTGGAAACACAAGCGCAAAACTCAGGAGTATTTATGTATCTTATCCCAGTATTATATGTGTATCAACGATGCTTACATTTGAATTTCAGTGCATTTCTATTCTGCCGTGTTTTGAATTATCATTTGAACTCACCAACGTTTTAAATACTCAATCTTTGTTAAACAAAATACTCCTCAATCTTGGTTAGACAATTCTAATGTATTGCATGAGGCTTGAAACAATAAAAATAAACGTTATGTTTGGTTACTGTATTAGAGAGAGAAAAACTACGAATATAGAGTATATATATATATATATATATATATATATATATATATATATATATATAATCGCTAATATATACAATAATCTATTTTTGACCTTTGAGAAATAATCACCAATAATTTTTATTAAATGATTCGTAAAACTCCTGTTTACATTACTATTCAATCAAAGGCTGGAATTTGTCAAATGTGTTTTTTATTTATATAATTGGATTTAACTTTCAAGCAAATTCTTCTAAACAATTATAAAAGAAAGCTAAATGGGCTTTTTACTTATAATTTAATTAAATTTGTTGGACATTTCTTTTTCTTTGGTCTGGGGAAGGTGGTTACCCTCACAAGCTTAAAACACTAGCTTTGCAAGTCCCCTGCGACATTTACGCTTGTCTCCCCTATAAAAAAACAAATGGTTACAAAAGAGTTGCAAATAGGCATTTAGCCCTTTCCTAACCAAAATAAATAAATAAAATGTCATACAAATTTCATATATTCTGTTCTTTATTAATAATAACATATTCTGATATTAGTTATTTGAAGAAAATGATATATGAATTATAAAATATATATTATATAATGACTTGTACAACTTTATATGAAATTTAAAATAATAAATTATATGAGAAATAATGATGTAAGTATAATTTTTTTCATCTAAAACCCTTTATAATGTTATTTATTTTTATTTAATTAATTTTAAAATTTTAATAACAATTTAAATAAATTTTTAAAATTATAAATAAATGTATCATATAATTCATTATAAGCTATTAAAAATTATTATTATTATTTGACATATAAAATTTTAATCATATATTTCTATCTCGAATAAAATAAATATAAAATAATTAATTTTAATGTGACCAGAATGATTAGTTCTTGACCCGTGCAATTTTACCATCAATTTCACCTAAGAATGCATTTGTGCCATTAAAACAAGTTTTCAAGAAGCTCGATGACCTAGTTGTCTCGGTTGTTCGAGTCTGCAAAGGGATCCTTAGCTCGTTGTTTGTAATTAATATTCTTTTCCCACTTAAATAACGCTTCAAGAATTTCCATGTCCTTAACCAGGTTGCTGTGTATGAACTCTGCTGGGTAACTATATATATACATGGACAAGAAGAAGCAAGAAGTCATGAATATGGAAATTTTGTTATAAAAATAGATAAAGGAATGTCTTTGCTAATTCATACCTTGAATTATGGATCTGGAAGGGTAGATGGAAGTTGATCTATCTTTGAATCACACAATAGAACAAGAAGCTTGTTGTACTGCAGTCCTTATGAAGATCCTCATTAATACACCACTGTTCAGCAAATAACTTTGGATGGATTCGAGATATAACAAATTAATACTGAATTTTCTGATATTCTCACCGACTGATTCACTTTTCGTGTATGTAGTAAATGTTTCATCTCAATATAACATATAAAAGTAACAGTGACGTAGGTTCCAACTTATGGACCCATGTTGACGGGGGTCTTACATGCATCCCATCTAGCTTTATGCTGTCTACCATATGAAGTAATAGATTCTCATAGTTTAAATGTAAAGACCATGTGCCTACTGTGGGGCCCAGGCCCTTTTAATGGCTGCTGTAACAGCAGCCTTTTTTCTTTGGGAGAAAAATTCTCCACGTTAATGCTACGTCGCCAAAAGGTTCCTTTATGTGAAAATTGATTATGGTTTCGGTCAATGAAATTGGTTTCCATTTCAATCACGAAAAGTTGAAAGAATATGTGTGAAATAGTCGGGGTTATTACACCAGAAAAGATATGAAACATAGCAATTTCAAGTTAAAAGAACACCGAGATAAAATCGGCAGGGATCAGAACATATCCTCTGTATGTGATATCTTGTATCGGCTTCTATCTCATAGTTGATTATTTTTCTCGAATTTCAATTTATGCAGGTTTCCTCTATTCGAGTGCTTACCATGTTATATCATGTCATTATTATCTTCCCTTCTTATTCCTCAAGATTGGCTTAAATCCATCCATTTTACACTTTCATTTCAAGGCTGCATAACAACTCATTTATCGTTTTATTATGTTGATTGACTTAGCCTCAAACTTTATTTATATTTTCGTGATCGCACAATACTTAACCTGTTGTTTAATTTCTTGAAGATTTGGCATTGCCACCTAAATGTTGTTTTATCCTGTGGATTGACCTTGCCTCCCAATTGCTAACATTTACAGTGGATTGGCAAAGCCACCCAAATATTACTTGTTATAATATTTCATAGGTCACTCACAATTCCAACAACTGGTATCAGAGCATGGTTCAAGCTTGGGTGGAATCATGGCCGAAAGTTATTTGGGTCCCATGATTAAATTGACAACAACAAGTTATTCATTATGGAAGTCCATGATAAAGGATTCCTCAACAAGATTTAATGATCCTATTGAGGGAGATAATGTCAAGTCAAGTGGACATGTCGATGTTGATTGAAGAAGTCAAGAAGAAAACATTGCGTTATTTGACATAGTGGACATCACTTCTACAACTATGTTGACAAAGAGACAGCATCCTCATCAGAATATTCTCAAATTATACCCCTACGCTTTATAACATGTTTTTGATAATAAACGTAAAGGTATATTTATTTGGAATAAAATAAAGATAAAACACAAAAGTAGGAATATGTATAAGTTAAATTATGAATAATAAAGAAGATTTATACATCAAAAATATTATAAAGTGATTTGTAAATATTAGGAAGAGTTTGAGCACCAAAGTGAAAGTCAAATGTGATAAGATTAAGCTGAAGGATAGCACTCAAAAGAAATATCTCATTTTGGTCTTGGAGAAAGGAGAGTAACACGGATAAGAGAAGAGAAAAGAAAGGAAGAAGAAAAAGAAGAAGAAGAAGATCACAGGTATGGAACTACTAAAAATGAGTATAGAAATATGGTTTTGTACGGAACTACTAAAAATGAGTATAGAAATATGGTTTTGTATGGAACTACTAAAATGAGTAGAAATATATTTTGTATGAACTAAGGATTTGTATAGAAAAAGAATGGAACTAAGGATTTGGTATAGAAAAGTATGGAACCATAAATATATGTATGTAAACTATGTGTGTATGGAACTCGTGAATATTTGTATGAATACACATGTCTTTGGCCAGGCTGGAAGTCTAGTTTTGGTCTAGGAGCGTGATGGGATACATGTTTAGAACCCTATCTTGTGTATGGTTTGGGTTTGGGAACTCCAAACTCATTTCTTGTAGGTTGGAGTTAAGAAGAGCTTTAAGGCTCCTAAATATGTGTATGAGAAGGGTCTAGTTGCAAGTTGAACCTTTAAAATTCCTCTATTGTCGACCATGCAGTACCTAGATCTTAGAACGGGTTTTGGGTTAGAAATAAGTGAGACTCTATGGTAAGTCCTTCAGAATTGTAGCCACATCAATAACTTGATGTTAGGGCTTTGAATTTCTTAATCTGGACTCCTGTAGACCAAGTTATGGTCTTTTACTCCAATGAATGGGTGAGTGGTAGTCAAACAGCTGGTCGCCCACCAACAAAGGTCACACGCGAACAAAGGGTCGCCCAAGGGTCGTCCACCAACAAAGGGGTCGCCGACAGGTGAACAAAGTGGTCACCAACAGCGGGTCGCCCACCAACAAGATTGGCCAAATGCTGGTCGCCCACCAATGCTGGTCAGCCCACCAATGTTGGTCGCCAATAAAGGAACAAGGGTCGTCCATCAGCGGGTCGCCTCGTCAAAGTTGACTACGCATGACCCCTCCAACCTCAAGGTCATAACTCTTCATTTGAACTCCGATTTGAAGTGTTCTTGACTATGGAAAGCCCATTGAGTCAAGAATCCATCCATATGCATGAGGAAGATATTAGATGTCAGGACTACAGTCATACCGGAAGCTCATTACTTCAAGGTAGCTCGCCGGGCTTCAGTCACCGTCAAGATCACCGCAGATGACCCTCCAACTTCGAAGGTCATAACTTCTTCTGTCCCGAACTCCGACATTCGAAAGTGTTCCCTGACTCTATGGAAAGCCTATTGAGCCGGGCGGTTCATCAATAGATAGCATGGCTAAGATTTGAACTCATATTAGTTCCAGAAAACACGGAAAACAGTAGGTGGCAGTACAGTAAACTATAGTTATTCATTTTATAAATGCTTCATTATGACCATAAATAGCTTCAGAAGCATACATGGTAAGACATTTATTTATGCATATAATGAGATATGAAAAATGCAAAGTTATGAATAAATGATTGTATATTTATATATCATATATGATTACCAATAACAATAATTATCTCTAGAATAAGAGATTTATACTCAACGTAAAATACATACGATTGTCCGCTGTAACCCTAAGTAGAGTATAGACGACATGCCTATTAGAAAAAACAAATGTCGCAAAGATACATATACGTATATTCTACCACGCTGGTCGATGACATGGATCCCGCTTTGACTGTGGGTCTTGAAAGGTCAACACTGAGGCGCCTCCGCACTCATGGATGGTCATCGGTTCATACAAAGGATGATACCTTCGTATCATATTACTGTGCACTCATGAATGGTCATCGCCTCATACAGTTGATGATACCTTCGCATCATATTACCGGGCACTCGCGAATGGTCACCGTCTCATACGCTGATGATACCTCTCGGGTATCATATTACCGGCAATCGCGGATGGTCATCGGTTTATACAAAGGATGATACCTTCGGGTATCATATTACCGGGCATTCATGGATGGTCACTGTCTCATACAGTGATGATACCTTCGGGTATCATATTACCGGGCATAGTACATTGTCTCACACAATAATAACAGCACCTTCAGGCCCTCATGGTTTCCTCAGATTCACTTCTAAGGTTTATGCATAAAAACATAAAAGAAATGATGTATATGCAAAGGAAAATGTAGAGAATATATGACATGATATGAGAAGCATAGTAATCGCTTATGTGATGACAAAGATAGCCATAAGAATAAGAAGTAAAGTACAAGTTGACATGAAAGTATATGAAGATGATAAGAAATGAAATCAAGTTAAGATAAGTAATATATGAGAAATGATAAGAATCAGAATCGTTATATGCGTGATATGCATTTGTATCAAGTGTGGTGACTTTAATAGAAGTCATATTCCCACTAAGCGTAAAGCGAAAACACGTGTTCAATCCGCAGTATAAGAGGAAATCGTAGAACGGCAATCCACATCGAGCAAATAAAGGCCATACATCCATAGGGTGCTCACTGGAAGACCTTTTTAGGTCTATTTTGTATATGAAATTTGTAACCAATGTAAATATTAAAGATGTCAACATTTCCATATTCGGGAGCCTTGTATTTATATTTTGTAATCTCATCGCTGCGCGTAATGTAATACAAGTTAATTATTTAACATTCATGAATATGTAAGTGTAAAGGTTATAAGTTTAAAAAAATGACCCTCACTTGACATCCTATGCCGAAAGAAGGCCACAAATAGTGCATCGTGAGCCTAGGTTTAGGCGTTTCTGGAAAAGCCTAGGTTTAGGTGGCTCTTGAATAGAGTATATATGATAGAAAAGCCTATGTTTAGTAATGTGTGGGCCTGATGTGGATGTCCTTGTGTTTTGTATAGATGGATCTTCCCGAAGAAGCTGCTGAGAGTGTTAACCCAAGAGAACAAGGGTTATCAGCTTCTGAACCTTCGGAAAGTAATGTACCAAATGAGGCCTACGTAAGCTCACGAGAATATCGCAAGATATGGCTCGGTTTTGATAGACTGACCTCCTAAAGCTCCAATAGACAATCGAAGAAGACATGGAGGAGGAATCTCCACAGGGTCCAGCATGGAAGAGTCGAGAAAGCCGACTCGGGCTAGAAAAGCTAGAAAGGCATTAGAAGAGGTAAGATGTCCTTCCGATCGTAGAGCATTATGTGCAAGCCTCACCATTGCAGGGTGAGGATACGACAGGAAACTAGTGCTCAAAAGCTCAAGGATTCCAAATCCTATGACTTGGGAGTTCTTTGTCCAAGAGTTCAGGGCAAAGTATGTTACCGAGATGTATAGGGATTCCAAGTGGAAACAGTTCCTGAAATTGAAGCAAAGGAGCTTATCGGTGGTTGAATATGAAAAAGAATTTAGCTATCTTAGTAAGTGTATGCACTGAATTGGTCCTCACCAAGGTATTTCGTGTAGGGGTAATTGAGGATGGACTGCATGATTCCATCAAGAAGTATTTGGCACCTATGACTTCTCTCCAAACCGTGGATTTCTATCAGTTGGTCCAAGCCGCAATGAAAGTAGAGAAACTAGAAACGAGCAGCAAAGAAAGATTTCAAAAGAAGAAGTTTTCTAGAGGAGCTTCGTCCTCCTCGGGAAAAAGAGCTAGAGAATCTCCAAATTAACTGAGAATATAGTTCCGCTACGAAGTGGAAGACAAAGGTCGCTGTAGCATCGAGTGTGTAGAGGTGCTTCGCTTAGACTCGAGAAATCTCAATGCCTCACTATGTAAGGCATTTAGAGCTGGCATAGTGATGTGGAGGGTGTTTTCGGTGTGGAAGCCTTGGAGCATTTGGAAAGCACCTGTCCTCAAGAGTTAGGAATGATGAGAAGCCAACAAGGAAGTGGCAAGAGAAGGTCTACACAAACTACTTTCGACTGCGATCGTGGTGGGGTCGAGTGGCTCACATCTCAGCATAAAGGACGAGGAGGCATAGTTTCGAGACAAGATCGTCCCATGCCTATTAAAGACTCAAGACGAGCATATGCTATGAAGGCTCGTGAGGATCGAATGCCCTCGAGGTTATAGTCGGTATATTTTCTTATATGATATAGAGATGCATGCATTGATCGATCCCCGATCTACTCATTCATATGTGCGCATGGCATGTATTTGACAAAGTCCTAAAGAATGGAGAAATTAGCATAGCGACATGCATGTAACTAGTCCGTCGGGGCACAACGCTAGTGTGAACACATATATAGAAATTGGTCCCACTGTTATACAAACAAAAGAGTTTCGCTGATTTGATAACTTACCATTCCGAATCTAATTTGATTCAGCATGGACGCTGTCTAAGCAATCGAGCCATCGCTGATTGTGGACAAAGATCGTGAGTGTTGAAATGCTCGACCGGGACCGGAGGTAATAGTACAAGGCATTGGATCAAGTGTAATGTCTAATGTCATCTCCATTATGCTTGTGAAGAACCAGGAAAAGGATGCGAGACATTTTCGCTTTGATACTTGACTCCAAGAGAAATCAAGCTTACGTAGAAAAGATCCCAAGAGGAAGGGAATTTCCATGTATTCCTAAGAGTTACTTTCATTCCACATGAGAGGTGGACTTAGCTATAGAATTGAACTGTGAAATGGGCCTCCCTATGTCAAGGGCATCAGACAGATGGCTCCAATGGAGTCGAAAGAGTTAAAGAGTCAATTGCAAGAACTTTTAGATAAAGGATTTATCCACCCAAGGTATCCCCTCAAGTGCACTGCTTTATTTGTGAAAGAAAGATGGCACTCACGGACGTGCATCGATTATCGGCATCAATAAGGTGACAAAGGAAAACAAGTACCCATTGCCGAGAATTAAAGATCTGACCGCTGAAAGGAGCGGTGTCTTTCAAGATAGACCCGCGATCGGGGTGGTATTATCGGGCTGAGGGTAAGGAAGAAGATGTGTCAAGACTCCGTATTTAGAACCCGAGTATACACATTATGAGTTTTCGTCATGCCATTTGGGTCACTAATGCACCGCAAAGATTCATGGATTTGATGAATAGGGAAGCCTGACCCTATGTGGTCAATTTGTGGTGGTTTTTATTGATGACATCCTCGTGTATTCTAAGGATGCAATGTGAACATGAACAACATCCGGAATAGTCTTAGAGACATTAAGAGAAAAGAAGTTATATGCTAAACTCAAGAATGTGATTAAGCAAAGGAAGTCTCTATTCTTAGGCTACATCGAGTCCTAATGAGGGTATAAGAGTTGATCCCGCTAAGATTGAAGTAATTAGGACTGAAATCACCTCAAAATGTAACCGAGGCGAAGTTTCTCGGGTCTGTTCTGCTATTATAGAAGATTTGTGAGAGGCTTTTCACATAGCTTCTCCACTCACCAAGTTACTCGGGAAAGGAATAAGTTTGAGGGATGCATAAAATGTCGTGAATAGTTTTGAACAATTGAAAGGAATGCTGGTTGAAGCACCAAAGATGACGCGAACCTACTCGGGAAAAGAGTATACCATGTATAAGATGCTTCATGTATCGTTTAGGGATGCGTGGTTAATGCAAGATTTGAAAGAGGGCTTAAGGGCCCGCATTGGGCTTGAAGCCACATGAACAAAATTATCCCACTCATGACCTGGAGTTGAAGGCGGTAGTGTTTGTTTTTTAAAAAATATGGCTATTACCTACTTATACGGGGAAAAGTGTAGAATTTACACCGATCATAAGAGTCTCAAGTACTTGCTAACGCAGAAAGAGTTAAATTTGAGACAGCGGAGATGGTTAGAGTTATTTAAGGATTATGACTGCATCATAGATTACCACCCCGGAAAGGCTAATATAGTAGCCGATGCTTTAAGTCAAAGACAAGTAGAATGTCACTACAAGACAGTTGATTGGAGACTTAGATGATGGAGCTATGTTACCAATTAGAAGCGCAACCCGCTTTAAAGCAAAATGATTATATGCTGGTAAAAATGATGAAGAGTTACGTAAAAATTCCCATGTAGATGGTTAGAGAGGGTGACAAGACCTAGTTTTAGATAAAGAAGCCTGGAAGTTTGTATTTCCGTAATAGATTATGTACCAGATGATAAAGAGCCAAAGCAAAAAGTTGCTATTCTCGAGGCTCATAATACAGATTTACCATGCATCCTCGAGGCAATAAGATGTACCAGACCTAAAACAGCTTTTATTGGTGGAAAGGAATGAAAGAGATGTGACTGAATATGTTCATGTTTGACGTGTCACAAGTCAAAGTCAACACCAAGTGCCAACAGTTTGTTAAATCCTCCAATTCTCAATGGAAGTGGGATAACATTACCATGGATTTGTGCCTGGTTTTCCCCACACAACAAAACATGACTCGCTTGGGTGATAGTAGATAGATTCACAAAGTCGGCCCATTTTATACCAAATGGATTGACTATTCGGCGGATTTAATTAAATGGTTATATGTAGATGATCGCGCGATCGCATGGTGCAGCGCTGCTGCCTATTGTGTCGGGAGTAGAGATCCGCGATTTACATCAAGGTTCTGGAAGGAATTACAATTAGCTTTAGGCACTAAGCTGAAGTTTAGTACGGGCATTCATCCGCAAATGATGGACAATGAGATTGATTCAAAGTTCAAGATATGCTTCGGTGGTTGTGTCATAGAATTTTCTGAAGCTTTTCGGATAGGTATATTCCATTGATGGAATTTGCCTTATAACAATAGTTTTCAGTCAAGCATCGTATGGCACCATATGAAGCTTTGTATGGTCGGAAATGAACTCCCTGTGTTAATGTAATTAAATGACAGAATCAGAGTAGGTCCGCATATAGTAAAAGATACGGTGGCAGAAAGTACAAGTTATTCTACAGAGGTTAAAGGCGCTTAATGATAGACAAAAGTCAAAGATGCCAACCTAAAGAGGAGAGATATTGAATATAAATATAGGAGACAAGGTCTTCTTAAAGGTATCACCATGGAGGAAAATTCTTAGGTTTGGTCGGGAAGGCAAGTTTCAGTCAAAGGTTCATAGGCCATATGAGATTTGGAACGTATCGCCTCCTGGTTTATCGGGATTACACCTCCCACTGAGTTGGCCAAATTACACGATGTGTTTCATGTGTCGATGCTTCGGAGATACCGCTCTGATGAGTCGCACATACTACCAATGCAAGAGATACAAGTACAAGAAGATTTGTCATATGATGAGGAGCCAAAGACCATTTTGGCTCGAGGTGAAACAGTTGCGGAACAAACAAGTACCATTAGTGAAAGTTCTCCGCAACACCACTAAGAGAAATAGCCTACTTGGGAGCCGTGGCTAAACTATGAGAGCACAAAGATTCAGTCCTCGACCGTGTATGAATTTCGAGGACTAAATTCTTTTTAAGGGGGAGAGTCAGGACTTAAATTATACCCTAATGCTTTGCACATGTTTCGGTATAATAAACGAAGGTATATTTATTCGAATAAAACAAAGATAAAAAAAACAAAAGTAGGAATATGCATAAGTTAAATTAAGAATACAAAGAAGACGAGGCTATCAGAAAAATATTATAAAGTGATTTGTAAATATTAGAAGAGTTGAGGACCAAAGTGAAATGAAAAGGATGATCAATATGATAAGACCAAAAGAAATAATCTCATTTTGGTCTTGAGAAAGGGAGAGCAAATAATGATAAGAGGAAGAGAAAAGAAAGGAAGAAGAAGAAGAAGAAGATCACATGTATAACTACTAAAAATGAGTATAGAATGTGTTTTGTATGAACTACTAAAATGAGTATAGAAATATGGTTTTGTATGGAACTACTAAAAATGAGTATAGAAATATGGTTTTGTATGGAACTACTAAAAATGAGTATAGAAATATGGTTTTATATGGAACTACTAAAAATGAGTATAGAAATATGGTTTTGTATGGAACTATGATTTGGTATAGAAAAGTATGGAACTATGATTTGGTATAGAAAAGTATGGAACCATAAATATATGTATGTAAACTATGTGTGTATGGAACTGTGAATATTTGTATGAATACACATGTCTTGGGTTGTATGGAAGTCTAGTTTTGGTCTAGACAGTATGGATACATGTTTTAGAACCCTCTATCTTGTGTATGGTTTGGGTTTGGAACCTTCTAAACTCATTTCAGAAGGTTGGAGTTAAGAAGAGCTACAGTCTTCTAAACATGTGTATGAGAAGGGTTCAGTTGCAAGTTGAACCCAGAAAATTCTCTATTGTCGACCATATGCAAGTGAAATTGATTTTAGAAACGGTTTTGGGTTAGAAATAAGGAGAATTTGGCAGTAAGTCCTTTCAGAATTGTAGCCACATCAATGAACTTGATGTTAGGCTTTGAATTTCTTAATTGACTCTCAGAGACCAAGTTATGGCCTTTTACTCAACAACCAAATGGGTGAGTGGTGGCAAACGCTGGTCGCCCACCAACAAAGGGTCGCCCACCAACAAGTGGTCGCCACCGCGAATGTACTGTCGCCCAACAAAGCATCGCTCCACCAACAAAGGTCGCCATCAAAGGAATGCTGGTCGCCCACCAAACGCTGGTTGTCCACCAACAAGATCACAAATGCTGGTCAGCCCACCAACAAAGTGGTCGCTCCACCAACAAAGTGGTCGCCAATGCTGAACAGCGCTCCAACAAAGGGTCGCCTCGCCAAAGCTGACTACGCATGACCTCCAACTTCGGAAGGTCATAACTTCTTCATTTGAACTCCGATTTGAGTGTTCTTGGACTCTATGGAAAGCCCATTGAGTCAAGAATCCATCCATATGCATGAGGAAGATATTAGATGTCAGACCAAGGTGTCATACCGAGCTCGTCACTTTAGTGCAGCTCGTCACCAGCGTCTGTCAAGATCGATCGCGCATGACCTCCAACTTCGGAAGGTCATAACTTCTGCGTCTGAACTCCGATTCGAGTGTTCTTGGACTCTATGGAAAGCTCATTGAGTCAAGAATTCATCAATAGATAGCATGATAAGATTGGAACTCATATTAGTTCCAGAAAACACGGAAAACAGTAGGCAGTACAGGTAAACATAGTTATTCATATTTTATAAATGCCTATTATGAATTCATAAATAGCTCAGAAGATACATGGTAAGTATTTATTTACATATAATGAGATATGAAAATGCAAAGGTATGAATAAATGATTGTATATTTATATATCATTATATGATTACCGAATAACAATAATTATTCTGAATAAGAGATTTATACTAAAATGCAAAAATACATATTGACCGGGTTCGCCAGAACCCGGCAACGAGGGATAGATGACATGCCTATTGGGTGGAAAACAATACAAAGATACATATACGTATATTCCGCCACGCTGGTCGAGCGACATGGATCCCGCTTTGGATCAAAATTTCAGCGTCAAATTATAGCGCCCGCACTCATGGATGGTCATCGGCTCATACAATTACGCCGATACCATCATATTGGTCGCACTCATGAATGGTCATTGTCTCATACGTTGATGATACCTTCGGTATCATATTAATGCACCATGAAAATACCTCATATAGTGATGATACCTTCGGGTATCATATTATCGCATTCGCGGATGGTCACTGCCTTCGCATAAAAAAGCAGCGATGATACCTTCGCATCATATTACCGGCATAGTACTGTCTCACACACACACAAAGACTCAGTTCTCATGGTTTCTCAGATTCACTTCCTAAGGTTTATGCGCAGCATGAAACATAAAAGAAATGATGTATATGCAAAGGAAATGTAGAGAATATATGACATGATAAGAGAAGCATAGACCGCTTATGTGATACAGATACAAGCCATAAGAATAAGAAGTAAAGTACAAGTTGACATGAAAAGTATATGGAAGATGATAAGAAATGAAACTGGTTATGATAAGTATATATATGAGAAATGATAAGAATCTGTAACTGTTATATGCGTGATATGCATTTGTATCGAAGTGTGGTGACTCTTAATAGAAGTCATATTCCCACTAAGCGTAGTTTAGCACGTGTTCAACTGCGGTAGGTACAAGAGGAAATCGTGAGAACGGCAACTTATTATCAAGAATAAAGGCCACACATCCAGGTGCCCACCGGAAGACCTTTAGGTATATTTTGTATATGAAATTTTGTAACCAATGTAATATTGTAGATGTTGAACATTTGGTATTTGGAGCTTGTATTTATATTTTGTAATCACAAGCACAATAATGTAATACAAGTTAATCATTTAACATTCCATGAATATGTATGTAAAGCAGGTTAAAAAAAAAAAAAAAATGACCCTCACTGAGATCCGGCAACAGTTGGGGCGCTACACCCACACTCTGAAGGAACTTTGAAAACATGTAATGACAAAGAACACACAAGCAAAGATTTTCTTGATAATGAAGATGATGAACTTGAAGCTTAGAAGGCCAATCAACGTTGAGCATCCTAATGATTTGAATGAATGATCCCGCACAGATCACAATAATGTAGTTCTCAATCATGACGTGACTCAAGCATGCTTGCTACTCGGCTCATTACCAAACAGTTGGAACACTTTGGTGGTATCTTTGGGAAATTCAGCCCCGGAAGGAAATGTCATGTTAGCTATGGTCAGAAATAGCCTATTCAATGAAAAAAATTCAAATGAAGGACTTTTTGGGCAATGATACACATGCCCTTGTCAAGGAGAACAAATAAAGAAAAGCAAAGTGACCATTCGGGGTATAACAAGTCAAGAGGCAAATCCAAATCTAGAGGGAAAATAAAGTGTTATCATTGTGGCAAAATAGGCCACATGAAGAGGAATTGCAAGATCTTGAAGTAAGGAGGAGACAAGAGCTAGAAGCAGGAAGACGACAAAAATACTACCGCTACAACCTGTACCAATGACAATGAGGTGACCTTACTTTGCAATCAAGAAGATTGTTGTCATGTAGTAGAACAAGATGTTGAGTGGGTAGTAGACTCGGCAACATCATACCATTGCATCCCTAAAAGGGAATATTTCTCAACATACAAAGTGGGTGAGACTATGGCAATCTGAAGATGGGAATAAAAGTGTTTTAGATCATAAGACGTGACATCCGCATACAAACAAGTAATGGGTGAAATATTAATGTACGAAGATGTGTGACACATTCCAGACTTGCGTCAAAACCTAATTTATGTGCATATGTTGGACAAGGATGAATACATCCACTTTATCAGTAATGGCAGTTAGAAGCTCACCAAGGGATGATTGGTGGTGGCACGAGATGATTATGTTGTTCACTGTACAAGACACAAGCAAAGGTGTGCAGAGGACAACTAAATGCAGTTGATGATGATACCTCTCCAGATTTGTGGCACAAGTGGCTAGCACATATGAGTGAGAAGGGGTTACAACTTTTGGCCAAATAGTCCCTCATTCCTATGGCCAAAGACAAATCATCAAACCCTTGTGACTATTGCTTATTCGAAAGCAATGATGAAAGTATCATTCCAAAAGAACTCCACTCAAAAAATTAGAGACATTGAATTAGTATATATAAATAGATGTTTATGGAACCATGGAGGTAGATTTGTTGGGTGGGTAAATAACATCGTGGTTATTTCATTGACATGACGCTTTCACTAAAGACATGGGTATACTTGTTGGATACAAAAAGGTAAGGTATTCCAAGATTTCGTAAATTCCATGTCATTGCGGAAAGAGAGACGGAAATCCTCCGGTTTAATTTAGAACCGATAATTAATGGTGAGAATACATCTCTAGGGAGTTCAAAGAATATTGCTCCAAGCATGGAATCAGCACTATAGAAGACGTTCCTAGTACACCACAAAGACAACGGTGTAGCAGAAGATGAATCGCATCATTGTGGAAAAAGTCTAGTGCATGTTAAAATTGGCTAAACTTCCTAAGTCATTTTGGGGTGAATTTGTTAACACTGCAATCTACTTGATCAACAGATCGCCATCAATTCCTTTGGACTTTGATATTCCTCAAAGATTTTGGAAATGAAAATATGTTCTATACTCTCACTTAAAGGTGTTTGGATGCAAAGCATTCATGCATAAAAAATTAAAGGAGCAAAGATCGAAACTTGATGGTAAAGCAACCCTGTGCATCTTCATTGGATATGGAGACGAGGAGTTCGACTACAGGGTATGGGATTTAGAGAAACCAAAGATAGTTAGAAGTAGAGATGTCATGTTTCATGAACACGAAACAATTGAAGACATGGAGTAAAATGTGATGTAACACCCCATCCCCCGCCTAAGCGGATGATGGGACGCCACACGGGACTAAGACTTTTAATTGACATTTCCTAACATCGTGGACCCATTTCAACAAAATCTAAGATCATATTGACATAACTTAAATCCATAAATTCTTCCATACTATATAAAATCTATAACACAACACTGAGTGATGTTTATGTGTTCCTGCATATATTCCTGAGTTCCATTTACTTGTACTTACACAAGTTGTACAATCTCTAAAATATTACATTTGGTTAATACAAATCGACTAGAAACCTACATATGGTGGACTCAGTTGTGTTGGCTCCCTGGGTAATTGCGGAATGCCTGATGTCCTTCTTTCAAGATTTACATCGATGGAACACTCAAGGTTTATAGCTTAGTAGGAAATGTATAATATATACACTACTCTGTAATGGTTCCACTACTGTATACATATAAAATAATTCATATAACAAAATTTTCTACATATCCCGTGAGGGAGTTCATAATAAATTAATCAGAGAGGTACACTATAAAAACAAAACTATGATATGTCTTGTGCATCGAACTGATTACTTTTGTTTTCATCTATTATTTCATATATCATATATTCATGTACAATATATAAGTATTTGCCACATGTGATCTGGCAGAACAATGAATAAATGAGAGGGACAACACAATAGGAACCCAAAGGTACGATACAATACTAAACAGAAAATGGGAAGACATCAGAGACTTGTCCGCCACGTAATGTATGTCGAGCACTAACAGAATGTTGTAGCACTAATCGGTTATAGGCACCCAGTAATAGAAGTGTCAGAAGACTAGCAAAAGCGTCGTAGCAATCGAACAGATGTGCCTATCCATGCAATGTATACTATTAACACTAGCAGAGTGTCGTAGCACTAATCAGAGGTGTCTATTCATTCACTATTCATCTAGGCACAAACATATACCATATGTATTACTAGTTTCGTTATATTGTTCTTAAACACATTAGCATATGGTGAGCAAAACAAAGTTTATCAATTATTAGATCCTCCATTAATCCAATGGATTGTTTCTAGAATTGGGCTGCACAAGGGCAAACAACATAAATCAGCAGTGACAAAAATCAGAACGTGGTGTGTAAAATATGCACCTATACGCCGCGCGCACGCGCTAGTTCTCAAGTAATATAGTGTACTAGTGTACGAGTATCGATCCAATGTGGGAAAGTGATAAATTGGATCTACAGATTTTCGCTGATAACATCTCGTAATGAATGATTCTAAGATGGAGTTTAAATAATCGACCGTAACTAAAATGATTATTATGAACTGATAATATAAACTTAGGGTTAAATCTCCCAAGATTCGATGGATTATTCTTCAAAGATGTTGTTATTCAGATTGTTTACAATATATCAATGGCAGATCTTACCTACGGTGATATCCTCTCGAGGTATATTCATTATTGCAGCAATAGAATCGAGTATATCTCATTTCACTCGGTATTCGTAAATGCTTAATGTTCAACCCCAAACCACCCCGTGTCTGACATCTCACATCTTAACTCATTAAAGGCTACTCACCCATCCTAATACCCTCATCTCGAATCTGATCTTCAGCAAAGGGCGTTAATATTGCCGACATTATCATATAAATTAATATGCGTATAGAGCAGATGTGATAAACCACATTTAATTGATTCATGAAAGATTAAATTTAATCCATAGCCTGTGATGTGGTTTGATGTAACCTTAGAAAGAAGTTTAGAACATCATGAAGAAAAAGAAATAATACATGTAATATGAAGAATATCCCCGCGTGATCTAAACAATAATCAAAACAATAAGGAAAACTAATACAAAGATTCATGAGATCCTTGAAGTCTCAGACAGTGTGCCCTCCAACTGCATCTCCGCCGCGACGCCCTTCGATGCCCTAGGTCTCCTGCCCTCGCATTTAATGATGAGATCTGCACTTTAGCCGACAATACACGTGATGACGCCGCTGACGCGGGGATCGCCATGACGTGGGACGCCGCGACGTGGGGCGGGTTGACTGTAATAGTTGACTCACCGCCGTGATTAAGGACGCCGCGCCACGTGGAGACGCCGCGACGTGGCGCGCTTCCTCTGGCCTACCCTTATTGCTCCAAAAGCTTCCAAAGACGCCTTCTTGCCTCATCAAGCCTCAGATTTCCAAAATAAATACTTAATAAGAGATCTAACACCCAAAACTATAAATAATGCCAAAACAACATGAAAATGCTAGATCGACTGAAAGTGTAACTGAAAGTGTTTTAAGCACTCATCACACTCCCCCAAACTTACCCCTCGCTTGTCCTCAAGCAAGAACCGACTCTAGACAAGGACACTGCCACCATGCAACTAACACTAAGACAATGCGCTCTGGCGTCAAAAATAATGGATCAATTTGGACTAATTCGCATACTCAATGTTTTGCTCGATGTTCAATGAAAGCATACATATACTTGACTTTTGGTAACTTCGATTGAAGTAGGTGAAACTGACTAGTGCATCAACTCCCATGGTAGTCAATGGCCATTCCCAAAACCCCTATGTGCTCATGGTGGATGGCCTCCGTAATATGCCTTTCCAAATTCGATAATTCCCCAAACTTCTAAGTTCAACTTACCTATTAGAAGAAACGAACTAAACAAGGATACTTAACGCATCTATTTATTCATGACAACAAAACTAGAAATTTCTGCGTAAATAAAAAGCAAAAGGAAAAGAACCTAGTGCCAAGCAATAGTTATGTCCTCAGAAGGGTTCCATTGGTGACTCACCGCTGGTTGGCGGCACTGTGCATTCAATTCCCTTCAAACTTCACCCCGACACTCAACCAAACTCAATGGTCTCTAGGTCATGGAACGATCCATCTTCCGGGTCCCATGCAACGGCAAAGAAGTCAATGACTCTTGGCCGCTTGGCTCAGGCATTAGGCTTCGATAGCCTCGACTGCGTCTGATTCGATTGATGATCCCGCTTTATTCTATAATTTATACCTATTTTTATCATTTTTCTTTTCTTTTCTTTTTTTTTTTTTTTTTTTTCTTTTCATTGTTTTTTGTATTTTCTTTGGTCGGGGCTCAATGGCAATCCTTCATTAGGTGTCCTATCACTTGAATGGTTCGAATTCCTAGGTTGGTTGAACTTAGCTGGTTGTTCGGCCTCTATACATACTCCGGTGAAGTCACTAATGTGTGTGAAAAGGATATGTGGTCTTTGAGAATTGGTGTCTTGCCTACCCTAATTAGTTCACCTGCCCTTTCACTTATTCAACCTAATTACCAGCATCACGCAGCTATATGCCTCGTATCACGATAAAGGCAATCAATCCAAAATGATCCTCAATTTTTCAACATGACATACATGTATGCAACTATCACTATATGCAAAAAATGATTCATCAATCATAAGTAAAAATTGCAATGCACAAAAAACTCAAACAAGACCCAAAACTCAAACAATACCTAAACACTACTTACAGATGCATGCAGTACTAAAATAAAACACAACCTATACCGAACAACTAAAATGCTATAAACTATTAACACCAAACAATGGAAATAAACAAATAGAAATAAAACATAACAAAATACCCTCCCCAACAAAAGACCTGTCCCACCGGTAATATAAAAATATGTAAGGTAAGGTACTGAGATCACCGCGAGGCGCAAGGTGGGCCGTGGAATGCTGCGAATCACATGAAATGGCCGCATAGCCCGTCGTCAGCCAAGGATGATGGCCCGATTGGCCGTAACGGTGTGTATGTCAAGATTTACCGCCCATGTCTCGAGTAACGAGGACTCCGGCATTCGCCCCATCCTTAATGCGCCAAAACGCCCAAGAGTGAGAGCACCGGGTCCTCACATCTGGGGAAGGACTAGGGAGGGACGGTCGCCCGAGGCCGCCTGGGTGGAGGTGGTGGAGGCCGAGACTGGCCACATCCCTCCCGTGTCACCCAGAATCCATACGAGCCCTATAGGCCTGAAGCTCGCCCTCGTCCGAGGGCTCATGGCCCGAGTCATAGACCTCGTGTCGCTGGACACCGTGTGTGTGTCCCGCTTGACCGATATGGCCTGACAGGATGAAGCCGTGCCTCATTGTCATCAGTATACCGCCATTTGCACAAGCCAAGATCAGAAAAGGGTGCCCTGTGTTTATTTTCGATCCCTAAGCATGGAGGATAGCACTTTATAACCCGCCTAACGCCAAATGGTATATCCTCAGAAATAAGAGTCAGCAAGGAGCGCTGGCACACCTCACACACATTCGCCGCCGGTATAAGACGCTAAGTGATAAAGTGATGCCACACCTTAGGGAATGTAGGCCAAACGCTGGCCTTGAAATTTACCAAGGATTCGCGCTTATTGATCCGCCTACTCCACCCCGACCTTGGTCAACACTGATGACTCCGGTAGTCGTGGTGCTCATGAGTCGATCAAAGGCCCGTGGGATATACCGAGGCCATATTAGCTATTGATCGACTCGCCTGAAGTCGATCATCACACCTCGTGACCAGACCTTTTGAGGACGGGGATGCGGTCATGAGAATTCCCAACTACGCCATGGCAACTGGGCGCAGGGGGCTGGCACAGAAAGCACGCCAACCTCGCCTCACGGTTTTCCTAAAAATCTTCTGGGGTGGTGAAACCCTTCTCCTTACTGAAGGATCGGTTTCGCAAATTATGCTAAACCGACCATGGGCAATCATATGCATAAACGCTGAGCGTTACATGGAGTCGGGTCTTGATCGCCCGACTACTATGCGTAGCGTTTCGTCACATCCTAATTTAGACAAACTTCAACACCTAATGTGCAATACACACTAAGGGGACTCAAAAGCCAAGACTCTAATACGACCCAAATATGACTCAAAGTAACTCTAAAGAACCTAGTTAACCCTAAATGAAGACCTACAAGGACTTAGACTAAATGAAAATCAAATAAACCCTAGTTCATCAAAATTTCAAACTAGAATCGGATACACAAGGGTGGAAAGGCCACTATGATCCAAAACTAGCTACAATGGTGACTTTACAAAGGGGTTCAGCAAGATGGAGGTCCCCAACCGGTGAGAACACGAGCTTCGAAGGTCCCTGAGCGCCGGCGAGCAGAGGAGCTAGGGTTTCGGGGAGAGGTTTGTGCGAATGAAGGCCAAAAAATGGCCTATTCCAGGTTTAAATTGGCCCCACGTCATGACAAGGCGGCCACGTCGCGACGTGACAGAGAGCTTGACTAGACGACGTCAACCCGACGCGAACAACGCCGACGCGGGCGTAAGACAACACCAAATGACGCCGCGACGCGGCGGACTACCGCCGCGACGCGGGCGTAGTTAATGACCGCAATGACGTCAGCGCGACGCGGAAAATCCACGCCGCTGACGCGACGCAGGGCTTCATAAAATGACGCCGCTGACGCGGAGAAATACACGCCGCGACGCGACAGAGGAGTGTTAAACCGACGCCAGCGACGCGGAAAACCGCCTACCGCCGCACGCGACGATTTGACGTCTGGCGCGGAAACCGCCACCGCCGCTGACGTGACGAGCTCAAAACGACGCCGCTGGTCGCGGAAATATCACGCCGCCGACGCGGGCGTAGAGCTTCAAAATGACGCCGCGACGCGGAAACTACACGTCGCGACGTGGCAGAGAAAGTCTCCCAAGATAAATTATATACCAAAACCTCAATTTTTCTCAGAACTTCACTTGTAAACTTCCCTTCTGGACTTTGAACCCTCCGAAGTCTCACCTACACCTCCGTCTCCCGCAATTAAACCAATGCGTAAAACACCGATCACGGATGCAAATAAAATTCAAAATCAAAAAACAACAATAGAACTCAGAAACTTAAAAAAGTTTTAGAAACTTGGGTTGCCTCTCAAGAAGCGCTTATGTTTAATGTCGTTAGCTCGACAAAGAAACGTAATCCCGAACAATTGATGATTATCTTTGCTTACTGCTTGGTGTTAGAGGGCCAAGCTTGCTTATGCACTTAACACTTCATACCATGGTACGGTTTCAAGCGTTGAATCCTTGTATGAATGTTCCTTTCTCGAGAGTGTGAACTTCCGCTCCTCCATGGGAAAGACTTTGGTGCTTTGTAAAGGTCCGGACCATCGAACTTCAATTTCCGGGAAGAGCTTTGGCGAGGTGAATAAAGACTTGTTGTCCATTTTGTGAACTCTTTCGAGTGATGTGTTTGTCATGCCAGGCCTTGGTCTTTTCCTTGTAAATACGGGCGTTCTATCAGCCGTTCCCCGAACTCCATCAAGCTCAGCGAGTTGAAGTAGTCGTTTTCACGGCTAATGTCTTTATCCATGTTTAGTTGTCAGTGGCCCAATAAGCTCGGTAACCAGTTGGAAGATAAATGAAACCTCTACCATGCAAGTACGGCAGGTTTTGAGTTCTTAAATGCGGTGCGATATGCCCGGAAGTGCATCGTCTATCTTTTTAGACCAATCACTTCACGGGTACATTCTTTAATAACTTCTACCGAGAATATATTTAATTTCACGGTTCTGGATACCTCTGCCATCCATTTGATTGTGGTGGTATGCAGGGATGTAGATGGCGTACTCACTTTTGCAAACCTTATCATTACATGACTGCGAAGTGTGTACCGTTATCCGTGATCAGCGCTCGAGGAGTTCAAAGCGTGAGAAGATATAGGCTGCAGCGGTGGGTCACAACCTTGGCATCATTTGTGTGCAAAGGCCAGCTTCTACCCACTTTGAAACATAGTCCCACTTGACAAGATGTCTGGTGTTGTACGATGCGGAGTGAGTCCATGAGATGATCCCCATAGATCGGGCTCCGCTTTCAAGATAGGATGCATAGGTGGCTGCGTCCTTTCTGAGTGTTCCCCGTCGTTGACACTTGTCTGAAGTGAGGCGAATAGATGAACATCTTTAAACCAGGAAACGATAAAAGCCCAGATTATTAGAACCTTGACGTTCTGCATCCGCAGAAATTGTCCACCGCCACGGTAGAGTGTGTGATGGTTCAAAATATTATGCATTTCATCGTCGGTACACATCTCCTTATCCACGATGGCTGATTACTTTGTAGAATAGGCTCTTCGATAGTAGTGCTTAAGGTGGGCGAAAAATGCCTTTTTCTTCGATAGATTAAATTCCGTTGATCGCGCGCACCAAATAGTTCACATAATCCTGCCAGACAAGGAATTGCCCTTCTTATCATCAATAGCAAAAGTTTCTCCATGGAAATTCATCGTTCCTTTGGAATATCATCTGGCCGCTACGATGCGATAGATGGTGTAGCTAAGTTTTGGTGCCCTTTTATCCTTTTATTTCTCACGTCAATTCTTGTAACAGGAGGACCCACCCGAATCGTCGGGGTTTTGCATCTTTCTTGGTCATCAAGTACTTAATGGCCGAATGATCGAGTGTATTTACGACTTTGTTACTTGATTAAATGGCACGAGATTTGTAGAAGCAAAGGCGATGGCGGCGCTCTTTCTCGGTAGTGGCATAATTCGAGTTGAGCATCATTCAAAGTCACCTTGCGTAGTATATCTGAAAGATCTTCTCAGTTGCTAGCGCTGATTGCCATTCGCTTGCATCGCACATCATTTCGAATGAAAGAACGTCTGGAGCTACAACAATAGGATTTGAGATCGACTTATTCTTCATCGGTGAAAGCATGCGCATTGGGAGTCGTGAGTGGATCCCTTTGGACTAACAGTTGGATAATGGTTTCGCAATGCGCGAAATCTTCAAATGCGCGCTGCCAAAATCCGGCATGGCCTAGAGAAACGGGATCCCTTCACAGAAGAAGGAGGAGGTAACTTTTCAATTGCTTCAATCTTCGCCCTATCTACCTCTATCCCTCTTGCAGAGATCCGATGTCCAAGAACAATACCCTCTTGTACCATGAAATGGCACTTCTCGATTAGTCTTTAAATTGGTCTCCTGTATCGTGTGAATCTGGATTCTCAAATTTGCTAGACAATTGTCGAATGAATTTCCCATCACCCGAGTCGTCCATGAAAATCTCAATCGTCTTTTCTACCATGTCGAGAATATGGCCATCATACATCTCTGAAAGAATACACGGGGCATTACATAGTCGAAGGGCATCAGCCGACGAATGTACCATGAGGCGAGTGAATATTGTCTTCTCTTGATCTTGAGCTATGGCGATTTGGTTCACAACGGAATATCCATCGCATTAATATTCCTGCTCAAACTGTCGATCGAGCATCCCGATCTAGGAAATGGCGGAAGGAAAGTGATCTTTCAGTGGCCTTGATTCGATTTTCTATAGTCGATACAAATTCTCCACGAGTCCACTTTGTTCTAGATAGCGATAAGATATTGTTTTAAGTCTTGATATGATTATGCTTTTAGTACTACACGAGCAGGGCTTACCCGTAAGCTATCTGAAATGGGATAAATCACACGATATCTAGCCATTTTAGAACTTCTTTCGAACTACCTCTTTCATTTGTCGGATTGACCTCCTCGTGCTTCACGAGGGCTTGTGAATCATCTTCCTAATAAAATACGGGTTGCATGCACATAGAAGGCGGATCCTTTTAAGTCGGCTAGAGACCATCAGAGTGCTTTGTTTATGATGAAAACCACAATAATTTCTCCTCCTCCATTTCAGTTAGGGATGATGAAATAATAGTGCGCAGCGGCGTAGATTCTACCCCAGTATGTATATTTCAAATGGCTAGGTAAGGGGTTTTGTTCCATCTTGGGTGGTTGTTCAATTGAGGCAAAATTTGTTTAGCCTGCCTAAGCGATTGAAGTATTTCTTTATTGTGCCCAAAAAGAGAATCCATCCATAACATATTCTTACGCCTCGTCACTCGGGTTCTCGGATGCATTCGTTGCTAGGCTAGTCTCGAAGATCGGTGAGACCCTTTGGCTAGACACTATAGCCTCTACTATATCAACCATTAAACACGTATCACTTTCTGCTGGGTGTCGTCTTTCGAACGACAGATTCCTTCTTCTTCTTGTACTCTGCTTAACCCGGTTCACAACACGTGATCATTGCTCACGCCGGTTGCTGAAAAGGTCTTCCCGAGATAATCGGTATTTCTCTATCTTCCTCCATGTAAAACTGAAATCTGGCCCCGGGAAGATAAATTTAGCCAGGCCTTTACTAAGACATCTTCTAATATCCCTCTCGGGTGCTTCAAGATCATGCGCAGGTACGAAGAGTGGCCCGGTAGTCGGACGGGCTTCTCCTAATCTGACGCTTAAAGATGGATAGGGGCATAAGATTATCTGGCACCCCGAATCACACGGTGCTTTTCAAAAATAGCATTTATATTACGGGATGGCGCACAGGTGCTGAGTTTACTGCGGTAGCTTTCTAGAAGGATGGCCTTTGCATTCCTGGTTAAGTTCACGAGTCTCAGTCTGCTAATCTTCTCTTCGAGACAAAATGTCTTCATGAACTTTACATGCTTGGGCATTTGCTCTAGGCATTCGACAAATGGGATAATTTATATCACAGCTTTTTGAACACATCCGCAAACCGCGATTGCTTATCCGGTTATGTTTCTTGAGGCGTTAATGGAGTAACAAGGACCCGGTAAATCTTGACCTGGCCCACCAGCCTGAATTAAAAATTTCTGTATTTGTTTCTCTGTGGTAATTCTTTAGTACATCATCTTTTCTTTGTCCCGGTGTGTGATCCTCAGTCTCGCGCTCTTAAGTGGGGTTGTACTTGTGATTCAAATCTCTCCACTTCTTAGTGTGGCTGCTGCGTGCTGTTCCACTCTCTTCTTGGATTTACGAATTACTTTCGTAAGGAACAGGTTGCTTCTACGTAAATGGGTTCGCCGTTTGGCCCATTTGTGCCTCAAACTCCTTGAATTGTAACATGATTGTTTAGCGGTTTGTTTCTTCTTTGCATGTTAGCGCCAGTCCTCATTCATAGCGGAATGAGAAGTTAACATACCGCGCTAGGCTTGCTCTAATCGGCTTCTTTAGAGGGTGGTTCATTAGCTCGGTTCGATTCGCGTATTGATACGATTGTTCCTCCATCATGCACCCTTAGGTTGTTTTGATTATTAGTTACAGTTGTTACGCCATCCTCCTTGTCCACGGTCCCGATTAAGTAGTTATTACCCACATACAGACCACTTCTTCTTTGTGATTGATTCGATTAAGAAATCTCGTCCCATCTGCGAGCTGTTCGATAGGGTTTTTCCGGTAGCAATCTTTGCACTACTATGTGACCCCCACAAAATTCACCACGTTCAGGGGTTGTAGTGCATGCGGCATTAGCTGTTCCTGCGTGTATTCAAGCTGCTTTAGTTAGGTACATGCCACATGATTTGCACAGTTATTGGGGACTTCACCATTATCACATTGCCACCTTGTGTTCAGCGGTGTAGCCTTCTCTAGGCCAGTTAGTGTTGATTTAAGCATCTTCAATATCTCATATGCAATTACGTGGTTTTCTTCGTCAATGATCCTCGGTGAGGCATATCATTGTTCGGGTTATGCTCTCAGACATTGTAGAAGGTGTGGACTTGCGTCCATCTGGTAAGTCGGTGGTGAGGACACTTCATGATAGTTCATGGAACTCAGCCCGATACTTCCGCCCGAGGTTCTCCTTCAAAGGAGTTGACCAATGTGTTGATTTCTTACCGGTTGTGCAATTTTGGCGAGTGGAAAGAATTTGATGCGAAATGCGGCTGCAGAAGCTCGTTCCGGCATAGTAATGGAATTACGGTGTTGAAGTGAAGTTGTAATGCTTGGCTCCTCCACAAGTGAAATTAGAGATAACCGCGATCTTAAGGCTTCTTGGTGAGCCACAGTTGTATTTGATGGTATCGCAAACCGAGGAAGTTAGTCAAATGCATGTTTGGATTCTCATGGGGTGATCCATGGGACAATATTCACGAAGCATTTGTCTTGTAGTGACTTCAATTCAGAAATTGTTTGCTTGAATTGGCGGCCGTCGATTCTTTATCCCCAATTTCTTGTTGGAAATAGAAACGAACTTTCATCTAATAGCATCGCCAGATCGTCGGCTGTATGAATGGCACGGGCGCTTGATTTCTAGTTCGGCTATACGTAGTCCGATTTCGTTCCCACGCCAAAATCTTGTTCTTGATGTTTTCATGACTATTGGCGTTACGCTCTGTTCACATTCTCTGTTCGGCGCAATCTATCACGAGAAGTCTTTGCAGCTCGGATCACCTGAAGTGTTAGTTGATCGGTTTGGCGTGCATGTACTGCTCAGCACCATCTTGCAATAACACACAAACTAACAAAACCCGATTACCGGTACTTGTAAAAATAACAAAAAATAAGAAAAATTGAATATTATCCTATACTTCTTACCACTCTATATCAATTTATTTCAAACATTGGCCTTGAAAACTTAATGATGTAAACGTGGTGTAAATCTATGCACCTATCACGGCGCAAGTGCAGCGTTGCCTCAATAATATAGTATTACTAGTGTGAGTGTCGTCCAGGGAAGAATAAATTGACTCTGATTTTCCTTTCGGACAATATACGAGATGAATGATTCTAAGATGGGTTTAATCTTATTTGTAACTAAAATATTGGTTTTGGTGAATTGATAATAGAACCTGAGTTCAAATCTCCCCTGTCACATTCGATGGATTATTCTTCTAAAGATGTTGTTATTGATTGTTACAATATATCAATGGCAAGGTGATCTTTACCTACGAGATATCCTCTCGAGTATATTCGCTATTTAAGTGAATAAGTCGAGTATATCTCTATCTCGACTCGGTATTGAAATCGCAATGTTGACAAAACCACCTTCAGGTTCGAATATCTACATTACACGAATCGGCACAAGGCTACTCTACCGGATCACACAGGCTACCCTCACATCTCTGAATCTACCGGATCTTCAGTGTAAGTATGTTAATATTGGCCAGATATTATCATATAATTAACATGCAGGTATAGAGCAGATGTGATAAACTAACAACAATTGATTAACATGAAAGATTAAATTCTAATCCATAGTCTGTGACAGGGTTTGATGTAACCCTAGAAAGAAGTTTAGAACATCATGAAGAAAAGAAATAATACATGTAATATGAGGAAGGCGTCTCCATATGAAGTCTAAACAATAATCAAAACAATAAGGAAAACTAATACAAGATTGAGGAGATCATGAGTCTGTATTCGCGGGTTCTCCAATCGTATCTCTGCGTACGTCCTTTGATGCCTAGGTTCCAGGCCTCGCATTTAATGATGAGATCAGAATTTTGGTGACGTCGCGGCGATGACGTCACGACGTGAGGCACGTCGCGGCGATGGGGCGTCGCTGACGTGGGGCGTGCGGCGTGGGGCGGGTTGACACATAGTTGACCTCCACGTCGTGACTTGGTGACGTCAGCGACGTGGAGCGTCGCTGACGTCGTGAGTGCTTCCTTGTCTACCCTTATTTAACCAAAAGCTTCCAAAGATGTTCTTCTTGCCTCATCAAACTGTCGACAAATAAACGCCTTCAGAGATCTAACACCCAAAACTATATAAATAATGCCAAAACAACATGAAAATCTGCGGCGCGAGTGTGTCTGAGTGTTTAAGCACTCATCGACGAGGTTTGCCTAGGCAAAGGACTTCATAGGCGAAGAGAGGGACCTTTCTTGGGGCGAGGCTTAGCTGGGGATATTGGGGTTTGGGTTCGCCTAGGTGAGGCCGACCCGCTAGAGAGTTATCGAGTAAGCAGAAATGAAAATTTGGCCATTTTCATCGTAAATCTTTCAACCAAAATAAAACCAACTCAAACCCAACCACAAGCGGCTTAAACCAGCCAACATACACATGTGGAAGGATAGGGTTTCCTAACCTGACATAACAAGAAAAGGAGTGAGTTAGGATAGTTTCTAACAAGAATTCCATACAATTAGAGATTCACCTTGATCTTTGAGCTTGAACCAAACTTCTCATTTTCTTTACTTCTCATGTTGAACAAGGCTAGATCTCCAAAGCAAATGAAGAGAAGGCAACCAAAATGGCTTCTTCTCTCTCTCAAACCCGTAGCCTTAAGTCCCTCTAAGCCAAATGGAGATATTTTCCTATTCTAGAAGACCATGTTTAGTGTTTTATCCTTTGTTTTAATTATTCGTACTTGCATTTTTAGTCCTCTAGCTAATTCTCATTAATTTTCAATTCAACTTATCCAATTTATACAATAATATATCATCTTCTTGTGTTTTGACCTTTGAGTCCTTAATGTGACATTTTACCATTTTAACCTTTTTCTCACTTTACATAATTTTAAAGAAAAATGCAATTTACTTATATTATACCTTAAACTATAATAAACTACTATGGTATAATTTGGGGCGTTACATGTAAGAGATACAAAACTCACATATGAAGGCGTTGCAGATTTGACACCTAGACAAACTTCATTA